>CM023485.1:127629461-127713567 GCA_013339685.2 Hyalomma asiaticum
TACGTTATCACACAGTTTTCTTCCTTTGTTCCTTTCTTCTGTAATGGTGCATGCCTTCACAATGTGGTTATCTCTAGGAGGTGACCATTCATCCACTGTGGTAGCTCAACAGGTAGGCCTTCGCGCTGCTAAACCCGAGGACACGATTTAGATCCATCGCCGCATATTTTGATGGGGGTAAAATACAAGAACTCCTATGCACGTGGATTTAGGTGTACAGAAAGGAACCCCAGGGGTCGAAGTAATTTCGGAATGCCCCACTATGGCGTTCTTTATCGACACATTGTATTTTCAGCACTTAAAAACCTAGTAATTATAAGCGGACAGCCTTTGAATTTACGTGGAAAGGAGCGACATGAGATGAACGAAAATATATTGGTCTATTTTTCGGCTTCGTACCACTTTGGTGATTACGGTGCCGCAAAGCTCCTCTGCACTTAACGATTGGGTGCGTGTTGTTTAAGGCAACAGGGCCTTCCTTGACACTCAAATCCTAATGACCTTTCAAGCCGGTGGTCTGACCAAGAGAATATACTTTGGCCTGTGCTTATCTTAATAACAGTATACTATTTCTTCACATTGCAACACTGTGACGGCGCTAACGTCGTGGTCTCGCAACACATAACATTTTGCGGAATAAGAGTGCAGCACATAGGTTGACAAATCTCTCTTTTCTTTTTAAATTGCAAGGAACATAGCCATAGTGCCTAGTTCCTCACAGATTTTTTTGTGTGCTAACCTCTTCTTTCCGTCTTCTCATTCCTTAATCGCCTGGTTTACTCTCCTGCCTTTCCTTAATTTCCTCCTGCTTCTGTGGGCCTGCAGGGTAGCTGCCCATGTGTGTCCAACTCGCAACACTACAGAAATAGAAGCTATAATTGATGCACGGGAAAAAGCTTTTTGCCTCTATGAATTGTGTGGTTGAGACTGCATCGATCTCGTTTTAAGGGATGGCTGGAACTTTCACGAACATCCCCTGCCTTTGCAGTTCTGTCATTGCTCTTCCAAGGATGAATTGTGTATATAACTTTATTTTATTAATCTCATTACTGCGACTATGAGATTGCATTTGGAATATAATATAATTAATGCAAATAAAATCACAGAACTAATCGTGAGATTTTATCTGTACAAGTACTTGATCTACATACTTGCCAGATGCTACCGAGCTAACAGGCAAATAATCATCTCAAATAAAGCCCAAAAAAGCTGCGCGACATTCGTGAAAACGCCCAAGTGCAAATTTAAAGCACTTACCCATTCTTAAAACATTTTCATTTCATAACAAATGTCACACAAATACGAAAGGGACTTGAAAAAATCGCTAATTGTTTTGTACAGAAAAAATATGCGCCACTGTAAACACAAGCAAATATTTACGTTTTAACATTGTCTCCAGGGTAGTCTACACGCGCCTGAATGCAGGTTTGCCAGTGCGCGATTAATGTTACTTTTTCGTTCTCCCCGCGTATGTTTGGCTTCAACACTCTACTACTCAAAGTTATCGACAAATGCGCTTTTCGTTAACGTAATGATCACGAAATTAAGCATATTTGCAAGAAAAAAGTAAACACGCTCCAGAAACGCGACAAGTGACTGAAAAATTCTACAAGCGACACGTCGAAAAAGCCCAAATCCACGTATTATAAGCACAACTGGCAACTCTGCTTTTAAGTCACTCGGACATCATAGATGAAGTACCCCCAAGAAGCCAGAGAAATCTAGTACTTCAGGAGAACCTTCACATTTGTCGCACACATAAAGCCATAAAGTTGAAAACATGTGGGAAGTACTTGTATAGACAAAGCATGTGGAACCACCTTAAAAATGCACCAAAGAGCAAGACCTGCTCGACGCGTGCCCGCAACCTCATACCCGGGCCCGACCCGAAGCCCGGAGCTTCAGGCCCGAGCCCGGCCCCGGCTCGCCGTAAAAGCAGCTTTACCCGACCCAGTACATCCAACGGGCCGGGCCATGCCTAGGTTTTCGGGCCGGCCCGAGCCCGTGGACTGCTCTACTTCAGGCCCACTGCTTCGATTGCGAAGAGGCTGGCCACGCCTGTAGGACGTGCCCCTACCATCGAGTGGGTTTCCGTGCCCTGGTGAGCGGCCTTTGGAGATAAAAAAACTTCCTCGCGAGCCGAGACCGTTCGTCTGAGCATTGAAGGCGCGAGCCTCGTTCTTCGTCGCCTGCTCCATACCGGCCCCCAAGTCCCGCATTTCCCGTGACAGCCGCCGTCGTCAGTCGTCGAGCCCTGCAAGCCCCGAAAACCGAGTACAGCGACCTCTGGAGCTGAGGCCACGGGCGCCAAACGAATGGAATATGCTCCATGTCGATGACAACGACGACAACAGACCGATGTCCACACACGCTCAGACGATTCAAGGCACGTCATGACGTCGGAAATACCGGTTACTGTAGACGACGAAGTTACGGCCTTCATTGACACTGGTGCCAACAGCTCGGTTATGAGTAAAGACTTGGAGGTAAAGTTAGAGAAAGTTTTTACACAACAAACAGGATCACAAGTTCGTACTGCTTGACGTCATCTACTACCCTTCTGAAAAATCCATATGAAGCTTTACGGAAAACATAGTGATTCCGTACCTTCTCCGTACAAAATTTACGGAAATGACACGAAGCACATGCGGACATATACAGAAGCCTACGGAACTGATACGGAGCATACGGAAGAACGCGTATGAAACATAGGGAATTCTGTTTTGCCATAAGAATGCATTTTACGGAATGAACTGCTTCCGTGTCCGTTATATGGATATACCATACGAAGATAAGGAGCGTGCGGAAGGCATGACATATGACGAACGGAATATTGTGACGGAGACGCAAGAGTAATGAAATGATTATTTACAGTGTTGGCGGAACCGACAAAATGGCTGAAGGCACACACACGCGCAAGCGTCTGAAGAACACTCGTCGTTCTCACTTCGTATGGCTCAACATTTGTCGTCACTGCAATGCTTCGTAATATCACTCCCCCGCGGCGGAAGCGCCGTCACGGCGCTTGCGAAGATGACGAGAAACTAGCAGAGCAGTACGGCTTGAGTCGTGAAACGTGAACAACGTCACTCTGCTGCGAGGAGGTCAAAGAGGCGGGGACGAGTGGCGCTATTTCGTAGTTGACGTCACTGAGCTGGCGCAGAACTTTGTAGGGCCCGGTATAACGGAAGAGTAGCTTTTCGGACAATCCGACGTGGCGGCGTGGTGACCAGAGGAGAACAAGAGAACCCGGCGTGAACTGCACACTCCTATGCTGGCTGTCGTAACGAAATTTTTGGTGTTCTTGAGACAAGGAAAGGCGATCGTGGGCAAGTTGACGAGCGGCACGGGCTTGAGTAATGGCCCCGCTGGCGTACTCAGTCAACAACGGTGGAGCTGAAGGAAGGAGTGTGTCAAATGGTAACTTTGGGTGCCTGCCGAATAGTAAGTAAAACGGTGAAAAACCAGCGGTATCATGTCGGGACGAATTGTACGCAAAGGTAATGAATGGGAGTGCTTTGTCCCAGTTACGGTGGTCAGGTGAAACGTACATTGACAACATCTGAGTAGGCGTTCGGTTTAGGCGCTCGGTCAATCCGTTCGTCTGCGGATGATAAGCGGTGGTAAGCTGGTGTTCAGTGGAGCACGCACGGAGGATGTCATCGACGACACGAGAAAGAAAATATCTCCCGCGATCGGTAAGTAGCTGCCGAGGAGCGCCATGCTGAAGAATGATGTCGTACAAGAGAAAGTCGGCGACATCAGTGGAAGAACTTGCTGGCAACGCCCGGGTGATGGCGAAGCGGGTGGCATAATCTGTTGCGACGGCAACCCATTTGTTACCTGAAATAGACGTAGGAAATGGGCCTAGCAGATCCAGGCCAACACGCGAGAACGGTTCTAGAGGCATGTCGATAGGATGTAGGAGGCCGGACGGAAGAGCAGAAGGGCGCTTGCAGCGTTGGCAGTGGTCACAAGCAGGGACATAACGTACCACAGAGCGATACATGCCAGGCCAGAAGAAACGACGCCGCACGCGATCGTACGTGCGGGAGACACCTAGGTGGCCAGCAGTGGGTACATCGTGTAGTTGGTGAAGAACACTGGATCGTAGATGCTGAGGTAAGACAAGCAGAAGTTCCTGGCCATTGGGGCTGAAGCTACCTCCACCAAATGTGACGGAGACGCAAGAGTAATGAAATGATTATTTACAGTGTTGGCGGAACCGACAAAATGGCTGAAGGCACACACACGCGCAAGCGTCTCAAGAACACTCGTCGTCGTTCTCACTTCGTATGGCTCAACATTTGTCGTCACTGCAATGCTTTGTAACAATATGAATGGACAAAGGGATAGATGATGCGGAAGCGCGTATGTTGATGACACACATATGGAAGAAGTACGGAAGGACGATGCGGAGGCCTTACAAGCAAATGGAAGCAGCTATAAGGAATTGCAATTTGCGTGAATGATACGGATACGGAGATACGGACACGGAGATACGGATACGGAGATACAGAATGGTACAGAGACTGCAATTAAAAAAGCACTCATAATAACGCGAGTTTTCTTTAACAGCTCTGTACGGTTCAGGATTATCTAAGAGCCAACGCTAACCGCACGGCTGTTCTGTGAATATTTATTTTGTAATTGCGCTGAACAGGAGCTTACTACCGGCACCCCATGTTAGGTAATATGTGTGGGTATATATACCCGATCGTTGGTGTACGGTTGCGTGAGGTGAGTCGTATATGTGGTGCGTTACTTGGATATGCTTGCGTACAGTTTGCGTGTGTACGTGTGTGATGTTCCTTTGAATCCATGGGAGCCTGTATATGCGATATGAAATGCTGATAAAGTGTGTATGTGTGATATAACTGCTGATAAATCAAGTGAAAATCTCATTGCAATGGGAAGCCTCCATTTTTCTTTTTTTCGGTTGGTCGGAAGTGGTTCAAAAGATTGTCTACCCGAAATGCTCTACCGAGGCAACCTTTACACCATCCAAGTGGGAACTGCAGGCGACTAAAAATTTTGAACCGCTGCTGTTAGCCTCGCAGTTACTCTAAAATTGGTTCAAAATTTGTGGCAGCCCCTTTTTTGTACATTTTGGTTTAGAGTGTGTATACGGAAATTGTATGGAGGTGGTACGGAGTATGGATGAACAGAAGTGATATGGAGAGTAATGCGGAATACGCATATACGGATGTGATACGGAGCGTATATATGTGTGATGGAGTGAAGTGGCCGTGCGGGGCAAAGTGTACTGTGTTTGAAGTGCGCGCCACCGATCCCATCAACATAGGAGACGACGAGGCAGTGCCGTCATTGCGCGTGGTGGCGCGAAACTGCCCGACGAATGAGGAGGCGCCATGGCAGAAGAAAAAGTACGGCCGAGGCTTTCCGAAGCAGAGCCTGAGAGACGTGGCTGAGACGTGGTGGAGGAAGGAAGCTCACCAGGGCGCGTGAGTGGCGGCCGAGTTCCTGTGGCAAGGCCACTGCAGGCTCCCACCTGGGCGTGTACCCGAGCGGTACAGCACCTGGCATTGGCCAGGTTTTGCAGCATCTGGCGTTGGCCAGGCTCTGCATCGCTTCCCATCGTCTGGCGTTGGCCAGGCATTCCACCGACTTCCCATCGACTGGCGTTGGCCAGGCACAACTGCGTCTCCGGTTCGGTGTCCCAGCGTCGGCTGAGGAACGCCGAGAGGTTGCTGACCCCGACTCGCCCGACGCTACCTTCCCTCCGAGCGACACCCCGATCCAAGTCTGCTCCGAGTGCATCTGCTGCCTCCACCTCTCCGTCAACTCTCCTGTGTCCACCAGAACAGTGACAGTCTTGTCTTTTGAGCTATTCTTACGCACCGCTAGCTATTTTCCCTCACATTCAAAGTCGTGTTAACTTCTCCTCTACTTCTCATGCTTCGTCCTGTCGCGGACGCCAATTTGTCACGGGGCTAGCCAGTCAACGCGCCCTCGTGTAGGTTCGTGTGTTTTGATTTCGTGTGTTCAAAACTCGATGGCTTGACAGTCATCGAGAAAGGATAGACGAGACCGTTTGTACAGAACAAAACAAACAAACAACGCTCGCTGTATTTACAGAAACGGATTAAAGAGAGGAAATGATAAAAACAATGTGAAACATGCAAAGGAGACAAAAAGTTAACAGAACTATGACCGTGAAGAAGAATGGTTAACAGTGCATAGCGTAAGTTGAACGGGAAATACTGTCACCGTTAAGGTGGGCATACCAGAGTAGACGGCGAGGTGGATGCAGAAGAATTAAGGTGTCCCTTGGCTTAAGGTGTCCCTTGGAGGGAAGGTGGCGTCGGGCGAGTCGGGGTCAGCAACCTCTCGGCGTTCCTCAGCCGACGCTGGGACACCGAACCGGAGACGCAGTTGTGCCTGGCCAACGCCACCTTCCCTCCAAGTGACACCTTAAGTCAGGGTATTGGCAGGTCGATGTGGATAAGCGCGACCGCGAAAAAGAAAGCGTTTTTCAACAATGATGAGTTATATGAAATCAAGGTCCTCCCATTCGGCCTATGTTCCACATCTGCCACATTCCAGCGAATGATGGGCACTGTTCTATCTGGACTGCAATGGCAGACGTGCTTAGTCTACTTGGACGACGTCCTGGTATTTTCGAGAACGTTTGATGAACATCTAGATCGCCTACAGAATTCGCTCGTTGCAATCAGAAAGGCAAATTTGACCATTAAGCCAGAAAAAATGCCACTTTGGCTTTGAGAAGTTAAGATTTCTCGGACACGGCGTTAGTTCTCAGGATGTTCGACCAGGCCCGGAGAAACTAGCTGCCGCCGCAGTTTTCCCGTCCCACAGATAAGAAGGCAGTTTAAGGCTTCCTAGGTCTGTGTGCATACTACCGTCGTTTTGTCAAAGGTTTTTCAAAAATCGCCGAATCATTAACCAGACTAACACGCCTAGGCGTACCCTTCAACTGGAGCAAAGAACAACATGAAGCCTTCACGGAGTTGCGCCGGCACCTGCAAACCTCCCGTGTACTCGCTCATTTCGACGAGGTGGCTACCACTGAAATCCACAAAGAGGCCAGCAATGTGGGGCTCGGCGCACTTCTCGTTCAGTGGCAAGACGGTACCGAACGGGTAGTCGCCTACGCGAGTCGCAGTGTGACAAAGGCGGAAGTCAACTACTTCACAACGGAAAAGAAGTGCTTAGCCGTCATTTGGGCTCTCTGTAAGTTCCGACCGTATATTGACGGGATACCTTTTCGCGTGGTTAGCTACCATCAATCGCTGTGCTGGCTTTGTGAGCCTTAGAGATCCATCAGGTCGCCTCGCTCAGTGGAGTCTTCCTCTTCATGAGTATGACGTCACAGTGGTCACAGTGGTCCGGGCAGAAACACGGCGACGCTGACTGCCTCTCACGTGCTTGTTTACGTTCCAAACCGAGAGACTTAGAGCAAGATTTCTCGTTTCCCGGCATCGTCGATATTGTCGAGAAGGCTGACTACCAGTGCGCCGACACAACATCGCTGCCTTTGTTTAGATACCTTGAGGGTGCGGTCGTCGTTTTTCCACGCCCTATGTCGCGAGGGCTTATTTCGTACTGCCTCCGGAACATCCATCCCCTGCAAGAGAAATCTTAAAAATAGCCAGGAAACTTACCTACTCGTTGTATAATAAAGAAGACCAACGTGGTCGTAGACGCAGCGGATGCGGCTCACAAGACGAGACAGCGTAGCCAGCCAAGGCGGTAGCAACGTCCAGCACGAGCACTTGCGATGCGCTGGCGATACGGCTGCGGGGCTATGTACGGTGTGCTTCTTCTTCATTACAACTTCCCTCCTCGCTGAAGACGGAGTCACTCAGGTGACCTAAGGCGTCGTGAGGGCGGAGGGCTCATGGTACTTCTTGAGGCGATCAACGTGAACAGTTTCGCGGCCGCGGCGACGTAGGTCCATAGCGGGGGTCACAGGTTCGATGACGTAGTTCACCGGCGAAGTGCGCTGTAGGACCCGGTAGGGTCCATGATACCTCGAGACAAATTTTGACGACATCCCAGGTGTAGAAGCAGGAGGTACCCACAACCATACGAGATCGCCATGAGAAAACTGCTGTTGTGGGTGCCCATCGTAATGACGAGATTTCTGCAGTACTTGATCTTCTGTTGTAAGTGAGCGGGCCAGTTGGCGACACTCTTCAGCGTACCGAGCGGCTTCGGATGCTGGTGTGCCCTCCGATGAGTCGGGGCGGTAAGGAAGAATGGTGTCGATTGGAGTAGAGGGCTCTCGGCCATAAAGAAGAAAGAAAGGAGAGAAGCCTGTTGTCGCCTGAGGTAGGCGTAGGTGACGAAGGGAAGAACGATGTCCCATGTGGTGTGGTTGGAGCCGACGTACGTCGACAGCATGTCGCCAAGAGTACGGTTAAAGCGCTCTATCAAGCCGTTTGTTTGCGGGTGATATGCAGTCGTACAACGGTGAACAACACGGCATGCGGTGAGAAGCTCTTGAGTAACATCAGCGAGGAAGGCGCGACCGCGGTCGCTGAGGAGCTCGCGGGGGGCGCCGTGGCGTAGCACGAAGCGTTGCAGCAGAAAGGAGGCAACTTCACGAGCTGTCGCGGCTGGTAGAGCGGCAGTTTCTGCGTACCGCGTTAGGTGGTCGACAGCCACAATGACCCAGCGATTTCCAGCAGCTGTGTATGGCAGGGGCCCATAGAGGTCTATTCCAACCCGATCAAAAGGTTGCGATGGGCACGGCAAAGGCTGCAGTGGTGCGGAAGAGCGGGAGTGATCAGGCTTGCGGCGTTGACATTCAGTGCATGAACGAATATATCTTTGTACAAAAGTGTACATTCCACGCCCGTAAAACCTTTGGCGCAGTCTGGCGTCGGTCTTGAACAGGCCAGCGTGTGCGCACTGAGGATCGGCGTGGAAAGCGGAGCATATATCAAGCCGGAGTTGTTTGGGTATGACTAGTAGCCATTTGCGGCCGTCGGATTGATAGTTGCGGCGATAAAGGATTTTGTCGCGGACGGCGAAGTGACAGGCCTGTCGGCGTAGGGTTCGGGATGGCGGGCGTGCAGGTGAGTCGGAGAGGTAATCTATTAAAGAGGAAATCCAAGAATCTTTTCGCTGCTCTAGAGCCATGTCGATGGAGGCGACGAGTGAAAGCGAGTTGTCAAGAGCGGAGACGCTGGCGTTTTCGGTATCGACAGGCGAACGCGAAAGAGCGTCGGCATCGGCATGCTTCTTGCCCGAGCAGTAGATAACCCGAATGTCGTACTCTTGGAGTCTCAAAGCCCACCGTGCTAGGCGGCCGGAGGGATCTTTCAGCGACGACAACCAGCAAAGGGCATGGTGATCGGTGACGACATCGAAGGGCCGGCAGTACAGATATGGCCGAAATTTTGCGATTGCCCAGACGATGGCTAAACATTCCTTTTCGGTGACTGAATAATTCACTTCGGATTTTGTGAGCGTACGGCTCGCGTAAGCAACAACGTATTCTTGATAGCCGGCCTTTCGTTGGGCGAGCACAGCGCCAAGACCGACACCGCTAGCATCCGTGCATATTTCCGTGGGCGCAGTTGGGTCGAAATGGCGCAGTATCGGTGGCTTTGTGAGCAGGTGACGCAGCGTCTCAAAGGCATTATCACAGGCCGGAGACCACGCGGAAAATTGTGGTCCCCACGAAGAAGCTCGGTAAGCGGGGCCATAATCATAGCAAAATTTCGAATGAAGCGACGGAAATAGGAACAGAGGCCTATAAAACTGCGCAAGTGTTTTAGAGAAGCAGGCCTGGGGAATTCTGTAACAGCACGTACTTTAGCGTCATCAGGAAGAACGCCGTCCTTCGAGACGACATGTCCTAAAATAGTTAGCTTACGAGCCCGAAGTGACATTTTTTCAAGTTTAGTTGAAGGCCGGCGTCGGTTATACAGCGTAAAACCTGCTCCAAACGACGAAGGTCAGTAGGGAAATCGGGCGCAAATACCACTATATCATCCAGATAACATAAGCACAAGTTCCATTTGAGGCCTCTTAGTATGGCGTCCATCATACACTCAAGTGTGGCGGGCGCGTTGCAGAGACCGAATGGCATGACGTTAAATTCGTATAGGCCGTCTGGTGTTATGAAAGCAGTTTTAGGCTTGTCGTCTGCAGCCATAGGCACCTGCCAGTAAACGCAGGGTAGGTCAAGGGAGGAAAAGAACTCTGCCCCTTGTAAACAGTCTAGCGCATCGTCGATGCGTGGCAAGGGGTAGACGTCTTTTCGGGTTATTTTGTTTAGGCGGCGGTAATCCACGCAAAAGCGTATCGAGCCATCCTTCTTTTTTACTAAAACAACCGGTGATGCCCACGGACTGTTGGACGGAGCAACGACGCCACGCTTTAGCATCTCGCTTACTTGCTCGTCAATGACGCGGCGTTCTGTCGACGACACGCGGTATGGTCGCTGTCGGAGCGGTGAGTGATCGCCGGTGTCTATTCGATGACATACAGTCAATGTTCGACCTAGAGCAGTGCTGTGGCTGTCAAAGGCACGCCGAAATTTCTCAAGAAGACAGAGGACGTCGCGGCGTTGTTGCGGGTTTAAGGTGGCGTCGATGGCATTTCTAAAAACGTCATCAGGTGATCAGGCCGTTACGGGACTGCAAGAGATGGCGCTGGCCTCCGTCGATTCCTCAGGAAGTACGAACGTTGTAAGGGGTTCGTAAGGCTCCACAGTGCCGAGACATTCACCACGAAACAAAGTAAGCACAAAGGGAAACTGATTGCGTACAGGGACGTAAGTCGAACGAGCGCGAAGGGCAAGCAGTGCGGTCGGGAGCGGTGAGAGATGACGATGAACGAAAGCATTTGACGGTGAGAACAGTACAGTAGCGTCGGAGGCAACGGAACATGACACAGGGGCCAGGAGACATGCATGCGGAGGTACCTGAATGTCCTCAGTGAGGGTCAACTTGGCCCTGGTACCCGAAACGTCTTGAGATATGGTATCGGGAAGCGAAGAGAATGCGACTGCGGCACGGCTGCAATCAATGACAGCTTGGTGGCGGGAGAGAAAATCCCACCCTAAAATAACATCGTCGGAACAGTGGTGAAGAACGACGAATTCGACTGTGTAACGATTTGCTTGAATTTCAAGTCTGGCGGTACACGCAGCCACCGGCTGGACATGCTGTGCTGTGGCAGTACGAAGAAGGGGACCGAAGAATGGCGTCGTAACTTTTCGTATTGAGCGGCATAATCACTCAGCAATGACAGATATGGCGGCACCTGTGTCAATAAGCGCAAATACTGAGACACCTTCGACAGCAACATCAATAACATTTGGCGGCGAAAAAAGAGGGCTTGATCTTGTCGACGATGACGCAGTTCTTGCCTCGGGAACTGCGCCACTTAGTTTTCTGTCTCAGTGGTAGAGGGACGTCGATGCATCGGAGAGAGCGAGCGACGACGGGGAGAAGGGGAACGGCGTCCAGGAGAGGATCGAATGGTTGGGCGGGACGAGTGGAATTCCTGGTCTGTAGGGGACGACAATGGACAGTCGTACACGGGCGGGCGAGGGTTGGCACGTGGGTGAAGTGGTCGGCGGTTACAAAATCGTGCGACGTGTCCCAGTATACCACAGGAATAGCAGATAGGTCGATTGTCCGCTGTGCGCCAGGGATTGGCGATCCGATAGACGGGAGGTCGCGGCGGTGCGGTAGTGTAAACTGGGCTAGGTACTGTAGGCGAAGCCCGGAACGTCGGTGGTCGTGGTCGCGTGGCGGCTTCGGCGTAGGTCAATGGTGCAGCGACGGGAGGCACCTGCTGTTGTGGAACGACGTCGAGCACTTGTTCGCGTACGAGGTTTTGTAGGGTCGGACTAAGCGAAGAAGTGGATTCAGGAGGGGTGGGGATGAGGGAGAGTTGTCGTGCAACCTCTTCCCGCACGAAAGCCTTTATCTGCGAGAGAAGGTTTTGATCGGGTAGCGCCGTAGTTAGACCGGACAACGATTCTGGCTGGTGAAGGGGCCGACGTGTAACGAGGTGTTGCCGTCGAAGTTCGTCGTAGCTCTGGCAGAGGTTAATGACCTGGGCTACAGTAGAAGGGCCCTTCGAAATGAGCATCTGAAATGCATCCTCGTCAATGCCCTTCAATATATGTTTTATTTTATCTGCCTCCGTCATTGCAGCATCGACGCGCTTACACAGGTCAATGACATCTTCGAGGTGGCTAGTGAAATTTTCACCTGGTTGTTGGGCTCTTGACTGCAGGCATTGTTCTGCACGAAGTCTTCGAACAGCGGGACGTCCGAAGACCTCGCTGATTTTTGCTTTGAACGTAGGCCAGCTTGGGATGTCGGTTTCGTGGTTGTGAAACCACAAGTGAGCGATGCCTGTGAGGTAGAACGACACGGTTGCTAATTTCGTGACGTCGTCCCATTTGTTGTGGCCACTGACACGTTCATACGACGTCAGCCAGTCATCAACGTCGTGATCATCGGCGCCGCTGAATATGGGAGGATCGCGCTGACGGAGCGTACCAGGGCAGACGTTCTGGGGAGCAGCTGGTGGAGAGCTCGTGCTGCCTTCGGTGGTCATGATGGCCGGTAAGGTTCGGTTACGCAATTCCAGGGTTACGGGAGACCCAGCAAACCTCCACCAATTATAATAAAGAAGACCAACGCGGCGTAGACGCAGCTGATGCGGCTCAGAAGACGAGACAGCGTTGCCAGCCAAGGCGGTAGCAACGTCCAGCACGAGCATTTGCGATGCGCTGGCGATACGGCTGCGGGGCTGTGTACGGTGTGCTTCTTCATTACAACTGTTCCACTTTCACTGTGTGCAGAAGTCTTACAAACAAGACATGACGAACTATGCGCCGGACCCCTAGGCTTTGCCAGGACATAGGCACGCATACGCCAGAAATATCATTGGCCGCAGCTATTCTCGTCCGCTGAGCGCTACGTGAGAAACTGTCGTGACTGTCAGCGACTGAAGGTTCCACGTTTAAAACGTGCTGGACTTTCGTAACCCTTGGAACCTCTGCAACACAGTTTCAGCTGATGGAAATGGATCTCCTCGATTCCTTCCCCACGTCATCTGCAGGAAACAAGTGAATAGTCGTCGCAATTGATTACCTAACGAGGTACGCATAAACCAAGGCCGTAGTCCGCGAAACCGCTGCACAAGTCGCAGGTTTTTTATGCATGACATTGTATTACGTCATGGCGACCCTTCCGCCTGTATCACTCATCGAGGCACAGCCTTTACTGCTGACTTAATCAAGGAGGCCGTCATGCTTACTCGCACCAACCACCAGAAAGCAATGACTCGTCACCCACAAACAAATGGTTTAACAAAATGCTTCAATAGGACCATGGCCGAGATGCTGTTCATGTATGTCGACATAGAGTACAAGACGTGGAACCAAATCCTCCCATATGTGACATTCGCATATAACGTAGCTGTGCAGGAAACTATCCGTTTCACAGCGTTTGAACTTATTTATGCACGTCGCCTCACAACCCCTTTAGATGCGAAGCTACAAGTTCAAGAACCGCGAGTACAAGTACCGGAACAGCGAGAAGCGGGAATGCTGACATCCTCCAGAAGGCTGAAGAAGCTCGACAGTTCTCTCGAAACCGAAACGAGCAGAGTGCCGATGCCCGCCGATACAAGCGGGACAGAAGAAAAAATTCAGTATGATCCTGGTGACTCCGTCTGGGGAATGGACGCCCATCCCGCAGCAGGGTCTCTCCGAGAGAATGCTGCGCAGATATTTCGCTCCTTACGGGATAACAAAGTGCCTTGGCGACGTGAACTACGAAGTAGTTCCTGAAAGTTCTACTACGAGCTTGAGCCAAAGCCGTCCCCGACAGGAAATTGTTCACGTAGTGCATATCAAGCAGTACTACACCCGTGAATAAGTTGTCATCCGAAGATATTTTTTCCTGCCCTTTGTTTCCTTTCCATCACCCCCGACGGGGAGTAATGACGCCTAGCAACGAGCCCACCACGGAACAAGTTTCCAGAAGCAAGCTCCTCATGACAGGCACTAATCATGAGCAGAGGGAAGACGATGAAGAGCCCAGTTGCGCGAGCATTCTTTTGGTGCTGGTCGCCATTAAAGAAGGCTGTCCTCTTCCGCCGATGGTATGTTGCTTATATTCGGGACAATATGTTGGTGATGCGCAGGATAGCATTCAAATCGTGCAATCTTGCAATATGAGAGCGTGAAGTGCCGCTTGGTTAAAATAATGTGTATAAGGGTTGGAGGAAAATGGGTTCATCCTAAATCAGCAAGGAAGTAGCTGTGTATTTTTTTGTAGAATGAGGCCCCCATGCCGATCCCAACGTTGAGTGGCAGGGTGAGCATATGCCGGTAAAAACGGAGCGCAAATTCTTAGGCATAAGCCTGTACGTGAAGTTAACATTTCTGCCACATTTAATGTACTAAATGAGAAAATGCATAAAAACAATGAACATCGTGAAAGCCTTGTCGCGCACAACATGGGGCAATGATAGAAACTGTCTGTTGAATATGTATAAGAGCATCATACGATCACGCCTGGACTATGTAGACATAGTTAGACTATGTCTACATATGTAGACTATGTAGACTATGTAGACAAGCCACTTTGCGGCTCCAAGCGCCTTGAAGATGCTGGACCTCATGCACAACCTAGGTTTCTGTCCCTTCCTTCTTCTTTTGTGCTCGTGTTTTGAGCTGACCCTCAATATGCCTAGGCATCCGTCTCTTTACGGGTGCCTTCAGACAAGCGCCGTAGAAGGTGTATACGTCAATCAAATGAGTGGTTGCCCCATTTTCGGCGAACATACTTATTCTTTGTTTATTTCTTCAAAGTAAACAGAAACAATGCACACGCTGCCTACGGAACTATAAATGATCTGTCAAGCGCGCAAAGCTTTCGCAACCGCGCTTTTTTAAGAGAGCCCTGCTTAGTGCGAGTAAGGACTCTTACGGAAGGAATGGATATTTCGATAGACGATCACAATGTGATGCCTTCGCCTGTACAGCTCCACCATAGCGGTGGCAGATGATAGATTGTGACCTGCTTTTCGTTGATGTTACAAAGCATGCGCCAGCCGCCATTGCCACATGTACTTCGTTGAAGTGGAATAGAAATACAATTATCGTCAGTTATTGACACATGCTTCGAAGATTCAGGCTGACGTGTCTTATGCAGCAGTCCGCCCATCCTTTTCCCACGCCGCCGCTTTGCATCCCTACACGAGTATCTCTACCGCGGTAGCTTCGGCAGTGCTGACAACAGTTAAACACATTACACTGTCAAATATACCACAGGCATATACTCTGATTCGTTAAGTGGTCAAAGCTTTGAAAGCTCTTAAGAGATACAGAAATCCTGTAGTTATAATATTATACACAACCTTTTGTGCCGCCTATGTATCCAAGCGGCACGTCATGCTGTGCTGGGTGCCAGGGCACCGCAGTATTGAAGGGGATGAGTTAGCCGCCCGGCTAGCCACATCTGTGTAGAGCAGCACTTCACGCATATCCGTAGGTGCCCCTGTAATGGGTCTTGAGCCCTTCTCGAGAAAGAGGTTCAGGGCCTACTCAGCAGCTATGGGATAAGGGAACTTAAAATAAGCTGCCTGTCAAACCTTATCTCAGCAAATAGCCTCTGGTTTCAAAGCTACGCCGCACACAGGTAACACTCTGCAGACATACAGAGCACACACACATATGTTCTCTCTGGTGGCGTTCAACCGATGTCTCATTACTGTGGTGAGCCATGGAGCGTTGTCCACATCCTTCTGGAATGCTGCGCACTAGAAAGACAAACGAAAAAGCAGTTTTTACAACAATTTGGGGAAGCATCTGCGACTTTATCCCTCTATGCTTTTAGGAAAAGAACCAGCTTTTAAATTCGAATCAGTCCTCGAGTTTTCAGAAGATATGCAGACATTTCATGTTATTTATCCAGGCGACCTGTAGGACGGCCTCGCAGGAGAGGCCGCTACTGCGGAATTTTTATATAGAAAACACCCTCTTCCCTATCCTTGGGCTCAAGGAGCATGGCGAGGAATTTGCACTGCTTCAAGGCGCTAGTTTATAGAATGATGGTCTCCTGCATTAAGTACTCATAGACCACCCCATTCGCCAATGTTATAGTTTTGTGTGTTTTACGCCAGTATGAAGTGATTCGATTTTAGGCCCATTTACAGCCTCATTTCATATTACCACCGTAACTGACTCCTCACCGCCTAGATCACATCAACAGAAATGGCACTCTTTGGCCATACTTGGCCCTTGCGCCAGGAGAAACACACATGATATGACTTGTTTGAGTGCAATGAAACAGCATAACGAGCTTTGGTGATAATTGGAGTGTTTTGGGCTGTTTTTCTAGGAAGATATTGTCAGATGTGTGCGCTGCTTAAGTTATGTAACATGTACTGTCACGGATGCTTAGTGTAGCTATTAGATTAGGCGCCTCTTATAACCCAGCTTCTCTACGCAGCTGCGGGCTAACAAGAAAGGTATTTCTACGCGAAAAGCAATGTGCGGCATGGGGACCCTAAGGGAGTGACCTAATCGGTGTACGTAGTCCTTGTGAGACCTTTTAGGTGATGCTGAGGGAAGGTTGCAAATGTCTTCCCAGGCAGGTTTTTCAGCACCACTGTATTAGTAATGTAAAAATGCTGGTTAATTTCAGACAGCTACTAGAGCACCTGCCTTACGTATATATAAATTCAAGCAAACATTATCATGCCACCTCCTGCCATGTGCGTTTAGCACTAGCACCCATATAAGCCTACTAACAAAATAAAATAAAGTTTATGATGCCCGTCTAACCTGCCAAAGGGTGTTTTCGTAAACTTAATCGGACATTCTTCCTTTCCTCGAAAAAATGCAGACGATCCTCGGAAACCAATACCACTCGAAGATGGAAGCGACGTGGTCGCAGAATGTAGACGAACACTGACCAGTATGCTGTCGTTACGGGACTACGAAAAGGCTTTACGGAATATAATTTGCATCGAGTTTGCGGCTGACTCGAGCCAAGGCACTTCCACGGGAGGGCTGACCTATAACATTGTGCTGCCAGTTCCTCCAGGCGTTGTATTTCCACGAGTGGTCCTGCCCAAGTTGCACGACCTCACCAGTGCCACAGGGCTCACTGTCAGCCGGAAGATGATGCTATTCATATCTGGTGAGTGTTGGCGACAGGAACTTCTGCTTATTCTGGAATTTTACTGAAGCTTTCCACAGCTAAGTCCGACAAGCGTTTCCGGTCAAAGGTTTCGAAAAACAATTTGGTATGCTTACGCGATTTTTCTTTCGCACAGTTTTCTTGTGGAAACGCAATATATATATATATATATATATATATATATATATATATATATATATCCTCTTATGACCTGTTGTCGCGATTTCGCATCATACCGATTTTACGCCGCACCACCAGAAGAAAACATCTGTAGGCGCTACCGCTGTGCTGCGAGGTAATCTACTGATGTCTGGCAACATGTAGAAAACGCAGTGCCATCTACCCTATATTCAGTAAAGAGCTGACGGCTGCCATTTCCCCCGTTGATGCCGACCGAACAACATTCCGCAGTGTCCATCCACTGACATCCGTCTCCATTCAAGGTATGTAAATATTTGGCATCTAAAAAAAATGTTGTATAGCGGGCACTTGGCTGAATAACGCGCGGAGTTCGCGTAAATTATTTGTTTTTGAAGACAGACAGACAGACAGACAATGAACTTTATTGGATCCTGAGGAGCTTGCGCGGAACCCCTATCGGGGACCCGCAGAAGCCGCTGGCCGCGTCCAAGTCGGGGCTGGGACACCGTGATGTTCCGCCCTTTCCTGGGCCCTCTGGATTGCCTGGATTTGTGTCTGGAGCGATGGGCTCCGGAGTGCCTCTTCCCAGTCGGCTTCGCTGGATAGAGGGCCGTTAAGTAACGCGGGGCATTGCCAAAGCATGTGCGCTAAGGAACAGTAAGTCTCATTACAGTCCGGACAGCTTGAATCAATGTCTGTGGAGATACGACTCAGAAAGTCCCGCGAAGGGAACGAGCCCGTCTGGAGCATTCTAAGTGTAACGGACTGATACCTATCTAACTTCGGTTGAGGAAGAGGGTAGGCCCTTCTACTAAGCCGATAGTGAGAGGTAATTTCATTGAAGGTAAGGAGCGGATCATTGTGCTGGATTTCATCCTGTCCCAATAAGGCCTCCATGCCGCCGCGGCGAGTGAGATCTCGCGCACGGTCATGGGCAATCTCGTTGAGGTTAGGGATGTGCTGATGAACGTCCACACCCATATGGGCGGGAAACCAAGAGATGAAGTGAGTGCCAGGGTCTGTTCTTTTTTCCAGAATGGAGGCAGCCTCTCGCGCTAGGTTACCCGATTCAAAAGCTTTGATGGCCGCTCGTGAGTCTGTGAACACGTTGGTGCGCGAGCGGTCGGTCATGGCCAGGGCTATGGCGACCTGTTCCGCAACTGCGCTCGTAGCTAACCTGACCGAGGCTGAGGAGCGTAATTCCCCGTTGCCGTCAATGACTGCCAGCGCGAATTTGCTAGACTTGCCATACTGAGCCGCGTCGACAAAGACAGTCGATTCTCGATTCTCTCTGGCGTTCTGTAATGGCGCCCGTGCTCGGGCTTTGCGCCTCCCTACATTGTATTGCGGGTGCACATTCCGAGGGAATGGGCTGACCACAAAGGTTTCGCGGACCTCCCTGGATAGGGTGATTTCCCATTCAGCAAGCAATCTGGGAGCCATGCCAGCCCCGTCCAGGATGCGTCGCCCTGCCCTGGTTGACGAGAGCCTGATTACCTGGGCGGTGACCTGCGCCTCGATTACTTCATCAATGTCATTGTGCATTCTGAGTTGCCTTAATTTGTCAGAGCATTGTGGTTACTGGTAACCCCAGTACCTTTTTGATGCTCTTACGGTCAAAGAACTAGTAATTCTTTTTCCCAGTTATAATGCTTTTCGTCAGTGATTTATTTCTGAAGATTTGTATTTTAGATTGGTAATTTTTTCAAACACACGTGTCTTTGTCGCATTTTCGCATCAAG
Source organism: Hyalomma asiaticum (assembly GCA_013339685.2). Lineage (NCBI taxonomy): Eukaryota > Metazoa > Arthropoda > Arachnida > Ixodida > Ixodidae > Hyalomma > Hyalomma asiaticum. The sequence continues at coordinate 127,648,519 of CM023485.1, forward strand.
ATGTAGCGTCCCTGTTTGCGCACAACTTCATCTCCCTTGGGTTGTGGTCAAAGACCAAGTAATTGGTTTTTTTAGGGGCGAAGCTCCTTAAAGCGGCACCCGTTCGTCCCTCGTCGTAGTGCGTAACCAGTCTTACGCTTTGACCTCCAAGGTGGTGCCGGTGGGAGATTTCTCCTGTGCGTTGTTGAACAATAAAAAATTCGCAGCGTGCGCGTTAACTAAAAGCCGAATTCTTCTGTCTCTCATTCCCCATTAGCAGCCATTGGCATGTTCCAGTAGGAAACGTTAGTAGAAGTAGAAGTGTAAGTGTTAGCTAAAAGCCGACTTCTTCTGTCTCTCAATCCCATTAGCAGCCATTGTTTACCTCCAAGGTAGTGCCTGGTGAATTTTCTCCTGTGCGCGATTAAAAATAAAAATTTTGTTCAAAACGCCACTGATTGATGAAATAAGCCAACTAAAGACGCCAGATGTTTTCTAAAAGCAAAACGAAAAGACGCCACATATTTCTAAAGCGAAACGAAAAAGACGCCAGCCGCTTAACGAAAGACGCCAGGTGTTTTCTAAAGCAATGGTTTTATATTCAAAACCATATCGCGATACAGGTTTGTTGTTGACGATGCTCGTTGCCGTCGGTGTGTGCTCGTATGGATAAGGATGCCGAAAGGCGGGCGCGCAGGGCAGCGGCGGCGCGCGCTCGCAGACAGGACCCTGAAGTGAGAGCCCGCGAGGCAGAAGCGCGCCGGGAGGCCTTTCATGCTCGTCGGTGACTTCAACGTTCACATTACAGACCCCAACAAACATTGGTTGATGCATCACATGTCAGAAAAGTACGGACTCAAATGCATCTCCTTTGAAAACCCCAACCCAACCACCATCAGAGGCACCTGCATCGACATCGTGTTTGCCAACTTTCATCTGCAACCAGTGCAAGAACCACTTAGCTTACATTTCACCGACCACAAAGCGGTCATAATAAAAGGACAACGGAAACCGGCAATAAAAGTTTGATAAAACATTTAATCAATCGTTTCACGTCAATTTTATCGGGCGAAGTAACGGAAGAAATTTCACGGTTTAACCGATGATTACTTCCAGGAGCTTCGCCCAATCTCATCATCATTCACCTCGTGGATCTGCCGTCATTTTTTCAGTTATTCAATGCTCTTCCGTCTATGATGGACTCTAGATGGTTCTACGGGATCAGGGTTCCACCTGTTGAAGACAGCGAACGTAGCTGCCTCAGCGACAGCGACTCCGAATGCAGCCCTGACACAGAACACGCTACCCCAGCAGATCAATCTGGGCAGTCTGGGAGCGACACAGGTATGCAACCTTGACTCTTTTTTTTGCCTGGCACATTCACAGGCTCTTGTGGAATGTGAACCATGTGATGCGCTTTTTTTGTTTTCTTGTTGCTGCTGTCGGGCGAGTCGCATGCGGCTGCAATGTGAAACGCCGTCAGCGTTCCTTCGTGTTGTATTGCGTTGGCGCGTCTTTGCTTTTTCTTTATCAAGCCAAGGTTAGGGTGGCTAGAATGGGGAGGTGTGAGCAACGGCGGCGCAAACATGACCCCAAAGCGCACCGATGCCGCAAGGGGCGCTGTAGGCATGAGCGCGGGGAACGGAGCAGACGACGCACTGCGACGCGCTCCTCGCACACTAAAAGCTACTTCCAGTTTAGAACCGTAAATGTGTGTGTGTGTGTGTGTGTGTGTGTTCTTTTTTTCGTTAGCGAGTGTACCAACGTAGTCTGACCGCACAGTTTTGCTCTTCGGTGATGTCCATCAAAGCACTTGCACTCAACAGAATCAGTGGTGCACATACTAGGGAAAACTGCATATATGCCATTTATTTGATGAAGCCTCTCAGTAAGACTTTTCACAGCGTAGCACTTCTCAAAGCAGCTTAAATGTAGCTTTCTTGGGAAAACATTCAGCTGAAAAATGTTGTACACATGTGTCATTTGTTAAGTCGGTCCACTTAATGATGCTCTCGTCTTTGATCATGTCCCCATAGTGTTCTCGTAGTTATTTACTAAAAGGAGGCTTTTATTTTTGGGTGCCGGTTCCAATGTTAAATTTTATCGTAAATCTCCCACTCACTCTTCCCAGAGCGGTAAATATACTTCTGGCGGTGTTTTCTATATTTGGATGTTTATATTTAATATTCACTTTTCTACTTTTTATGCGGTACCTGTTATACCTTTTGCGGCTCAGGAACGGCATTTACTTGTCCTGTATAAGAGTACGCCATCTTGCCTTCTAATTAAGTACTGATTTTATATCGTGCGGAAAAGGCGCATGCCTCAAATGCCACATTAGCCACATTAGCCACTTCAGCAGTTCTTGACAGTGGGCACACAGCCGTACCTTTTGTAACGACGAGGCATGTCATTTCGTACTGATACAAGCAGTTTACTATGACTGCAAACAGTGAAATAATAAATATGGTTTTGACGTCATTCATTCACAAATGGGGAAAAAAAAGGAAAACTGTCGGGAACATTGGTCTGTAATACGCAAGGTTTCAGTGTTCGCTCGGTCGGCAACGCCCGAGATGGCCACATATAAAACGAACTTCGAGACCTTTGCGCGCATATTTTCTACAAATAATATATCTCGCCCTCACTGTCCTTATCTTTTAATACCTATTGCCCTCTCGCTCCATCTTCTGTCAGCCATGACATCAGTTACTGCTGTCTCCAGTATATATTTCCTCGAATGAGCAACCGCTGCAACAAATTGCCAAGTTCTCCCGCAACACCTTGTCAGCCGTTGGGACTGCCCGAGCCCATTTGGCAAACGCTTGATTGATTGATTGATTGATTGATTGATTTCTGGCGTTTTACGTCCCGAAACCACGCTATAATTATGAGAGACGTCGAAGTAGATGGCCATTTCAAGCACCTGGGGTTTTTTAACCTGCACTGACATCGCATAGTATACGGGCCTCAACATTCCACCTCCATCTAAATGCAGCCGCCGCAGCCGGGATTCGATCCCGCGACCCTCGGATCAAACGCTTCTTTGCAGACAGGGGCACGGAGGAGAGAAGCTCTTTTCCGGTGTTTTTCTGTGTCGCAACCAGGCACGGAGCACCAACGTTCAGTTTTCTTTTTCGCTCTCGCCTACATCTCGCCGTCAAACAGTCCAAAACTGGCGACGAGACCGACCAGCTCACATCGGCGGTAGCGTAGGCGAGGCCGGTGCTACCGGCGCAGCCGCAGCTACCCCGCAGACTTTACCCCGCTGGAACCGGCAGCGCCACATTCTCCCTGGTGGCATCGGTGCGAGGAGGGGTCACGCGCGGCCGTAGGCAAGCGCCGCCGGTACTCACGCCTCCCCATTCTAGCCACCCTACCAAGGTTGTGTGGTGTCACAAATGTAGTATGCCTACCTTGAAATGGTTTCATTTTCTTTTTCTTTTTTTGCAGATGACGAAGATGAAACGGAAAAGCCGTCCACGTCAAGTGCAAGTAGTTTGCTCTGGAGCGAGTGAACCGTCCGCTGACATGCCTTCCTCAATGGGAAGACCAGAGAGACAAACGCCAGGGGACGCGCTATCTTTGTTTTCCTTCATCCGGGTGATCACGAGGGTCACGTGGTCATTCTGACTGTATATATTGCACGACGAAAACATTAAAGGGGCTTTTTTTGTTCTTGGTCACGATGTAACGAGCGTCTATCGATCATTCTGACGAGCTTGACATGGTGTCAGAAGTGCGGCGTTCCGAGGTAGCCAAGTAGCGCTTCAACGGGCGGGTCAACAAGCGAACGCCCGGCAGCTGCGTCTACGAGGACAAGCCGTACCGACGACGACGCTTCAGAATGGCGGGAATCAAGCCTCCTAAGCCCTTCGACTCCCAGAACGCAGCGGACTGGCCCGCCTGGATGGACGAATTTGACGACTACAGATTCGCGTCTGGGCTACATGAGAAAACAGACGAAGTTCAAGTAAGGACTCTTCTCTATACTATGGGCAGAAAGTCGAGGGAGATTCTTCGGTCGCTAAACGTAAAAGACGAAGAAATGGAGGACTTCAAGCTCGTAAAGTCTAAATTTAACGACTACTTTGTTCACACCAAGAACATAGTCTACGAAGTGCTCGCTTTAATCAACGCCGCCAACAACTGCGAGAAACAGTATACCAGTTCGCAACCGAGCTTAGCAAGCTAGCAGACAGATGCGAGTTCGAAAGCATGAAGTAACGCCTAATAAGGGACCGCTTCGATGTAGGAGTACGGGACCAGGTTCTTTCGGAAGAACTACAGATGGACCCCAAGCTAACGATGGCCACTGCCTTGGCAAGAGCGCGTACGAGCGAAACCGTAAAGCAACAGCAAGCAGAGCTAAAAGAGCATGAGGGCACAGTCCCAGAAGCTTGCGTCGCCGCCGTAAAGCCCAAGAAAGCTGCTGCAAAGAGCACGTTTACTCGCTGTCAGAAGCCCGCTTATCATCAAAATAACTGCAGTTATTGTGCCGGACCATTTCACCCGCGAAACAACTGTCCAGCGCAAAAAGAAAGGTGCAGATTTTGCCGGAAGTTGGGCCACTATGAAAAGGCATGCCGAAAAACAGAAGCAAACAGACGTAACTCTCGATGGCATCGCCGAAGCTGATAGCAAGTTTATTGGCACGGTCGATCAGTGTGCGAACACACAATCTGAACATTTCGTCACGGTAAAGATAAACAACGAGACGCTCCGCATGAAAGTAGATATGGGAGCCGAGGTGACAGTCGTCGGTGAAAATTATCCTTTGCTTCCGCCTTCTCTGGAAAACGCAACCGATCTTAAAGGACCGAGCAATACTAGCATCCGTACGATCGGAAAGTTTGACGCTAAAATATCTTGGAAGGACAGCAGTTCACAACAAACCATTTACGTCGTACATAACTTGCGCACGCCCTTGTTGGGACTGCCAGCCATCAAAGCTCTGGGAGTTGTTCGTTTCCTAGATGAATTAGACACTGCCGACAATGGCGCAAGCAGGTATCCCAAGATATTCCAAGGCACGGGTACCATATCGGGAGAATACACCATACGCCTTGTGCCACATGCAATCCCGTACAGTTTGTCTACACCGCGACAGATTCTTATTCCCATGAAAGAAAAGGTCAAAGAAGAACTGGACAGGCTAGAACAAGAAGGAATGATACAGAAGGTCGAAGAACCGACAGAATGGTGCGCGCCTATTGTTCCTGCAATGAAGCCGTCTGGAGCAGTAAGGATCTGCGTTGACTTGACTCAACTGAACCAGTTCGTCAGACGGGAGCGTCATCAACTGCCAACAATTGAGCAAGTTATGGGAAGCTTCCAGGAAGCCAAAGTCTTCTCTAAACTGGACGCGCATTCTGGTTTCTACCAGATAAAGCTTTCCGAGGAATGTCAAAGGCTCACGACGTTCATCACGCCGTACGGGCGGTACTGCTACCGCAGGTTGCCGTTCGGGATTACATCCGCACCAGAAATTTTTCAAAGCAAGTTCTCGCAAGTCCTAGAAGGCCTAGACGGCGTACTGAACTACATGGATGACATTCTGGTATACGGCAAGAACCAAGAGAAACACGACAAGCGGCTTTGTAATGTCCTAGAACGACTTCAACAAGAAGGCGTAACTCTCATCAGGGAAAAGTGTTGTTTCTCAGTTGAATAGGTCGCATTCTTGGGAGCGATCTTCGATGCCAACGGCGTGCGTCCAGACCCCTAGAAAGTTAGAGCAATCAAGCAATTGCCCAGACCCCAAAGCGTCGCTGAGGTTCGATCCTTGTTAGGCATGATGAACCACCTCGCAAGGTTTTTACCTGATGCAGCTTCAATATCTGCTCCTTTACGCAGCCTCCTCAACAAAGACAGCGACTGGTCTTGGGGACCTCAACAAGAGGCAGCTTTTGAGAAGATCAAGACCACTCTCAGCTCAGACAGATGCCTGGCGAGGTACAACCCCCGGTACTCGACAATTGTATCGGCAGACGCGTCTTCACTGGGAATTGGCGCAGTACTCCTCCAGGATCAGCCATCTGGTGAGACACGCCCAGTAGCATATGCCTCCAGAGCGCTCACAAAAACAGAGCAGAGGTATTCACAGATCGAAAAAGAAGCGTTAGCCTTAACTTGGGCTGCGGAACGCTTCGACGAATTCCTAAGAGGCCTTTTGAAACGGATCCCGCTACTGGGTCCTCCCGCTACTGGGTCGAGGTCCTCTTGATTCTCTACTGCCAAGAATTCAAAGGTTCAGGATGCGTCTTATGCGGTACTCGTTCACGCTTACACACGTCCCGGGGAAAAGCATTGCTACAGCGGACACACTTTCTCGGGCGAGAGTGATGAACACGGCGCGTTCTGTCGGAGAGTTGACGGAAGCAGACGTTTCGGCTCACGTGGAGGGAGTCGTTCAGTATGCGTTCGCCGACGACATGCTCGAACGCATACGCTCAGAGCAAGCAAATGATCCCGAATGTACGTCGTTGCTCGAAGCTTGTATGCAAGGTTGGCCCGCTAAGCACCACACACCACAACTTCTCAAGCCATTCTGGGCGCATCTTGGTAACATCACGGTTTGCAAGCAGTTGCTTTTGAAGGACTCAAGGCTGGTGATTCCACGAGCGCTGCGGAAAGAAATGCTTCACAGGGTTCACGAGGGACACCAGGGAATTGCACGCTTAGCAAAAGGTTTTCTTGGGCTAGTTGGTTCATGACTTCTATAAAAATGTAGCGCAGAGGAACACACGGACAGACAAAGAGCACAGGACGGGCGCTAGCTAGAGCACAGGACGTAGCGCCCGTCCTGTGCTCTTTGTCTGTCCGTGTGTTCCTCTGCGCTACATTTTTACAGAATTGCACGCTGCTGCGCGAGCGCTAAGGAATCCCTCTGGTGGCCAGGAATTAGCAAAGACATTGCACAAACCGTGGCCAACTGCCAAGCATGCGCTACAGAGCGTACCCAATTTTCCGAACCAATGATTTCATCGGAAACAACCGAGCTGCCATGGCAGAAAATCGGAATTGATTTATTTGAGATGAAAGGAGCTGTCTATCTTGTCGTTGTTGATTATCACTCCAGGTACCCTTAGCTGGTTGGTTCTGAAGTTGATTCTCGAATTCAATAACTTTGAGTTCGATGGCACTCACTACGTGCAAGTGAGCGGAACGTCAATGGGAACGAGAATTGGCCCTAATTATGCCAATATCTTTATGGCAATACTCGAAGAAGAATTTCTGAGCTCTCGCAACTTAAAGCCACTGTACTATAAATGTTACATAGATGATATCTTTTTAATTTGGCATCACGGTGAAACCGATCTATTACAATTCATCACCTACTTTAATTCTGCTCATCCGACTATTTCTTTTTCTCATCAATACTCTAGGCAGAGCATAAACTTCTTGGATGTGACCGTGTCGCTTTCGAAAAACAAGTTGGTTTGCAACCTTTATAGGAAACCAACGGATACTAATCAATACTTACATTTTCATAGTAGTCATGTGCGGCACTGCAAGACAGGCATCCCGTACAGTCAAGCACATCGATTTAAACGCATATGTTCAAAAAAAGAAGATTTCGATCATAACTGTGCACAAATGAAAAAGGTCCTCCTCAAACAGAAATACCCGAAAATGATAATTGACGATGCTATAACTCGCGCCGACATGCTTTACCGCGCTGAAATTCTCAAAAATCAGTCACCAAGCAGGGAACACAAGACTAACTTAATACTAACTCTACTTACTCTGCATCGCTGCCAAAGGTGTCAGCTATTCTTAAAAAACATCATAATATTCTTACACAAAGTGATCGCCTCCAACGCATATTCGTGGAACCGCCTCGTGTCGTGTACAGACGAAACACAAATTTACGCGACATCTTAACTAAATCAACTTTAAATCCACGTCATGGCAGTGGATGCAGGTCGTGCAATAAGCCACGTTGCCAGGTCTGCCCATATATTAGAACTACACAAAAAGCAACAAGCACCGCGTCCGACATTTTTGTACAAATTAAAGGAAACTTCACTTGTGGCACGGCCAATGTCGTTTGCCTGCTTGAGTGCACTAAATGTAATCAGCAATATATTGGTCAGACAGAAACACCTTTCCGAATACGATTTAATAATCACAAGTCACACGCCAAAAATTCCTTGAATCTGCCCCTGTCTAAGCCCGTGCACCTTCCCGGCCATTCATTTAGTGACCTGAAAGCAATGATACTGGAATCGGGCTTTCGGACGCACCACGACCGTGAGGTTCGTGAGTCCTACCTCATTTATAAGTTCAAAGCCGCTACCTCGGGCATTAATGAAAACACGGGTAAACTCACATGTTTCCCGAGTGTCTAGGGCATTGCCATTATGCGGAAGCCATTTCAAACAACTACAATGCGTTATTTCACACATAAGTTTTTTTTCTTATCTGTCATTTTATTTCCATTTTTCTACATTCATGGTTTATATATTTTTTCATTACAAGATATTTCGGCCGTTTGTTAATAAATCAGTATTTTCGGTTTTTTGTTGAATTTTTTTATTTATTTACTTATTTTTTATTTTTTATTTTATTTTTTTAATTCTTTTTTTCATCTATGCTATGGTGATTGCCATTTTTACAATGTACAGTGGCTTTATAGTTCCGTTACATACATGTAGTAGAATCCCTCGGGGTTGCAAGTGTTCCGCCTTGCTGTTAATTGATAGGCTACGGTGTCGCCTCGTGACTCTCCGCAGCCGACCACGTGTTCTGTCCAGGAAGACTCCATAGCCATTCCGTGTACAGAATACGCCTTTGTAGCCGCACTCTCTCCCCTTCCTGTACCTTTAAAGGAGGGCGCTCGGCAACAGCTTTTTACTCTGATGAAGGCCGGTCCACCGGCCGCAACGTCAGTAAACTTATATTCTTTTTGTTAATCGTGTGAATCTCTTCTTTTGAATATATATATATATATATATATATGTGTGTGTGTGTGTGTGTGTATTATAAAATCAAGAAAAGACACAACACCTTTCCCTATCGGAAAAAACATTGTCTCCCAGTGTAATTTTGGCACTGGCTCGAGCTGTAGGCACTGTTTTTCACTGTAAATTCGCTGGAAAGTGCTGTGAGGCACTGGCCGACACTGTATTAGCACTGGGCAGCGCTGTAATATCATTGAAACTGGGCAGAGCGTGCTGTGAATGGCGCTGCACACTGTCCCAGCCGGCAGCGACAGCGCCGACAGTGTGCAGCGCAAACCACTGCACACTGTCAGCGTGCAGTGCGGCACACTGTATGCTAGTCCAGCGCACTGGACTTTCAACAGCGCTTCATGCTTGAACTCATGAACATATTGGGATTCAATATAGGGGGATTGTCACAAGGCCTATACTATATTGTTTGTGGGACTAAAAGTTTGATGGCAGACCTAACAGTTATGAAGGGCGCTGATGCATTGTGAAGAAATGCCGCAACATTAGTTCATTTTCGTCCGGAAAGAACTCTATTAGAGCTAATCCGATCAACACATATATCGCTCAGCCGTTTCAGATCGGGTGCTCAGATCGGTGAACTCCATCTTTGTTCGTGGACAATTCGTACAGTTCCAGCCACAATAATGGTGCCTGTGTACTCGCAGAGAAGGCAAGAAATCGTCCGATGCTCTAAGTCGATGAATTTCTCGCCGGCCTAAAATACCGCCGTAAGCGCTAGCTTTTACGCGGCACAAAAAGCCGTTACCATCAGGACAAAAAGTCGTCAGTTCAGCACAAAAAGCCGTCACCATCGCTTACCGCTAACAATCCCACGCAGACACCCAGAAAGTGCGATCGCAGTTATATGTGTCACGATGACCAGTTCCGTATTAATATAGTTAACGCGCACGCTACGAATCCTTATGACTCAACTACACACAACTGAAATCCTCCACCGGCACTTCATTGCAAGGCAAGATCCAGTGTCTATATATAATATATATATATATATATCTATATATATATATATATATATATATATATATATATATATATATTATATATAGACATATATATATATATATATATATATATATATATATATATATATATATATATATATATATATATATATATATATATATATATATATATATATATATTCACCGGCCACCCATTATATATATATATATATATATAATGGGTGGCCGGTGAACGGTTTTTTAGCGCGAGCAGTCGGTATTTTTCGTTCAAGATACTCGCTAGAAGAAGCTGCCTGCGCCAACTTTGTCTCTCGCAAGTGAGGGCGTGTTCTCCTTTGCGAGCTGATGGAGTGTTCATCGAAGAAAGAGCGTTTCCATAGTCAACGCGCACTTTCGCTCTCTCTCTCTGTCTCTCTCTCTCTCAAAAGACAGCAGATGCAAGAGTGAGAGAGGTAGCGCGCTGGGAGACACGCGCCGAGCGCGAGCCTCCCGGCGGCGCGAGGTGGCTACATACATACGACTACTACTACTACTACAGAGGAGAGAACGACCCACACCCTAAGAAGCTTCGCCCCTAAAAAGAATACGATATTGACGTGCTCCAGCGTGGCAGAGCGCCCGCGTCAAAGTGTGAAGCATACATGTGTGGTAGGTTTGAATCCGGCATTTTTTCATTTCTTTTAAATTTTTTATTGCATTAGTAATTGCGCTATTCCTATATAAACGATATTCGCATGATCGCAGCTGTTACAAACGTGCGGAAAGGGCGTTATCGGAGAGTGACGAATACCGCTGTATCCGCTTGCCAGCGTCCAGTACGCAGCGCGGAGCGTGCCAGTCTGCCAGTGCGCAGCGCTGGAATCTGCACACTGGTCCAATAATCAGGTATGGCACCGGCCAGTGCCACTGGGTTTTCCGATAAGGTTGGTGCAGGTCGGCTGTTCTATGCTGCTCGTCTTCTTCCTCTGCCTCTATTCGCTGCTTCCATAGCCCGAGCGCCAAGCAGCCGTTGTTGCTTTTCTTCATCACACTCGGCCATGACTGCGAGTAAAGGTGCAAGCCGAGGTGAACCTGTAAGGGCAGCGCAGTGGATTTGCCGTGGAAGTGAAAACCGTTGCCGAGGGTTGTGCGGCACAGCGGGAAGGCTCATCGACTCTGGCGGACGACATTGCCTATGAAGCGGCAGCCATTAAGGTGCTCTACCATCATACGTGTTGGCTTGAAAAATTGTGAAGGACACTTCCGGTGGGCGGCATTCGCTTTTCCGTAATGGTCTCGTGTAGTTCGGTCCCACTGAGACATCGCTTGAAGAAGTTGAGAAAGACACTTCCGACTGGCGGTACTCTGTCGTCGCGGTTGAGGGCCTTGACCACACTGCGACATGACACGGCAAGCAGGTAGGCATGTTTCTCTCGGTGCAGTTGTATTTTCCTCGTGCTACTGTTACGTACAGATGAAATGTTGACAGAAGAGGGGTGATCTCGACGCCTAAATGCCTTTTGTCTCAGTAAAGGAGTTCGACCATGGTGAGGCGACGAATGGACGAGCTTGTGTTTTTACCGTTGGCGCTGTTTGCAGTTTGACAGCTTTGTCGCTGGCGGTTCCCCAGTGCAGCTCGAAAGGGCACACCTCGACGTGATAGCTGCAACAGATCCTTCCTGTCATTCTAGCTCACGGACATATGACAAGGCTTGGTTGGCACGAGCTGGTCTTTGATGACATTATCATTGCACGTGGCGCCGCTGAGCGACACGCGGCCTTGCAAAAGGAGCAAGTCCGCCTAGTCATTCAGTGGACGTCGTGAAGTACTTGTGTCTAGCTCCGACTGCTCATAGGGTATCTGCAGCTTCAGTGCCATGACATGTCTGATTTGTAGAGATGCAGAGCACTCCTCTTGTCAATGGCAACAACAGACATGACTTGTTCGTGGAGTCGGGCAACACCCTACACTACAGGAGCAAGTGCCGTAGGCCCAACAGATGTCGATGCTCAGGAACCTGTCTCCGCCTGCGGTGAGGCGAAATGCTCTCGTCCAGCGACAGTTACATTCTGGCGTCGCTGACTGTTGCTGATTAAACGACGCTTTCAGTGAAATGGCTGCAGGACGGCTTCCCAGTTCCGCGGTTTTGCGGCTAAGTATCTTCGTCAGAGAAGGTCAGGTCGATGGAAGGCACTGGTGTACTGTCGGTTAAGTGCGCTTTGAGAGTCGCGTTCGCGGTAGAGGATGGCTCTATTCCACCGATGATTGTTGCCAGGTGACCTTATACATTTGCCAAGCCTCGGCAGCATCTAGGCGGTGGCTTGTGGCCACCTGCCACTTTTTATGGTCCGTTCCGTCACGGCGGGAACCCAACACGTTGATGGTGACTAGTCAAGCCACAATATCATCGAAACCGCGGAACTGCAGTAATTCCCATGCAGCAGACAAGAACCCGAAGGTCAGCAACGCCAAACATTGAGGTTGGTATGAAAACTGTGCGATGGCTTGTGGAGCTGAGTGAGCCTTTTGGGTGAGGGGTCTGTGAAGCCAGGAACGACGGCCGCGAAGAGGACGGCGGCGGTATCCATGTCTGAGGGAGCTCGGACAGCCTCCCTGAGGTACTCTGGTGCCGACGTAATCCAGGGCGAGGGGTCTTTACTATGGGACGCATGAGCGGCAAACACCGGGAGCAAGAGTCCCTGCGCTGTCGTGGCTCGAGGCGGTAGAGGGACGCTGGTTTTCTTCAGCCCTAGGGACACAGAGGGGGCTTGGATGCCATGCCCGAAGTTTCCCGTAGGAGCTGCCAGCGGTAGAATGGTTGAGGTGTCCATGATCACGGAAGCGTGAACGGCGTTCCTTTAGTGGGATGTACGCAGTGCTGACGGCCTTCGAGAACGTCTTTACGATTGGTTGTTCGTCGACTGTGCCACCACTGCATGATGTGATGATTCCAAAGGTATGCTTTCTATCGAGAAATAAAGGTGATCGCTGGAGGACCGTATATACTCCCTTTAATTTCAAGTTACGCGTTCTCGCACTTCCCAAGTGCCTTGTCGTTCTGAGAGTGTTGATTATAGTATTATGAAATAGAGATAGTGCCACGAACAAAGCAGTCTTGCTCTTCATTTTCCCTTGAAGTGCTCGCCCAGAGGACGCGCCCACTGTACTCGGAATAATATTGACGCGAGGTATATTGGAACGCGCCGCGAACGGCGCCCCTTGAAGCGGGAATGACGAAGTTCTTGGACGCGCACGTGCTCTCGGACCATCAGCCTTTGCTGAAGGCAGACACTTGCAGCCAAGCTCGAACTTGCCAACGCTTTTTCCTAGCTGTAGCTTTGATATCTGCTGATTCCTTGCTTATGGGCAGCTATTGCAGTTTGCTAGCTTCATGACATCTTTTTCTGGTGGAGGTGCGGGGCAGGAGTGAGACGCTTAGATCTCCGCAGCATTCCCCAGACCAGAGCCTGGCGAGTAGTTCGACCGAGCTCACCCCTGCACACGGACGTACCAGTCGCCTTCTCCAGGGGCTCCAGCCAGAACATGGTCTTCTACCAGAACGCACCAGGATAACGAGCCAACCACCTCCTGCGACTATGGCAGCAGCACACCTGGTCGTCAGTCGCACCAGGACGATGCTTCAGAAAACGCTAACGTGACATTTATCTGGTGGAGATGCCTCAGAAAATGGCAACGATTGGCTCGACCACTTCAAACGTGTTGCCAACCTCAACGACTGCAACCAAGAGCGTAAGCTACGCTAGGTGCTCTTCGCTCTTTAAGATTCCGTGAAAACTTGGCTTGAAAACCACGAGTCGACGCTAATGTTGTAGGATGAATTCCGCAGGCAGTTCCTGAATGCCTTTGCGAGAGTGGACAAAAAGGAAAGTGGATTTACCAGTGGAGGATAGAATTGAAGGCCCGAACGAACGAGTGGGAGCTTACGTTACGACACAGGAGCCGACTCTTCAGACATGCGGACCCTTCGATGACAGAGACTAAGCAAGTGCGCCACCTAATGCGAGGAGTGAAAAAAAAATCTTTCCCGACCTCATTCGAAACCCACCGTCGACACTTGCAGTTTCATGTGAAGCCGCAGTTTCATGTGAAGCCACTGCGCTGGATAAGTCCCTTCATTAGCGGGCTAGAGAATTCAACCACACCTTGATTCCGAGGGAGCAACGACATCTGCGCCTTTGGGAGAGGTCATCAGGCCTGTTGTCAAGGAGGACCTGCAGAAGGTGCAGTTGACCGCTGCTGCCCCTGTAGAGCCACTTTCCATTGCGAAAATAGTGCGCGCCGAAGTGAGACCTGCCGTTCACACTCCTCGACAGTATGAGGGGCCACAGACGCAAGGACACGACACAAAAGGAATTATACTGAAGCCGTGCGACATACGCCGCACCCTAATGCTTACGGCATGGTACCCCCAGCACGGCAAATGGAGGTAAGCTTCGGGCCTTGCAGTCGACCGTTCGTCGCTAAAGCAAGACCTAGGAAGTGCGACGTCTGACGCACCCCCGACTACAAGCCCCTTTGTTATCATTGTGGCGAAGCTGGAGGCGTGTACAGAAGCTGTCCTTACCGACGTGTCGGGCTCCGTGGGTTCTCGTGGAATACACTTCGTCCACGGCCTGGTGAGAGACCGCCGGAAACAGAAAACTTCGTCGCGAAACATAAGAAAGTCAATCAGCGGTGGTACGAGCCCCATTCGTCGTCTCCCGCTCGTTACAGATCGCCTAGCCCTGCCTTCTCCCGCGGCACTTCTAGTTCAGTGACCTCCGAAGGTGAGCCCGCTGATGTTCGCTGTCTCAAGATCCTTCATTGCGACGACAATAAAGACAACCGAACGGCGCAGACACACAGACTCAGTCAAATACTGCACGAGAAGTCGTAAGGTCGAACATTTCTGTGAGTGTCAACGACAAAAAAAAAAGGCGTAATCGACACGGGTACTACACACCAATCTTGCCAAGAAACTGAAGAAAATTACTACCTAGTGGAATAAATGGCAGTTTCGCACTGCAGGTGGCCACCTCCCAACTCTGGTAGGAAGCTGCACAGCACCGGTGAGCATTCGCGGGTGTACATACCTCGGAGATTTCGTTATCCTGCCAGGTTGTTCAAGGACTTTCTTGACTTTCTGCAGGTTAATAGAGCCTTGACTAATGTACAAAAGTCTCGGGTAGCGTTTTCGGCTGGAAACTACTCAGCAAAGAACACTTGCGACAAAACTCATTTCAATGCCTTGAGGATTGTCTACGACAACGTCACGGTGCCACCAAGAAGCAGCGCTTTGGTCCTTGTAACATGCGACGCATCCTCAAACTGTGAAGCTATTGCCGAGGCAAATATTCCACTGATCCTCGAAAGATACATTTGCGTAGCGCGAGGCCTCGTCCAGTTACAGAGCAATGCTCCCTTGTTTTTCTGACAAACTTTAGCAATGAGTATCTGCCCGTCCCTCAGGGCACAGCTGTCGCATTCCTCAACGACATTGCTTTCTGCGACGTCGCCACATTACAAGTTAATTCACCTGATGCATCAAATCATGTCAGCTTCAATGCTCGCGTTCACATCAGTGCTGACTTAACCGAGCTACAAAAGAAGGAGGTACTGAGCCTCGTCAAAGAATTCCATGGCTGTTTCTCAAAAGGCTCCGTGCGAGACGTGAGGCGTTTAGTTGCGCACATTTATTTATGAACTAGCACAGACGCTGTCGCTCTTGCGGCCGTGTTGCGGTCTTGCCCGTTCTACCTCTCGCACTCAGCTGGAACGTGCAGAGCAGCTGAGGCACAACATCGTCGCCGTCATCAAGACGCTAACGGCTCGACATAAATCTAAAGCTCAGCGTAACTCAGTTGCACGGATTGTTACGGAAGAGTCGCACGACCTTTCCGCAGCATCCATAACATGTGTCACCTTTGGAACTGGAGGCGAATAAGCGTCAAATAGAAGAAATGCTGAATGATAAGGTCCCCAGCCGTCGGCAAGTCTCTGGGTGCTGCCTGAGTACTAGTAAAAGCGAAAGACAACAAACTCCGTTTCTGTGTCGACTACAGGCGGCTTAACAAAGTCACCAAACACCACGTCTACCCTCTGCCACGGACTGATGACGCTCTGGACCGTCTGCGCCATGACTAGTTCTCCACCTCGTTGGTTGCGAAGTCAGGGTATGGTCAAATTGAAGCCGATGAGCGCGACCGTTAAAAAAATATTGGGAGATCCCACGTGCAGTGGGAATCAGGGAAATGCCAAGCACGAATCACGAATGTGAAAAGGTTTTCCATTGTTGTCTCGCTATACCGAGATTGGTACATATGAAGTTAACGAAACAGCCGCAAGAGCACCATGATTGTGGCATGTAAACCATGCCGCTCATACACGCATGTCATGATTCTAACCTTATGACCTGTCATTTACGTTCGTCACGCAGTCGTGCTGTGCCATAGCAATTTTGGTATATACCTTGTTACCGAAACAAGTGGCATGTAGATCATGCCACTCATGACATGCATGTCACGATTTTATGTTATGACCTGTCATTTATGATCTTCATACACTCATGTTGTGCCATAGCAATTTTCTTATATATCCCATTAACGAAACAGCCGCAAGGGCACCAAGACTCTGCATGTAAACGATGCTACTCATTACACACGTCATGATTTTAATGATATGGCCTGTCATTTACGTTCGTCATTCAGTCGTGTTGTGCCATACCAATTTTCGTATACATCCCATTAACGAAACGGCCAGAAGAGCATCAGACCGTGGCATGTAATTCATGTCACTGATGACATGCATGCCATGATTTGCCTGTTATGACCTGTCATATATTTTGGTCATGCAGCCATGTTGTGGCATACGAATTTTCGTATACCCCCGTTAACGAAACGCGTCGCATGTATATCGCGTCGCTCATGACATGCATATCACGGTTTCCATGTTGTGACCTGTCAGCTATGTTTGTCATGCAGTCATGTTATGGCATACCAATTTTCGTATACATCCCACGAAACGCGCAGGAGAGCACCAAGACCGTCGCATGTAAATCATGTTCTTCAAGACATGTATGTCGATTTTCATGTTATCACTCGTCATTTGTGTTAGCCATGCAGTCATATTGCGGCATACCAATTTCCGTATACATCTCATTAAAGAAACGGCCAGGAGAGCACAAAGACCGTGTCATGTAAATCATGCGCTCATGACATGCGCATCATGATTTTTCATGTTATGACTTGTCATTTATGTTCATCAGGCAGTCATGTTGTGCCATACCAATTTTCTCATACATCCCATTAGCGAAACGGCCAGGAGAGCACCAAGACCATGGCATGGAAATCATGCCTCTCATGACACAGATGTCATGATTTTCATGTTATGACCTGCCATTTATGTTCGTCATGGAGTCCTTTCGGGGACCACCGATTTTCGTAAACATCCCAGTAGCGAAAGGGCCAAGAGAGCACAAAATCGTAGGCGGCTAGATAGATAGATACGCTCAGTCACCGAAGTTCGCTAAGAAATGCTTCGCATTTAAAAGCCGCCTTCGGAGCTCCTGACGAGCTATACGAACTTAAAGTTCTCAATTTCGGCCTGTGTTGTGCTCGTACTACGTTTCAGCACATGACGGACACTGCACTTGCTGGGCTCAGGTGGCAGGCGTCCCTACTGAAAAATTCTATAAATATAGGACCCGTACATACGATGTTATTGAATACAGGACCTATATGTAATACAGGAGGGGCACACAGAACATATATGCATATAGGAGGGCCATGCAGCACCCATATGTATATAGGATGGTCATAAGGGACCTACATGTCATGTAGGACCTATATGTAGCACACAGGTCATATAGGCTCTTCTTATCGTCCAGTGTTATAGAACCTAATCCTATACGACCTGCATAGGATGCAGGTGATTAGGACTTGTAGGCATAGGCGTGCACACTGGAAGGGGAAGTGTACAGGGGAGGCAGCACCCCCCTCACCTCCCCTGATTATCTAAAGGGGGCATCAAGTGCACCCTATACCTTGATTTAGCACTTCGTTGTGACAGTAACAGCCCTGGCGGGAGAGGGCGCTGAAGATTTTCTCCTCCTAATGAAGAACCCTGCACACGTCTGCGCTCGTAGATGATGTACGATGGGGACTGGTGTTTGGGAAAGGCCTGCTTTTAAAGTGTTTAGAACAGAATAATGTGCAGCAATGTGTGCATTGATGTTTGAAAAGTAGAGCAGACTGCAAGTGGGCGCAATAATTTACTGTAACCATGGGCAAAAACAAGGCCACAATATACTTTGATTCTTCGGCATTTATTGAGGTCACTGAGCATCTCTGCTATGGTATGTATTGATCTTCCTTATCCACTGAGACCTTGGCTTTGGACATATTCTGAAAGTCCATCTGCATTCAGGTCAATTTGTTGATCTATCACAATAGTCTAATGTCGTTGCATAAAATGAAATGTAATAAGCATAAAATACTCACCAGCAACCACCTGAAGTTCTTGCTGATGTCAGGGCCCTCCATGGTGGCAATTTCTCGCTCCTCCGAGGCTCCCATTTCGTCATTCAGAGATATGCCTCTTTACAAGACAATGTCCGCGGACTTGAACAGTTGCAACCATCTGGTCTTGTTCCATCAGCATTCTGCTTCCCATTTGAACCTGCATGGAATGACGTGTTCATTGATGAAACAGATGTTTAGGCCCACACACACGTATACAAGCTGTTTAGACAAAGTTTTCTTGGTGTCCTTTGTTTGAATGAGGCTTGTTGCACCCGTGTTGAGAAGATGCTGCTTTCTAAAGCCATAAACTTGACTTGCATGACTACCATCAAGCATTATATTGAATATTATTGCTCCATTATGTCTTGATTTGTTTTGGATGAGAATAACAATGGAAACCACAGAAGGATACATGACGGTCCAGGCACACACAGCTTGCATGAGTATCACTTACCACTGCCCTAATGACTCGAAGTGTGCAACCTCTTCCAGTCCTACAGGGAAAAACATGGACGTAAACAAACAGCTTCAAGGCAAGTCACCGAATGAACAATTGGCCACGGATGACTGTCATAACATCAGTGAACAACCCTAATAGGAAAATCTGGTACAGCTGAACCCCTTCATAATAAACACGTATGTAGCAGACAAATGGCTGCAATAGACACCATTCACCTACATGGTTGGCTGCCCTTATCCCTCCGAATAATTGGACCTGCTTGCAACAAGCACTGGATTTAATTGGGATTCAACTTTAAAGTACAAGCCATTGCTCTATTAATTAAACTACCTCACTGATAACAGACATTTCATCATCAAACACAGCACCATCAGCAGCTAGCTGCAGCTGTGCCCATTGTGGAAACAGACACATGCAATCAGGATTTACCATAAGTTCGGCAAATGCAGAGCAGACAGGTCAGTCATAAAGCAAGATATCGTTTGCAGCAGCATCAAAAAAGGCTGCTATTCTGTATGCTGAGAAAATTAACTGCACGGCAGGATGCAAGTTTGCAAATTCTGAACAAGCGGTGCAGCAATGGTGACACACAGATTTACCATTTTTTTAATGGCGCCCTACCATAGGTATTTTGTGGGCCAAGGTTGGGACACTTTTAGGAGTTTGCAGAACATGTGACTTAACTGTGTCTTTCATCTGTACTGGTGACATGCACAATCATGCAAGAAGGCCATATCTGTGCTGCAGAAGCAGTAAAACGATGGTGCACATTAAAGGCGGGAGGGCTTAGGCTTTGAAGTTTACAGAGACTACCTAAATAGACAGTGACTCTATTTAGGATGACTGTCGGACTATGTATGTTAACTTCTGTTCTGAAATTCGCTTGACTATATGTTTCATTTTAGAGAGGAAAGGTAGGGCTGTTAAATAAAAACACATCTGTGTATGCTACCTTTGCTTTTGCAAAGATAAATTAAAGCACAACATTACTATTATACATGGGTGTGAGTCTGAGCTAGTGGACAACTCTGCATACTACAAGGATAAAGTACACTAGGATGGGCAACAATAAGGCACAAAGAGTGCTTCATGTGCCCTTTTTTTCATGTGTCTCAGTGTGTTTTACCGTTCTCATATGTTACTACTGTACTTTATGTTGACTTTGTTCACACCACTGAGAGCCACAAGCACCCTTTTTTAAACAAGCAAGAGGCTTGTGAATTTAGCCATGCATAAGACCAAATGAACACCAAACTAAATGAATAAACAATGCACACCTGGGTGCTGGGTCCATGGGAACCATTTGAATCAGTGACAGGGTGTGGCACAGGTGTCGTCAATGATCATGGCTGCATCTCCAAAAGCAGTGACAGTGGCTATGAGGGCAGCGAAAGCTGGGGTGGCAGCAACTGCTCTGGGCGGACAGCCGCTGTGCAAGCAAGTTGCCACTTTCAGGGGTGGCATGGACTGCAGTTACCAAAACCCCTGAATACAAAGTTGATTATGTTACTGTAACAATTGACAGCTGCTATGTGTAAACCTCAATTATCAGCACTTCATATGCGATATAGTTTTATGTTGCGCATGCAAGCTGAAAGGGCAACTCCGGGGTTTTTTCTGTGTCCACTGATCGCAATGAAATTTTCAATATATTGACGCGAGGGGATGTGCCCACTACGATTACTTCTTGCCGGCAGCGAGCTACCCACTATGGCCACCCCTCCTGCAGTCCGAAGACGAAGAAGAGCGGAGATCGCGCGAGCGTTCTGATCGAGTTGGACGCCATCATTAAAGCAGGACCTGCTACTTTTGCTGAGCGTTGTTGATCACCTTCGTGACATTTTACTGACACGGATTCGGGTGCTACGGATTCGGGTGCGAGCAAGCTGGCGAGCTCCTTCTGCTTTCTGGATAACGTCAGCATTGTCGCTTCTTGGAGTTCCAGTGTCGACCAGTAGCATGGCGTCCAATGGGGTCGTAACGCAGCGTCCGTAAACGAGTTCAAATGGCGTGAATCTGGTGGTTTCCTGCACAGCGGTGTTATATGCAAACGTGACGAATGGCAGAATCTGGTCCCACGACTTGTGTTCTACGTCAACATACATCGAGAGCATATCGGCTATGGTTTTGTTGAGGCGCTCTGTTAGGCCGTTCGTTTGTGGGTGATAGGCCGTAGTTTTGCGATGATCAGTATGAGTCAGCCTGACAATCTCCTGCAATAGGTCAGCAGTAAATGCCGTTCCTCTATCCGTTATTAAAACAGAGGGGGCCCCATGACGAAGGAAGATTTCATGGATAAAAAATGTGGCAACTTCTGCAGCGGTTCCCCGCGGTATCGCTTTTGTTTCTGCATACCGTGTCAGGTAATCCGTTGCAACAACTATCCATTTGTTCCCTGCTGACGAAGTGGGGAACGGTCCCAAAAGGTCCATTCCCAACTGCTGAAACGGCGCTGCGGGAGGGTCCAGGGGCTGCAGAAGACCAGCTGGCTTCACAGGTGGGACCTTGCGTCGCTGACAGTCGCGGCAGCTGCGCACGTACCGTTGTACAGACGAGTATAGTTGGGGCCAGTAATATTTCTGTCGTATGCGGGCTAACGTCCTGGCGAAGCCCAAGTGTCCCGCGCATGGGTCGTCGTGGCATGCCTGCAACACTTCTTGGCGCAGTGAAGCTGGGACCAAAAGGAGGAACGTTTCTTGGCTGTTGTCGAAATTCTTCTTATATAGGACATTGTTCCGGAGGCAGTAAGTAGCGAGGCTGCGCGACATCGGCGGTGGAATAACAGCGTCGCCTCCCTGAAGATGAATAATCAGAGGGCGTAATGAAGGGTCTGCACGTTGGAGATCAGCCATCTCTACAATGTCGACTGTGCCGAGAAACGGGAAATCTTCTTGTAAGTCGCTGGTCTTCAGCGGTAGGGGCGCACGTGAGAGACAGTCAGCGTCACCGTGCTTCTGGCCGGAGCGGTACACAACTGTGACGTCGTACTCCTGGAAACGGAGGCTCCAGCGAGCGAGGCGGCCAGAAGGGTCCCTAAGGTTCGCGAGCCAGCAAAGTGAGTGGTGGTCACTGACTACGCGAAAAGGCCTGCCGTAGAAGTAGGGTCGGAACTTTCCAATGGCCCAAATGACTGCCAGACACTCCTTTTCGGTCGTGGAATAGTTGCCCTCCGCCTTTGTCAGGGTGCGGCTCGCATAGGCTATGGCGCGTTCGGCACCGTCTTGCCACTGAATGAGCACAGCACCAAGCCCCACGTTACTCGCGGCAGTGTGGATTTCTGTTTCAGCCTCGTCGTCGAAATGTGCGAGTACAGGAGCTGTCTGCATTCGGTTCCGCAATTCTTCAAAGGCTTCCTGTTGGTCTTTGGTCCACACGAAAGGTGTATCTTGACGCGTTAATCGTGTTAATGGTTCGGCAAGCTTTGAAAAGCCCTGGACAAAGCGTCGATAATAAGCACAGAGACCCAAGAACCGCTGTACGGCCTTCTTGTTCGCGGGACGTGGAAACTCTGCGACGGCAGCTACCTTGTCAGGGTCTGGCCGAACGCCCTGGGGACTGACTACGTGTCCGAGAAACTTTAGCTCCTGAAAACCGAAATGACATTTTTCAGGCTTAATAGTGAGATTTGCTCGGCTGATTGCGACGAGGAGGTTCTTGAGCCGTTCGAGATGTTCTTCAAACGTTCTTGAAAAGACGACAACGTCGTCTAAGTACACCAAGCAGGTCTGCCATTTCAACCCAGAGAGAACAGTGTCCATCATACGTTGAAATGTGGCAGGTGCGGAACACAGGCCGAAAGGAAGGACCTTGAATTCACACAGTCCATCAGGGTCACAAATGCCGTCTTTTCGCGGTCGCGCTCATCAACTTCAATCTGCCAGTACCCTGACTTGAGATCCAACGATGTAAAAAATTGGGCGTGGCGTAGGCGGTCTAGAGCGTCGTCGATTCTTGGCAGTAGGTAAACGTCACGCTTCGTTATACTGTTAAGCTTTCTGTAGTCTACACAGAAGCGCAGTGTATTGTCTTTTTTCTTAACTAAAACAACGGGTGACGCCCATGGACTTGCAGACGGCTGAATCACGTCATCCTTGATCATGTCTTGGACCTGGCGCTTGATGACCTGTCTCTCCGTAGCCGAAACGCGGTATGGATGCTGGCGAACGGGGCGTGCGGCCTCCTCGGTAAGGATTCGATGTTTCGCTATAGGGGTGCGCCGAACTTTAGACTCCGTAGAGAAGCAGTCGGAAAAGTCGTTGATGAGGTCTAGGAGCTGCTTCTTCTGTTGTTCCAGTAAACCGGGGTTTATCTGTACGCGATCGATGAGGCTGACGCCTTTCGGTACGTTCGGTTCAGCGGTTTCTAAAGAGCTGACATCAGCAAAAGCAGCAAGTTCATGGAGAAAAGCGACTGCTGTGCCTTGGGGTACGTGCTGATACTCGTTGCTAAAATTTGTCAGCAGCACTAATGAGCGCCTTTTCCGAATCTGAACGACGCCCCGCGCGATGCAAAGGTTCCGCTCAAGCAGCAACGAAATGTTTGCCTCGGCGACGCCCTCACAACCATCGAGTGTGTCGCACGTTACGAGAGTGAGTACGCTGCTTCTTGGCGGTATCGTAACGCTGTCAGCAACAATGCGCAAGGCATTCTCAGTGCTGTCCTCGGCGCCAGCGTCGCTCGCTATGGCCTTCGCAGTAGAAAACGTCACCCTGGGCTTCTCCAAGTCAATTATTGCTCCATTCGCCTGCAGAAAGTCCATGCCGAGTATCAGGTCTCGTGAACAACTGGGCAGAATAATGAAGACGCCGATATAGATATACCCCCGAATATTTACTCTAGCAGTGCATCTTCCAACGGGGGTGAGCAGGTGTCCTCCTGCTGTACGAACCTGCGATCCAGTCCACTGCGAGTACACTTTCTTTAACTTCGTCGCAAGATCTCGGCTCATGACTGAGCTGTCCGCGCCAGTATCAATCAAAGCCGTGACTTCTTCGTCGTCCACGGAAACCAGTATGTCCGACGTTACCACTCGCCTTTCATCACCCGCGTGTGTATGGATGTCGACGTGTTCTCGTCGCTGTCGTCGCTGTCGTCGTAATGGAGGATATTCGATGGCGTCAGTGTCAGCGGCCCCACCTCCGGAGGACGCTGAAGTTAGTTTCCCGGGTTTGCAGGGCTGGGCGAACCATGTCTACGGGTGTCTCGAGGAAACACGGGACTTGGTGATCGGTATCGGGCGGGTGATGTGGAACGGGGTTCATGCCTACGCTGATCGAATGAATTGTCCCGACTGGCGATGACGTTTTCTATTTCGGAAGGTCGCTCACCAGGTCGTGGGCGAGGTGCGTTTGGAGCGAATCCCCGAAGACCCACGCGTCGGTACGGGCACATTCTGTAGATGTGTCCAGCTTCCCCGCAATGGTAGCAGAGGGGCCTGAAGTCTGGAGCCCGCCAAATGTCGGATTTCCTGGGCCTCGACGCCTCGACGTAGGGGGGACTGCGACGCCTGAACGGTGGTTCTGTGCGGACGAAGGGACGCACGACGTTCGAGGCGGTGTACAGCGCTGGTCTTCGCGCGGCTTCCGCATAAGTCACCCGAATCGGCTCCTGTTGTTGCGGTGCCTCGTAACACTGTGGTGCGTCGTAATGCTGGGGTACCTCGTAGTGCTGCGATACATCGTAGCACGGAGGTTGAATCGCTTGACGGACCTCGTTGCGAACCATCTCCGCTACAGAAATTCGCGTTGTCGCCGCGTCGGTGCCCTGAATTTTCTGGAGCTCCTCACGAATCACAGCCCTGATGAATTCCCGCAAGTCGTCGGTGTTGTTTCCCATAGTCATCTGAAGTGGGCCGCTCGAAAATTCCATGACGTTGCGGTTGTACTGTCGGGCACGCTGTTGAAGAGCCCTTTCCATCGTTGTTGCTTCAGCGAGGAAGTCCGTAAGAGTTGCGGGTGGATTTCTAATAAGGCCAGCAAATATTTCTTGCTTCACCCCTCGCATCAGATGTCTGACCTTCTGGTCTTCGGCCATTGAGGCATCAGCACGTCTGAATAGTCGAACCATGTCTTCCGTATACGTGGTGACACTCTCATTCGGTGCTTGAAATCTTGACTGTATAGCCAGCTCCGCTCTCTCCTTCCTGTCCGCGCTCGAAAATGCGGCGGTGAGCTGCCGACGAAATTCGTCCCACGAGGTCAGCGCCCCTTCGTGATTATGGAACCACGTCTTCGCGGAGCCTTGGAGCGCGAAGTGCACGTACCTCAGCTTACGCTGTGCATTCCAGCCGTTGCATTCGGCGACCCGGTCAAAATGGTCAAGCCAGTCTTCCACGTCTTCAGAAGGGTCTTCGTGGAACACAATTGGTGTCTGCGGCTGGTTGACAATGACCTGGTGCGCTGCCTGCAACAGCCGCGGCGGATGACTGCGGGTCCACGTTCATAGTGCGGCTAGGAGTAGGCAACAGACCGTGTTCCGGCTGCAGCCCTTGAAGACGACGGCTGGTGCGTACGTGCACAGGGGTAATGTCTCTCGGGCTACTCACCAGAGTCGACTCAGGGGTGC
Source organism: Hyalomma asiaticum (assembly GCA_013339685.2). Taxonomy (NCBI): domain Eukaryota; kingdom Metazoa; phylum Arthropoda; class Arachnida; order Ixodida; family Ixodidae; genus Hyalomma; species Hyalomma asiaticum. Next base: position 127,673,961 of record CM023485.1, read on the forward strand.
GCGGCCTCTCCGGCAGTGGTTGCATATACCCCGCACCTCCACCAGTAAAATGTCACGAAGGTGATCAACAGCGCTCAGCAAAAGTAGCACGTCCTGCTTTAATGATGGCGTCCAACTCGATCAGAACGCTCGCGCGATCTCCGCTCTTCTTCGTCTTCGGACTGCAGGAGGGGTGGCCATAGTGGGTAGCTCGCTGCCGGCAAGAAGTAATCGTAGTGGGCACATCCCCTCGCGTCAATATGTTGTCCTTCTGTAACAAGTTGTAGGAAGCGAGGCGGTTGCAAGTAGTTTAATTCTCATGAAAATCAATGTCAGATGTATTCGCGTTGTGGGCCACCTTGTGTTTTGCACCTCGTTGCCTACAATGCTGCCCACCCGACCATGTGGGTGTTCAGAAGCAAAAAGGTAACACTGCAGAGGTTAAATGTCGCTGTCGAGCTCAGAAAAGCTTCCTTGGCACAATACATCATTGAATGACAGTGCCACTTCCTTTTTTCTGGCCCCAGCTCCACCTGCCTTATACCGGGAAGGCTACAACATCATTGCACACACTGCATGAAGTGTCTAATCGCTTCAGTTTCAGTATGAACTCAAAGTTTATTTAGGTACTTACAATTACTGGTGGGTTTCTGAGAAAATTCAACCACCCTCGAGCTACAGGATTACGGAGTTCCCCTTTAAGGTACATTTTACATCACTTGTTTGCCACAACAATATCTCGTGATGTAGAATTGATGGAGCATTATAATTCATTTTCAGCACAAAGCCCTATCTTGATCTTATTACATATCATAGTTCATATCGTGTTTATGGAACATAAAAGCCACAGAAATAAATATATTAGTATGGTATAACCAAGTTCACAGGGCAGAATATTGTATTCTATAGATGTAATTTTTCCTACTGCCTCAGAAAACAACCACGGAAAAATCGTCCCCATCCCAAAGACAAAAAAAATCTATATAAAATCAGCATGAGAATCTAAACCACATATTTTTGTCAAATTTAGGCATAACAGAAACGAACTGCGCGAAATCAACACGGACAAGGAAGACACGCACAAGCGCAGACTAGCAACTGCAGATTTATTGGAAAAACCACATATATATAAAGAACAGGATAAAATCACGTGAACCGATTAGAGATTGGCGGTTAAATAATCAATCTCCAGTGGGTGCAACAGAACCGAAGTCCTAGCGACGCGCATATTGCCATACTTATGAATGTAAAACGCCTCAACAACCTCTCGCGCTTTCCTATCTTTATGCCGGGACAGCACTTTCGTTTGGCGCAACAGCGGATGACATTTACAATATCTGCAATGTAAGCATAAATTAGATGAAGGGTGGGCCTTCAATGAAGCCCTGTGATCCATCAAACGGTTGTTCAGACATCTGCCGGTTTGTCCGATATAACACTTTCCGCAGGGACAAGGGAATTAGATACACAGCACCCTTCCCACATTCAGCCAAACCGTCCCGATCTCGGTGGTTGACATCACATACACTCCACTTTTTTTCTTTACCTTCAGCCTTCCTATCAACCATTCCGCAAATACGACCCAACTTGTTCCTTGAAAAAACCACCTTAACACCAAATCGATTTCCAACCTTTATCATACGGTGGGAAAACCCATGTAGATACGGAATGCTTATGACGGGCTTATCTTTATCTCTGGTCACCTTGTTAGCAACGTCCTTGCTCTCCTGCTTGAACTTAATCAATAACCTTTCGCTGAGGGAAGCCAGATTCCCTTCCGGAAGGTTTGATAACCTGAGCCTGTTAAGCTGGTTATTGAAAGCCTCCGACATTTGATGTGGACACGATTTGCGCAGAGCAGATTCTAGGCACGATATGGCGATACCAATTTTTACCAGCTTGGAATGACAAGATCAAAAATCCAGAATGGGCTTGACCGACATAGGCGAATACGACCAACAAGTGTGCTCCTTGTAGAAGCACCTGGCTTCTTGCAGAAGCACCTGTCTTCTTGCAGAAGGCTTCTTGCAGAAGCACCTGTCTACTCTGCGCATCCGAGATCCCTTCCGTGTGAGCAACTCACACGACGTTATCGGGTTCTTGAGGACGAGGACACCAGGACCGATGTCTGTGTTCAGTATAGATATGGAAGATCTTTTCTACTCGCTGGACCATGACACCCTGATGAAAAGTGTGAAGGACTGTATACAAGAGGACAATGACGAACTAAGGTTCCGGAACGATAGTGGTATACCTGTAGCGGCGTTCCTGGAACTATTGTCGGTGTACTTGAGGTCGACTTTGATTTATTGGAAAGGTGGAGTGTACAGGAAGAAATCGGGTGTTTGTATCCGTTCCGGGGTTGCACCTATACTGAGCGAGGTATACCTGAGCAGGATTGATTGTGACCTTGAAGTGGACTTGGGATCCGTGGCTCTCAATACTTTGCGTTATGTAGATGTTTATCTTGTTTTTGTGGAGAAGAACAGTTGTGTAACTTCTAGGGTGAATGTGCTTAAGATGTTCAGGGAAAAAGGGCGGGGTTTGAATTATACCTTTGAAGTCCTAAAATAAAATTGTATTCAGTTTTTGGATTTGAAAATCAAGGTTGGAAAGGAGCACACTTGTTGGTCGTATTCGCCTAGGTCGGTCAAGCCCATTCTAAATTTTTTGATCTTGTCATTCCAAGCTGGTAAAAATTGGTATCGCGATATCGTGCCTAGAATCTACTCTGCGCAAATTCTTTCCACATCAAACGTCGGAGGCTTTCAATAACCAGCTTAACAGGCTTAGGTGATCAAACTTTCCGGAAGGGAATTTGGCTTCCCTCAGCGAAAGGTTATTGATTAAGTTCAAGCAGGAGAGCAAGGACGTTGCTAACAAGGTGGCCAGAGATAAAGATAAGCCCGTCATAAGCATTCCGTATCTACATGGGTTTTCCCACCGTATGAAAAAGGTTGGAAATCGATTTGTGTTAAGGTGGTTTTTTCAAGCAACAAGTTGGGTCGTATTTGCGGAATGGTTGATAGGAAGGCTGAAGGTAAAGAAAAAAAGTGGAGTGTATGTGATGTCAACCACCAAGATCGGGAAGGTTTGGCTGAATGTGGGAAGGGTGCTGTGTATCTAATTCCCTTGTCCTGCGGAAAGTGTTATATCGGACAAACCGGCAGATGACTGAACAACCGTTTGATGGATGACAGGGCTTCATTGAAGGCCTACCCTTCATCTAATTCATGTTTACATTGCAGAGATTGTAAATGTCATCCGCTGTGGCGCCAAACGAAAGTGCTGTCCCGGCATCAAGATAGGAAAGCGTGAGAGGTTGTTGAGGCGTTTTACATTCATAAGTATGGCAATATGTGCGTCGCTAGGCCTTCGGTTCTGTTGCACCAACTGGAGATTGATTATTTAACCGCCAATCTCTAACCGGTTCCCGTGATTTTATCCTGTTCTTTATATATATGTAGTTTTTCCAATAAATCTTCAGTTGCTAGTCTGCGCCTGTGCGTGTGTCTTCCTTGTCCGTGTTTATTTCGCGCAGTTCGTTTCTGTCATGCATTACCAACTCGCCCAGCATTCAATCCTTCTAAATTTAGGCATAAGATGTAGAAAATATTTCCACTAAAGTATCTCCCTTAATTATGCACAAATTTAGCATCATATTGCTACACGCATGCCGCATTTGAGGAGCTCGGCCGATGCGCGCGGCCACCATCGACGGAGAGAAGAGGAAGCTCGCACTTGGCTCGGACTCTGAGCGGGAACGGGCTGCTTTGCAACCGCTGCTGATAGCCTGCATATAGCTGCTAATCGCGGTGCCTGGTCACTCGACGTTCCTGTAACATTGTGGTGGAGGTGGAACGTTCCCTGTCCTCGCCACGGAGCTTCGTAGCGGCCGCACCGTCCAGTTTTCAGCCATGGCTCCCGAGGAGAACCCCTCGTCGCCATCTACAACTGCGGCGTCCACGACAACCTATGTCACGGTTTCCAATCTGCGGGATCCCGGAACATTCTCCGCCCAAGAAGGCGTCGACGTCGACGACTGGCTGAACATGTATGAACGTGTCAGCCGAAGCCACGGTTGGGACCCTACCGTGATGCTCGCGAACGTCATCTTCTACTTGCGGGGAACACCACGTGTCTGGTTTGACAGAAACGAAGCCGAGATCTCCAGCTGGGAAGCTTTCAAGGCAAAGATTCGCGATCTCTTTGGCAATCCATCAGGTCAGAAACAGATTGCGCGTAAAGAGCTTGCCACCCGTGTCCAATCGGCAACCGAATCCTATTTTGCATACATCCAGGAAGTCCTTGCGCTTTGCCGAAAAGCAGATGAGACGATGACGGAGGCTGACAAGGTGGGCCACATCCTCACAGGGATCGCGGACGACGCGTTTAATTTGCTCGTCTACAACAATGTATCTTCTATTGATGCCATTGTTAAAGAATGCCGCCGGTTTGAGTTGGCCAAAAGTCGCCGCGTCGTGCAACAGTTTTCCCGTCTGCCTAACACAGCTGCTACATCCTCTTGCGCAGACGTCGCTCCCGCGCCCCCTTTCCATGACAGCGTGACGCGCATTGTTCGTCGGGAACTTGAAGCTGCCACTCCAGCGCCATATCACCCTCGCCCACTAGACGGAACCCTTGACCAAGTAGCTCCCTCCGTTTCAGTCATTCAAGCCGTAGTGCGACAAGAAATTGCCAACCTCGGTTTGCCGTCCGCCTCCTCCGTCTCCCGACCTGACTTCCGACCACCAGTCTCGATGGCGACGCCCCGCATCGACACCTACCTTCCACGAAGATCCCGCAATCCGGATGAATGGAGAACCCCAGACGACAAGCCGATGTGCTTCCGCTGCCACAGAGCTGGTCATATATCCCGCTACTGCCGCACATCCTGGACGCCGCCCAATTGGAGCTCGAGTTCGTCCCCTCGCCGATATGTAGACCCACCCCGCTTTTCGCCCCGTCGTGTGTACACCCCATCTGACGCACCTGACACCCGCTCTTATGCTCGTTCGCCTTCACCTCAGCGCCGTCGTTCCCCGTCGCCCCAACCACGCCGCCATTCCTCGCCGACCACCTTTGGAGTCCCCCGGACGGAAAACTAGACCATGCTTCGCCTGGAGGTAGTGCTGCATCATTTTCATTGTGCCCAAATCCTCCATTGACGCTAATTACGAACAAGAACTTAGTTGAAGTGCACATAGACGACATTCCTTTGACCGCATTAATTGATACTGGAGCCCAGATGTCCATAATGAACGCTGACCTTTGCCGTCGACTCAGAAAAGTTCTCACGCCTCCCAATACTAGGGCCGTACGTGTCGCCGATGGCAGCACTGTTGCCGTCGCTGGAATGTGTACTGCTCGAGTAGGCATTGCCGGCCATCACGTTCCAGTATTTTTTACAGTTCTCACCACCTGCCCTCACGACCTAATCTTGGGGATGGACTTTCTTTCAACGCATTCTGCCCTGATCGACTGTTCTGCCGGTACTCTTTGCCTCGAACTTCCTTCTCTTCCGGATACTCGCCCAGAATTCCCCAACACCCTCTGTTCTACATCCTTTGTTCGCCTACCACCTAAAACCCTCACGTTTGTCGACCTGGCCTCAACATCACCGTTGCCCGATGGCGACTACGTCATCACACCTCTTATCGATGTCCTCCTGTCGCGCGACATCACTGTGCCGCACTCAGTCATAACCCTGGCCGGTGGACGCGTGTGCCTCCCTCTTCTCAATTTTGGCTTGGCAAAGCAAGTTCTGCCACGAGGCATATCTGTGGCCACCATCCGTTTGTTAACAGAATATGATGTAACTACCTTTGCAGCCGACGTCTGCACAGATCCTTCAGCGCGCCTAAAGGACGCCATCTGCACCGATAAAACGTTTCGTTCCATGATAGCGCCGGACCTTACACCTGAACAAGCAGCCGCCCTTTACAGCCTTTTGGTGTCCTACCGCGACATATTCGACACAGATAATCGACCACTGGCTCAGACATCTCTTGTTAAGCACCTCATAAACACTGGTGATGCTGTCCCCATTCACCGCCGACCGTATCGGGTGTCCGCAGCAGAGCGTCAAGTGATACAGCAGGAGGTAAACAAGATGCTTGCCAAAGGCATTGTAGAGCACTCATCGAGTCCTTGGGCGTCGCCCGTCGTGCTTGTTAAATAAAAAGACGGCACGTGGCGTTTCTGCGTTGATTATAGCCATTTAAACCGGATCACTAAAAAAGACGTTTACCCTTTACCACGGATCGATGACGCTCTTGACTGCCTCCACGGTGCCCAGTACTTTTCATCAATAGACCTTCGATCTGGTTATTGGCAGATTTCCGTCGATGAGCACGACCAAGAAAAGACCGCATTTGTCACTCCAGATGGGCTCTACCAATTCAAGGTTATGCCGTTTGGTTTGTGCAATGCTCCCGCCACGTTTGAACGCATGATGGACTCCCTGCTCCAAGGATTCAAATGGTCCACATGCCTTTGTTACCTCGACGACGTCCTTGTGTTTTCGCCTACATTTGACACGCATCTTGAGCGCTTAGCTACAGTTCTTAAAATATTCCGCAAAGCTGGACTCCAGTTAAACTCCTCGAAGTGTCACTTCGGACGCCGACAGATTACAGTACTGGGGCACCTTGTTGATGCTACCGGTGTGCGACCAGAACCGGAGAAAATTCGTGCAGTAGCGGCTTTTCCTGTTCCTCAGTCTGTAAAAGACGTGCGCAGTTTTGTGGGGCTCTGTTCCTATTTCAGACGCTTCGTGAAAAATTTTGCAGCAATCGCCCAACCACTTACTGCACTCCTCAAGAAAGACGTCCCTTTTACGTGGGGACCCACGCAATCGGCTGCGTTCTCCCACCTTATAGCGCTCCTAACGACTCCACCTGTATTGGCCCACTTTGACCCGTCCGCCCCTACAGAAGTCCGAACCGATGCCAGTGGTCACGGAATCGGTGCCGTCTTAGCCTAACGTCAACACGGGCACGACCGCGTTATAGCCTACGCAAGCCGGCTCCTAACAAGTGCAGAGCGCAACTATTCGATTACAGAGCGTGAATGCCTCGCTCTTGTCTGGGCAGTTTCTAAGTTCCGCCCATATTTATATGGCAAGCCATTTTCTGTAATCACAGACCACCATGCGCTCTGTTCGCTTTCATCGTTGAAGGACCCTACCGGCCGGCTTGGTCGCTGGGCACTTCGATTACAAGAATATACATACACAGTGACGTACAAGTCGGGACGCCAACACCAGGATGCGGACTGCCTCTCTCGATACCCTGTCGAAGAACCGAACGCTCTGTCTGACCCTGACACCGACACCTGCGTTTTTTCTATCTCCCAACTGCTCCATGTCGTTGACGAGCAACGCCGTGATCCTGCCTTGCCTGCAATCATTGATCGCCTGGAGTCGTCACGTTCCGACCCGTCCCTTCGCTTATTCGTCCTTCAGGATGGTGTTCTCTACCGCCATAACGTTCGCCCAGACGGTCCATCCTTGCTGCTCGCGATCCCCAAACACCTTCGCTCGGCAGTCCTCCACGAACTCCATGACCTTCCCACCGCCGGACACCTCGGTGTGTCACGCACCTACGACCGGATCCGCCGACGCTTCTTTTGGCCTGGACTTGCTCGCTCCGTTCGTCGATACGTAGCAGCGTGCGAGAAATGCCAACGCCGCAAGACGCCATCGACGCTCCCAGCCGGGTACCTCCAGCCGCTAGACATTCCCACGGAGCCATTCTTCCGCGTTGGCTTGGATCTACTTGGCCCTTTTCCACTTTCTACCTCTGGAAACAGATGGATCGCAGTAGCCACAGATTACGCTACACGCTACGCTATTACCCGCGCGCTCCGAACCAGCTCTGCCACGGATGTCGCAGACTTTCTCCTGCAAGATGTAATTTTATTACATGGGGCTCCACGCCAGCTGCTCACGGACCGTGGCCGAACATTCCTCTCCAAGGTCGTCTGAGACATCTTGCAGTCCTGTGCAACGCGGCACAAGTTATCCACGTCGTACCACCCGCAAACAAATGGCCTCACGGAGCGCCTGAATCGCACTCTGACAGATATGCTTGCCAAATATGTTTCCTCAGACCACACTGACTGGGACCTCGCCCTCCCGTATGTTACATTTGCCTACAATTCCTCGCGTCACGACACCGCCGGCTATTCTCCGTTTTTTTCTACTATACGGCCGAGAACCAGCCCTTCCTCTGGACGCGTCGATACCTGCTGTCACGGGGACCACCTGTCAATATGCCCTTTAGTAGGACAGACTGCTGGGCTAGTTGGTTATGCATCGCGGAATGATCAACTTAGCGCGAAAACACACGGACACGAGAAGCGCCCGTCCTGTCTGTTTCGTTTCTTCTCGTGTCCGTGTGTTTTCGCGCTAAGTTGATCATTCCGCAATATGCCCTTGATGCTATCGACCGAGCTGCCCACGCAAGAGAAATTGCCCGTGACCGCCTTTTGACATCCCAAGAGAGCCAACGGCGCTTGTACGACCGGAGACACCAAGATGTGCACTTTCCGCCTGGTTCTTTGGTCCTCTTGTGGTCTCCGACACGTCACGTGGGCCTGTCGGAAAAACTGCTGTCGCGGTACACAGGCCCTTACCGAGTGATTCGTGAGGTCACTCCCGTGACCTACGAAATCGCCCCTATCGCCCAAGCTGCTTCGCCTACTTCACAGACACGCGATATCGTGCACGTCACACGGTTGAAGGCATATCAACCTCCAGCTGATGACATTTAGACGCTCCGAGACGTCGCTTCTGCCGCCGGGGGATCATGCTACACGCATGCCGCATTTGAGGAGCTCGGCCGATGCGCGCGGCCACCATCGACGGAGAGAAGAAGAGGAAGCTCGCACTTGGCTCGGACTCTGAGCGGGAACGGGCTGCTTTGCAACAGCTGCTGATAGCCTGCATATAGCTGCTAATCGCGGTGCCTGGTCACTCGACGTTCCTGTAACAATATCATGAGAACTAATGCCAGACTTAATGAAAACTCCTCCTGCTACACCTCATCTAATAAGTGGAATGAAAATTCTAGTGCTGCATCGTGCAATGAAACTGCTTTCTAAAATGTAAATTAGAAACATATAAAATACTGGAATAAAAACTGCAGTACTCCTTAAACGAATTGTTTGTGATTCTGTTGGTCGCTATGGGTGTATCCACACGACGGACGGAATCCGTCTTTTCTGCGGCGGACGGCGCATCACGTGACCACGCGTCACCGTTTTGCATAGGTCGGCGTACTCACTCATGAGTGCACTCAATCGCACTCACTCGCACTCATTTCATAGACGTGAGTGCGAGTGCGAGTGAGTGCCAATGAGTGTGAGTGGAAGTGAGTGCGAGTGCGAGTGAGTACGAGTGTGAGTGGAGGTGAGTGTGAGTGCGAGTGAGTGCCAGTGAGTGTGAGTGGAAGTGAGTGCGAGTGCGAGTGAGCGCCAGTGAGTGTGAGTGGAGGTGAGTGCGAGTGAGTGCAAGTGAGTGTGAGTGGAAGTGAGTGCGAGAGAGTGCAAGTGAGTGGAAGTGAGTGCGAGTGCGAGTGAGTGCCAGTGTGTGTGAGTGGAAATGAGTGCAAGTGCGAGTGAGTGGAAGCGAGTGTGAGTGCCAGTGAGTGTGAGTGGTATGTATGTATGTATGTATGTATGTATGTATGTATGTATGTATCTGTGGCCGTCTCGTTATTGGATTGTATACGAAAATCGCTATGCCATATGACTGCACGACGAATAAAATGACAGGTCATTATATGAAAATCATTACATGCATGATTTACATGAATCGATCTTGGTGCTCTCCTGGGCCATTACGTTAATGGGATGTATACGAAAATCAGTATGGCACAACATGACTGCATGGCGAACATAAATGACAGGTCATAACATGAAAATCATGACATGTATGGCATGAGCGGCTTGATTTACATGCCACGGTGTTGGTACTCTCCTGCCCAGCTAGCATACAAAGGATTGTGAGCGCTATACATCTGCTTCATCTTCTCATCTGTACATACTCATCATCACGCCTTAGAACCACCATTGTGGGGCTTTGGCGTGACAGAATAAAGAAGACGCTTAGGGCCTAGACGTTGCCTCGCAAGTGGTGGAGGTGCTGTCCGGGCCTTCTGTCCTCTCAATCTGCCGGTCTTTTCCCCAACTCCAGCTAAACCACCTCCCTGGAGCTCCGTTCGGGTCGCCGCTTAAACCAAGAGCCCTCAGCCATGGCGCAAGACCAACAGCCCAACGCGGCAGGCCCCGCAGCACCCCCGGCGGCTATCGCACCTTGGACGGTCACTGCCCCTCAAAAAGACCCGCCTATCTTCGCTGGACTTCGCGGAGAAGACGTTCAGGATTGGCTGGAGCAGTACGACCGTGTGAGTGCGATCAACCACTGGAATGATCCTTCTAAGCTTCACCACGTCGCTTTCTATCTGACGGACGTCGCAAAAACTTGGTTCTACAACCATGAGATCGATTTCACGAATTGCAACTCATTCACACGCCAACTTCGACAGATTTTTGCGAACCCTTCCGTACGCTCTGACATCGCAAAGAAGAAGCTTGCAGAGCGTGTTCAACAGCCAGGCGAGTCCTATACGTCATACATAGAAGATGTCCTCGCACTTTGCCGCCGCGTTAACAGCACAATGGCAGAGAACGACCGTGTGCGCCACCTCCTCAAGGGCATTGGGCCTGTGGCATTCAATGCACTCGTTGTGCAGAACCCTACGACCGTTGCTGATATCGTCAATACGTGCCAGCGTCTGGATGAAATTCAGACAATACGCTTGCAACCTGGCATCTGTGAACACACAGCAGCAAACGACAACGAATTACGCGCGCTGATCCGCTCTATTATTCGAGAGGAACTGCACGCACAAGGTTCGCCATGCCTTAATGAGAGGTTCCATCGAGAGGTTCCATCGCACACTGGCGGATATGATCTCCATGTACATCGGGCCAACCCACAACAACTGGGACACTATTTTACCATTCGTGACTTTTGCTCACAACACTGCCATTCAAGGAACAACTGGATACTCCCCCTTCTACCTGGTTTACGGGCGTCACCCAACGTTCACCATCGACGCCTCCTTCTTCAAGACCCCAGCTCCTTCGTCAACCACTACTCCTGAGCAGTTCGTGGCTCGCCTTGACGAATGTCGTCGACGTGCTCGCCTCAACACAGACGCCAGTCAGCACGACCGCAAGCGGCGTTACGACAGCTCCCATCGCGATGTCACCTTTTCCCCTGGCGATGAAGTGCTACTCTGGACGCCTGTCCGAACTACTGGCTTGTCTGAGAAGTTTCAGTCGCATTACCTTGGGCCGTACACTATTATTGGTCAAACTTCCCCGGTGAACTACCGTGTCACTCCTGTGGAGCTTTCTCCTGACAGGCGTTGCCGTGGTTCCGAGATCGTCCACGTGTCGCGCCTCAAACCATTCGTTCGCCGTCCATCTCTCGCCTAAATCACGGCCGGGCCGGCCGCTTTTACACGCGGGGAGAATTGGTGTGAGCGCTATACATCTGCTTCATCTTCTCATCTGTACATACTCATCATCACGCCTTAGAACCACCGTTGTGGGGCTTTGGCTTGACAGAATAAAGAAGACGCTTAGGGCCTAGACGTTGTCTCGCAGGATTTATGACGACTTCGAAACGGATATCCGAGACGTTAACGTTGCAGACGGCACGCGTAAGAAGCCTTAGTCCTGGATGCATCGTATATCGTCTGATGTCCGGCTCGTTGCACATGCGCATTCAAAAAGCTGGTCTTTTCGATGGCTTCGAGGAGACTCCAATAATCCCATTTTCCGGGATTTCTGAATTCGTTCAAAGACTTGCGCGTGCGTCATCAAAAAGCTGTTCCTGAAATGTTAGCCGTAATCTGAAAAAGAAGCAGGAATCGTGCTCGGGAACTGGGCGCACCCACCAAAATTTTGGTCTGGTTGTCACCCTCAAAATATATAAATGATAATCTGACCTCAGAGCTAATGCCTTAGGGGTTCAAATGACGCCAAGGCATTTTTTGCACCCCTAAGGCATTAACTCTGTGGTTCTGAAGGTGTCAACGGGATAATAATTTTGGGGGGCACCCACGATTCACGGACGTCGTCCCTGCCTTATGGTAGTAGCTGCGACTTGCTACGTTACCAGCTGCACCATAAGGTTTAGGGTACTGCAGAGTGGGGGTTAGTGCCAGTCCACCTGAATACTTTCGTCCTAGGAAGAAGTGCTGGTGTCGCACTTGCGTGGAACGTTTTTTTTTTCTGGTGGGTCAAAGCACCAGCATTGAGTGCAACAGAGCAATAGTGCAGTAAGGTAGGCACACAGTTGTCTGCAAAGGCTTCATCAGTCTTAACATTTAGGGCACAATTAGTTGTCATGCATACAAAAATCAATATAGCTTGTACTTTGTATAGTATGAAGCAAATCTACCAAAAACAGTAGTGACATATCTTTCTACAGTTAAAGATAGAAAGTTTCTTGGCAAGCGGCCTAACAAAGAGGCCCCACTGCCAATGATCATGACGTCAACGACATTTTATTCAACATTTCATTGAGAAACTAACTTATGTTAGTTTAAAAAAAGACAAATACGAAAAAAATAAAACCACAAATATTCAAAAGGAACTGCAGAAGAAATAATTTAAATATATCTGGAACTTATTAACGGCTAGAGGCTTACAGAAAGCGCACTAGTAACAATAATCAAAAGCCAAACGACAATGCATTTCTCAGCATGAGAGCAGCGCATCCTGTTATATGAGCACAGACAGCATAATGGATGACTGTGTGATAGCCGCTTTCAGTCATGTTATGTAGTATCTTCGCCACATAAAATCAATGAGTATGAACAAAGCAACTCAAATATGACCCAGGTATCAAAGTGAAAATTTGCCTGGGACATCAGCTGATGTAAAGAGGCAAGCTTGAAAAGACTACGAAAAGCATCAATCAAGTGACAATGAATACTGACCAAAGTGACCTTCAAAGAAAATATCGCATGAAATATTAACACAATCGTTATAATGAACAACATCACAATGCAGTGCATAATCTGTCACAGCGAGCAACGTTACATCGAAGCAACCTCAGTTTCATAATGAAGCTACATACTCGCGTGCTTGAAGTCCAATATACTGGAGACAGGTGGAGAGGGTGGCCTGATCTAGTACGCCCCGACCTTCTACTATACTTCGGGGACAATGGAACAGGGGAAGAAGAGTGATGAAGCATGAGGATGGGGATAAGAATGAGTGATCCGTATATACATAATAAGACATGACTGCTTGCGCAAAGGGGACATGGACGCCAGTAATCATATTTCATTACGCTTGATACCAACTAGCCCGACTTATGGCAGCTATTCACTTCTGCAAAACAATGTGCTGTGACGCGGAAAATGTCGACCCGGCTCTCTTGACATAAACACTGGCAATAGTCAAACCCCAGCACGGGTAACTGGGAGGTTGCCTCTACTTGAAACGTGACAGGGGCCGCCATTAGTCGGACGAATATGCTGTGCAGGGAAATGCACTCGATAAAGGTCTAATAGTCGCATAATGAAAAGAAGCCACTTGAGTTGCATCTAAGTTTAATAGTCGCTTTTCATAATCCGCAACTTTGCGCAGTGGTACCGAACGTCTAGCATCCAGTCCATTTCTGTTGAAAAAAATGACCTTGTAGCATTTGGTAATTCGGTATGGTCCCCTATTTCAGGTGAAATACAGCTTTCATCTATTGCTTGTACTCCCATATCAGCCAGCCTAGTGGCCGCCGTCTACTGCTGTGGCACGAACGGGGGACAGTCGCGGAATACTATGTGTTCTAGTCTCTGATACATTAGACGGCGCTCACAGTTCGAGATGTACGCGCGACTGAAGAGGTGCGCGTAGTGCCGAGTTAGGTCGGCGACCAGGTGAAACCTGCGCATTGTACTGGCACCGCTGCCGTTTATTCTACCCAGGAGGAAAAACTCGTGTCACTCTATTTGCCGCAGACGCCTGCATAGGTCGGCGCACTCACTCATGAGTGCACTCACTCGCGCTCACTCGCACTCATTTCATAGACGTGAGTGCGAGTGCGAGTGAGTGCCAATGAGCGTGAGTGGAAGTGAGTGCGAGTGCGAGTGAGTGCAAGTGAGTGTGAGAGGAGGTGAGTGCGAGTGCGAGTGAGTGACAGTGAGTGTGAGTGGAAGTGAGTGCGAGTGCGAGTGAGTGCTAATTAGTGTGAGTGGAAGTGAGTGCGAGTGCGAGTGAGTGCAAGTGAGTGTGAGTGGAGGTGAGTGCGAGTGCGAGTGAGTGCCAATGAGTGTGAGTGGAAGTGAGTGCGAGTGGGAGTGAGTGCAAGTGAGTGTGAGTAGAGGTGAGTGCGAGTGCGAGTGAGGTGAGTGCAAGTGAGTGTGAGTGGAAGTGAGTGCGAGTGCGAGTGAGTGCAAGTGAGCGTGAGTGGAGGTGAGTGCGAGTGCGAGTGAGTGCAAGTGAGTGTGAGTGCAAGTGAGTGCGAGTGCGAGTGAGTGCCAATGAGTGTGAGTGGATGGGAGTGCGAGTGCGAGTGAGCGCCAGTGAGTGTGAGTGGAAGTGAGTGCGAGTGAGTGCTTGTGAGTGTGAGTGGAAGTGAGTGCGAGTGCGAGTGAGCGCCGGTGAGTGTGAGTGGAGGTGAGTGCGAGTGCGAGTGAGTGCAAGTTAGTGTGAGTGGAGGTGAGTGCGAGTGCGAGTGAGTGCAAGTTAGTGTGAGTGGAGGTGAGTGCGAGTGCGAGTCAGTGCGGATGCTGGAGAAATTTGGGTGAGTGAGTGCGAGTGAGTGTTCCCTTACACTGCCGACCTATGCGGTTTTGTGACATGTGACTTGCCACTCATCAGATGAGCTTAACCACGCCTGCGACATTTCCTGCAGGTTGTGCGAGATTGCTTGTCACAACCTTGCCAGCCAGTTTATTGCTATACGTTCTCGACCAGGGCTGAGATAGACTAATGGGGCCAGAAAAGGAGATAGTTATGCAATATCGACTCCCAACATTCTTGAGGCCATGTGGCACCCTACCAACACAATTACTGCAGGTCTTAACACTCTTTCAACCCTCGCTATTGACACTTGAAACTTTCAAGTTCTGTAGAAGGCTTTCAGAGACAGATTTGTCACCGGTGGGCCAAGGAACACAGCACCTTTAAGTCAATGGATGAGGTTGTCGAATGCTGCCTGCATCATGTTCCCTGACTCGCTCGTATTCCTAATCTTGAAATCTTTAGTGGCGTCACACAGTGAAAGCGTTCTGTGGAAGTTGAAAGTTTTAAGAACTGCCACAACGGAGACCGTAAGACCTGCAAGAATCTCTTGTCTTCATGGGCCTTCACACAAACTCAAGAAGGGCAGGAACCAAGTTTAGCAAAAGATGGCATGTTTGCCAGCTCGCTGTAAAAACCTGCATGTGTGACCTACATTTCTACGAGATAAAGATTATCTCAGAAGCAAAAACGAGACTGCAAATAACTAGTGGAAGCATACCATATCAAACATGAAAAGTGCAAATTGTAGTGGTAACGTATCTATCTGCAATCCTTTACCTACTGGAGGCGAGATTTCTTGATCGCTTGTTATTCTATGTCGTGAAGAGCCTACGCATGCACGTGTATTTATTGATGGCTGAGCAACCAAGTGTAAATCAGGTGGATGTGCCGCCCATTGTCTCCGCGTTCCTACATTTGTGTGCATGTCTTTCATGGGAAGGTAATGTACTCCTTTTTCCATTAATCTAAGTACTCTCTATATTGTGTGTTGCACGTCACCCAGAAAGCTTCATTTTTGAACAGCTCACCAATATTCTTTAAAAACAGAAAATGATCAAGAATAAGACATAACATTTCAGAGTAGGCATTACCATGCTGTTTAAGTTTTAGCCCTCGTCCAGTTATAGCACGTGGGCAGGCCAAGTGCAAAGAAACAGTGTAACATACTGGGCACTGCTGAATTCACCATATTTTCTTCAGCTCAAAGGGCACCACAAAACTATGCTATACGCAAATGAATTCTGCGGAAACCTGCAAGGTGGAGTAACATTTACGAAGGAGAAAATTATCATCCACCCGTTTTGTAGCACAAGGCTAGAAGGAAATCCATACGGATTTCACAGAAATGAAAGCTTCCTAGTTGCCGAAAAATTCGTCCTGGTCCGGAGTTTGAACCCGGCACCAACGCTCGTCCGGGGCACTGACTCTGCCAATTAAGCTAACCAGGAGGCTAGCGACAGCGCGAGGGTGAATCCATCGACAACTCGAAGCACATGGGCATGAACATAGGCAAATGAGTTCTGCGGAAACGCATAAGGTGGAGTAACGTTTATGAAGGGCAAATTTTTCGGAAACTTGGAAGCTTTCATTTCTGTGAAATCCGTATGGATTTCCTTGTAGCCTTGTGCTTCAAAACGGGTGGATGCTAATTTTCCCTTTCAGAACTATACTAATTCTCCAGCTAGCTTAAACCTTTGTCCTTACATATTGCCTTAATGCCACACTTTCTGCTTGTTATCACCTTTCTCTTGTGCCCTGCCAATTCCTGGCTGCTCAGTTGTGCACAATGATTTTTAAAGGTTCAAGTACATTCATCTTCAATGAGCTGTACAAACCCTGAGTATGCATCTGCTTACTGCTTTCTTGTCATGCTTAATAAGTCAACACTTCGTTAACTTGCACACTTTTTGCAGTTCTGTGAAATTCACATTAACGTGCCATCACAGGTACAGCGGTGACTACACTTAAAGGGGCCCTGCGACACTTTAACATAGCCAGAAAGCGGCGCCGATCAGTCATGGAGGCTCCTGCTAACATGTGAGCCACATGTTAATGTGAGCACTGTACACACCAGGGAACTTTTGGTTGCAAAAAGCCAGAAGTGCCCACTCATTCAACATACGACTACACATGCGGAGCCGGCCAAGTCGCTTAGCTTTTCTGTTGCTCTTTACGAGACCCGTATTTTATTTAATTTGTTCAAGTGAAAATAAATAAATAAAGCAAATAAGATTATCTTTCCGCAATTATGAAATCATTCAATGCTATTTCTGCCTCAAGTGACTTAGTCGGCTTGGCACCACACGTGATATCACATGTTGAAAGAAGAGCAGGTGCCGCCCCACTGTGTTTGAAACCAAGTTGGGAATTCCTTGATGCATGTAGTGCAATGCTTGGCTCTCGTGTTCACAGGAGCATCAACACCCAATTTGCACTGTTTCCCGACTCATTTAGATAGTGTTGCACGGCATCTATAACATAGATGATCCTCAGGATGGTCTGGACCAACTTGGACTGAAAACATCACTGTGAAGTTTGGGCAGTTTGCAGTGTCTGATAGAAGCTGGAGCACAACCAGATTTCTCTGGTTGATTTGTGCTTTGCTTATGTCTGGCCAGCGGCCAGGTTGTTTTCTGCTCCTGCATGAGGCCACTGCTACGAGCAAAATCAGCCTCTCGTCAGGCACAAGCAAAAGACAAGCTAAACAGTCAAATTGGGCTGTACTCCAGCTATCGTCGGCCGCTGCAAACAGTGCCCTACACTTCACGGTGCTGGCGTGAGTCCCAACCAGATCAGGCCATGCTGTGGCACATATGCGCAAAGCGTGATAATGGCTGTAGAACAAGTTCTGATGTGAGGGATGTCACGTTTTATTTTCACCAATAACATGTAATTGATGTGTTATGTCATTGCAGTAAACAAACTCCACGTGTGCACTTCATAGCGTGTGCTTCGCTACTAAAATGACAAATGAATAAACTTCGACAACCACTGTTATATGGTTCATGTAACAATTTCATTAGCCGCTTTAATTTGGTTCCCGTGCACCATAAGATCACAAAAAAGTTAAATATAAGCATGAGTACCCCATAAAAGCATATTTTTAAATATATGTTGTCCATGACCTTGACTAGCACTGAAGTCTTTTCCTGTCTCCATGTGCAACAAATTGTGTTGAAATAAGTGTGCGTGACCTGGCTGAGCAATAAGTATAGATAAGCTCTTACCTTGCCTTCAGTGCTACTGAGAATGTTCCATGCTTGCTGTTACAACACATTACCATGGTCCCAGCAGTGCATTGTCAGGCGACACGTGCAGCTAAACAACATTTCTGAAGACAGTGAACGTGAAAAATTAAAAAACCAAATTTTTACACTCTGTCAACAATGATTCAATATTTTGTTCCAAGTAGTATAAAGTCATAAAGCACAGCGCGCAATCCTGCTATCTAAGAAGGTAGCTTTGAAATTTGCTGCCAGCATATTTCCTTTCGAATTGAGTCTGAGTGTTGTGCATTAATTTTGTTTATAGTAAATGCTGAGGCAATATTATAACAAGCGAAAGCTTGTACAAACAAGGAACATGCAGAAACACAGGCCTGGAGCAGCAAGGTTGACGTCACATAACAGCTATTTCCCCTTCCCCCATGAAGCACGTCGAGTGCCAACAAGCATTTTTCTTCCCCTACTCTTCCCCTGCCATTTCGCTGCTACAGAGGCGGGACTTTGCCCAATGAGTCAGAATGACGCGAGCGGATGTGCCCACTAAGATTACCTCTTACTGGAAGCAAGCTACCCGCTATGGGCACCCAGACTACAGTCTGAAGATGAAGAACTCAGTTGTGCGAGCATTCTGTTTGAGGTATAGGCGATAATTAAAGCAGGTTGTTCTATTTTGCTGAGCTGTGTTCGTCACCTTCGTGACGATGTGATGCTTTCGCATCAAAATGCAAAAAACAAAGCAGAACAGCTGCTACCACTAGCACTGAAACCACTACTCCATCGCTTGATTACACAGCCAGAAGAGCTCGTGGCATTACTTTCCCTGACATAGTGTTTTAATAGCCTTTCTTTGTCTTTTTAACTGTCAATTTAACCCCACTGTAAACAGCAGCCACATGCAGCTTTTGCCTGGAATCTCTCAACGTTTACAGTGACGCTGCAACACTTCTAGAACATCTTTAGAAAATGACGCCGATCAGTTTGAGAGGCTCCTGTGAACATATGAGCCAAATATTACTGCACTGCACACACCAGGAATTTGCAACTTGGCTTCAAATACAGTTTGAAAGTACCTCCTCCTCTTTCAAGAAATTACATGCCTGGGGACACTGACTACCTTGCTTCAGGTAGAAGCAGCATTGGCCAATGATTGTGAAAAATCCTGAGCAATGTTTTATTTGTTCAATTTGAGTTCAACAAATAAAGACAGTGCACGTATCAACAAGGGCTATTTGTTTTTAGTGTAGGATTAGTCAGGAAATGAAAACAGTGAAATTCAAAATATTTTTAGCATTTAGATCACCTTCCCAGCTGCCTCATTACATAGTCGCTGCTTTGACTGACCGATTTGTCGTAGTGTGGTAATAAACTCGCTATGCCCTGGTCATAGAAGGCAGCGGCCCGGGATTTCATGCAGTTATGTATGCTACTCACTGTCCGCAGATCCTGCCTCAATCATCCTGCACCAATGTCACACTTTGCTGTCAATCGTGAAAGTTGTACCATACATACTGTCAATTTGCTGATGCATTTTGGCTTCACTGCACTACTCAGGATGGAAAAATTGAATGACACTATGTGCTTTACACTTACATGATTCTGTTGTTGGAAACATGTTTACGTGCTCACCGTGCACGCAGAATTGGCAACTGCGAGCTCGCATGATTGATGGGCATATTAAAGGCACTCCACAACATATTTCTGCATAGCTTCCTGAAATTTTAACCATGGCTTTGATTATGTGGCTGAGAAGACCTTGAAGAACAATTCAAGCTAGTTCCACGCTGTAAAAACCATGGGAACAGGGCAGGTATGCTCGTATTGTTAATTGCGACATCACTGGCAAGAGTATTAAGTTCACTATAACATCATGCACCACTATCACTATGGTTATCACCAGCCTGTAGCAGTGGGCTGAGGGCAAGGAGAGTCCATTTTTCCCTTCTCTGTAGCCCGAGACAAGAGACTGACGACGAAGCTCTTTCTGTGTTGCCCTTCGCATTATCGCTATAAGTCACAGTGGGCTGAGGCCAAGAGTGTGAGTAGAGGGCTGTGGCCAGGAATTGGTCAGCTTTTCCCCCTGGCACGATAGCAGACAATGGGGACGGACATGATGAGCCCCTAAACAGTTCTGCTGTCAAAATAACTCTCCGGCAGGTGCCTCCTATGACCATGGCATGGTGAAGGTAGTACAACGCTTTGAAAAACGACAGTCGAAGCAGCTGACAATGTAGTGAGGTAGCAGGAGAAGTGCGTAAATGTTTCAAATTAAAACAATCTTGAATTTCAATGTGGCTCTGATTTCATGACCGAAACGGACCTTGATGAATATATGCACTGCAATACAGCCTAATATTTGCCTTTAGTGTCCCTTTAAGCACGATGAGCAAACAAATTTCAGCTGCACTGCAAACAAGATGCAGACAACTTAACATACACGCACACATAAACAAATACATACACACTTCCTTTCCTTTGGTGCACGTGCCTTCTTTTTTTGCCCATGTGACATGCCTGCACAGAAAGTAATTCATTGCAATAAAGCTCTTGTGTGGGCTAATTTCTGCAATCTATAACAAATAAGTTGGCAACACAAAAGAAAAAAAAGCAAGGACGAAGAAAGGTTGTATGGAGGATGAGCACAAACTCCGAACTATGTTTCATAACACCAAGATGAGCTTATGTCAGTGTGTCACAATTATGTTTGATAAAGAACTGCCTTCATGCTATCGCTATCCGAGGCACCTTATCCATGTTTCACATTATCCCTATAATACGATATCTTACCTATAAACTAAATCACGTCAATGGCACAAGCCACAAAGGTTGACCACATAAGAAAGATATTATGCTATAAAAAGTAAGCTAAAAATCAGAACCTTGACGTTGTTCAAACACAGCCAATCTAAACATGTGAGCAACGTAAAAGGAGTCATGCTTGCACAACTGTCAAGGTTTTTAAGAATAAAATAAGCTTTTGCAACTTTCCTTTTGGAGTTTATCATTTCATCGTGACAGGGAGACTCTCTAAAGTTTAACGTGCACCTCCGGCACCTACAATGGATACTAACGTTGCCAACAGTGCTGGTGCATACCAGCCGAGTTATTATCCTACAGGCCCTACAAAGGCGCAATGTATGTGCTGAGCAATAAACAAGAAAAAAATCTGATACTGATTCCCGCAAATTGGGAAACGTTATTGGAAAACTCCCTTTAGTAATGCATGTAATTATGCTTTCAGGCATTACTGGAGGCATGCGCTTAAACTATGTACCACCTTCCTGCGTCCTCTTTTTTCGCATTTCCTGATGATGTGTTCAAACATATGTGGCACAGGTTCAGCTGCACGATCGTTGATAAGCGCGGATGCAAACGCTTAGCAAGCCATCAACATCAAACATATTTTGCTTCCTGCGCCCTCGTCACGTAACGACGTATTTTACTGGCGTTTAAGAAAATGTGCTAGAGTGGTTGTTGCAAAACGGCCGTTGACAAGCGTAGCGCGTTTAGCCTTCTAAACAATACAGTGCATAGCAAGACAGTCTAGCGGATAACCGCAGAGGCAAACAGCGGCGTACGCCATGCGCTTACGGCAGTGCTGTACTGTGAAACATTTCCCTCAAACCCCGCCAGCCAAAAGAAAACGACACTCACCTCCAAGAACGACGACACCTCCGCGAAAATGGCCTTCGTTGACGTCGCCGTGTGAATTGCTTCTCCAGCACACTCACTCGTTCTTTTTTTTTGCGATGTCAGATGCATTAACGAGTGCCTTAATTAGCTGCACGTCTACTGTTGTCTGGTAGCCGTTCATGTACACTGCGTATGCTCCCTTCGGTGCAGCCGTAACTTGGTGCTCAAAAATCTACTTGACTACAAGGAAACCCGCCACACCAGAGAACACCTGCCCCACCGCAACCAGGGAGGCTGCCATTTTCTGATGCTACAGCTGCCGCTGCTCCCTAGCCATTTGGATGGCTTCGGATCTCAACTAGCGTTATCACAGTGTTCAATCAATCAAGCAATCAGTGTTTATTCAATGAACTTAATACAAAAGTGGTTACAATGTATTTGGACCATTAGCCTGTGTGGCTAGTTACTGGTCCATTCTAATACATGAATATTTTTTACATGTCAGGAGGAGAGGAGCACATGATATGATTATGAATCTTTATACAAGTTCAATGATTGAGTAGCCTCAAAGGTATATTATATATAATGAAACGCACATGACAATAAATACGAAATTGCTGCTAAGTCCTAAGTGCCCAAGTAATAAAGAAGAACTAATGCCATACATTGTGTAAAAAAGTACAAAAGACAGGGCACCCGAAAAGAATGGGCAGAATTTTGCATAAGGCTGCGTTGATGAATAAATAACAGTCGAACTTGCATCAGAACAAAGAAGAAAAAATAAAGAAACAAGAAAGGGAGAGATATGTACCAGGTGAGACATTATGGGCGTCATCTTCACTGTGGTCAAGAACACGACTGATTGACAAAGTGTATTTTGCAAGTCGAATTGAATTTGCGGGCAAGTTTAACTTCAAGTGGAACTGTGTTCCAAATTTTAGCACCAGTGAACTGAATTAACCGTTCGCCATATACATTCCTACAATTGGGAAGGTTAAAGTTGCCATTGCCTGCATGCCTTGTGTTGCGGGTAGGTGCAGAAAACGTACTCACATGTAGTGGAAAGTTCGTGTTAATGATTGAATTTATCAATACCGCATTAAGTTATTTCCCATTGTGTTCATTTATCATAATTGTTTTTAAAAATAGCTATAATGTTACATGTCGTGTTTGTATTTCAAGTTTCAAATTTCTTCTGAGGTTACGTTTCTAATCTCGGAGGCTTTGCTATGCGAGCCCCAAATATCGCGGCGCTGTCGTCAGTAGCAATGACCGATTGCGGATTTGAGCCTCTTTGCTATTCAGTTTCTTATTACACAGCGCGGTTATTATTTGCAAATTTTGTGAGAAAATACTGCTTACTCCTTAGAAAATTTTGCAAAGAAAATAATAAAGTATTTCGTGCATATTCCTGCAAAGTATTTGCAGCACCTTGCATCTTCCCTTTGCACTCCCAGCTGACGAACAGTTCAAATTAGTCTCATGTCTCTTAATAATGACATCACGTCAACATCTGTCGAGCGTATGCCTTAGCGAGGCTTGGAAAAAAGGAGCTGTAGGAAAGCGTATTTTGGGAAATGTCATAATACAAGTGCTGGCGGCACATTGCCACAACACAACAAGCGGCTTCATATGTTGCAGAGCACTGCCTACATACACAAAACCGCACACAGATCATGAAACACGTTTCATTAAACTTTCTCGTTTTTTTTTATGACGCTAGTATAGGTGTCCACCACGTGCACTTTTCCAATGAATACAGCGCCAGTACGCAACAAAACGATTGAGAAGTAATTTCGTGGGCAAGCACTCATGTGCACCTGATTTCAGAAAAACATACTAGAAAAAAAAGAAAGAAAAACCGCACAGAATGCAGACATTATGCAGGCTACCTGCTTCTCCGGTGGAGGACAAGGCTGATCGATAGGCACGCGCAACGCGATGTGTCTTCTGCTACATTAATACTGCGGACGGAACGATTCAAAGCAATGAAAAAATGCTCGCACGTACACGGCGCATTTTGCCTTCTTAGTCCGCACACTGCACGTGTACTAGTTAACGTTCTATGTAGAGCCCCTGCAACTTTCCTGATTTCTATCAGCGATTAATGATAACAGGAAGAACCATTTCTTCGCATCACCACAATTAGGAAGGTTTCAAAGTCGCAAAGTTTGCACGCATGGTGGTACAACCATCAGCCTACGATGATACTACACTAACTGCGAATTCGTTTCAACATCCGGTCACTGTACTTCCTACATCTACTTGCATCTTCGCAAACGCATCTAGTGTCAACTAGGCCCATGACTTTCCTTTACTTGAAAGCATTGCGAAAAAAAAGAAAAGAAAAAGAAAAGCTATGAAGTCCTTAGTATTCATGAAACTCCACCTTCTTGATCCCTTGTAGCATGCCAAGCTAGTCACGTACTCTAAAGGCTTGAGAAATGTAGGGCCAGGCTAGTTGGTGATGCAAAACTCCATAAATACGAGCACAGCACTCTGTCCCGTCTCTTCCTGGTGTTGGTCTCTCGATACTCGAGACGTCTTCTCTTTTTCTTTCTTTTTTTTTCGTCGTCGTACTAGCACGCTTCCAGTTCTTTTACGTCTTGCTAAACCATGGATAGTCAACAGTGCAGGCATTAGCTCGGCCTCGCCACCTCGCACACGAACAACGAACTGCACATTCTGAGTTTGATGTTTTCTTTAATATTATTGTGCCGAACCATCCACACAACTGCATGTTATTACGTAAACCAACCATGAAACTTTACTGTCGTTTTCTTTCTTTTTCACTGAAATGTCGGCTGTAAAGAGGCTCGCAAATAATGAAAACGGTGCATAAATACACTGCTTTTAATGGTGGCCTAGGATACAGCAGGGAAAAGTTAATGGCTATAAGAGTTCATCGCTGCAATGTTTGATATCGTCATACCGCTACCGACGCCGGCGCCCTTTTTCTGGTTGTCATAGAGAACGGGCTTCCTCTATGCTTGTGCGACAATTGTGTTGTGATCGGGCGCACTTCGCCCAACTCTACCCAACAGCAGCACCCCGCAGGCGTTCGCTACGACGCGATGCGCAGTTATTCCATACACGGAACATCGACGACTCCCACCAGCGGCGGTCATTATGTGGAAAGAAACAGCGACAATGACGACGAAGTACTTCACTCCGTGAACAACATATATTGTCAGGTGAACAAGAACAAGAACAAGAACATTGAAGATGGGAGCAGAAAGGCTCGATTCATCGGAGCCGCTTGTGCATAGCACGAAGGCCCATGCTCGCCATGACATGCGGGTGATTGCACCGACCAACGAGCCACAGTTGGCGCAAAGTGCATCGCTGATTTCGGAACCGAAACTTACTGCGCCAGCTACTACAGACTGCAGTGAGTGCTGTTTGGTTATGTTTGGCGCTGCCTTGGTCAGCCGTGAATGATTTGTTTGGCTTCCTGCCAGAGTCAAAACATTGGTTCACGGAATGCGCAATAGCGTCGACTGCTCCTATTTGCTGCGCACTTCGTTGGTGCCTCGGGCTGTACTGGTGAACTTGTCAGCAAACAGTCACCAGCTGTTACAGTCTTGTGTGTGTTGATGCACTGGTAGAAGCAGCTGTGGGAGATCAGGCTCCATTCAACAATTTTTCTTTACTTGGCTGCTCGTGGTGCTTGCCTTGAGGAGATAGCAAAGAGTGTAAGCACATCAAAAACATTTACAAATCAAAACGTCAAAACAAGCCTTCACATTGTTTCGGTGCAATCTTCGGAGTGAACTCTATTCCATTGTTGGTAATCTCGTTTGTCTTTCAGTGTATTGCTGAATGGCCGTTATGCCTCCCATCAAAACTTGACGTGCCCAGGACACCAAAGTTCATAGAAAGATATATGAAAGCCCTGTCGTCGTTTTAAAGTGGACGTCTCCGACAAAGCTCCTCCACTCTTACCCTGTGTGGGGCTACACTGTGCAATACATATGCAATGTTCTACTGGTTAAGCTGACGCAGTTCACTGACTGTTCAACTTCGCTAACAGCAATGCGGCCTTCGGCATCGATAAGCACACCGCACACCCTGTGATAGAGTAAACACATGCACAAAGATCTTATAATACAGTGTATAGCTTTATGCATACATGGCTGCTACCAATGCCGTGACTAGAAACCTGTGCATACTGTTTCATCATGCTGGCGCAGCTACAGCAGCTTCGGTCGCCACGATGCCTCAGACACTGTTCGCGAGTACAGTGGAGCATTTCGTGTGTTGCATAGCGTATTATCACTGCTTCAGGATGCTGCAACCACAGTTTTTGGGCAAACTCAACAAGAACAAACATTTTTCCACCCGCAAAGGTAATTTAATCTCAAGGAGGCTAAACGAAAATGTAGAGCCGCCTTGATGTTTAAATGTATCTGCAGCACTAAAAGCGGCGTGAAGGAACTTTCACCAATCTTAGCCTATTTAATCAACAAGCTTTTCTCGGCTGCTGTGTTTCCTCATAGCGTGAAAGCAGGTAAAATTATCCCCATTTTTAAAAAAGGTGACCGCGAATGCCCTAACAACTATCGCCCCATTTGCATATTACCTGTCTTTAGTAAAGTAATCGAGAAACTAATCTACAACCGCTTAATGAAATACTTATCCAAATTTCACATATTATCTAAGGACCAATATAGATTCCGTCCATGTTTTTCTACTTAAGTTGCACTAATTACTTTCACTGATAGAGTTAAACTGGCAATTGATGAAGATCCGCCTTTTGGAGCTGTGTTCATTCATTTCACTAAAGCGTTTGATGCAATTAACCACAACATTCTCTTTCATAAACTTGACTATTATGGCATGTCAGGACTGCCTTTAGAGCTCATTAAAGCTATGTTACTGATCGGACGCAGGTTGTTCAAATAAATAATTCTTTCATATCTCCAAAAATCACTAACGTTGGCATTCCTCAGGGATCTCACCTGGGACCCCTCTTATTTTTATTATTTATAAATGATCTACCACTTTGTTTCAAACACACTAGCGCTATTCTTTATGATGATGAAACTACAAATTTTACCACACATAGGGATACATTCATGCTACACCGCTGACTAAACATAGTTTTAAATAACGTTCATTCATGGTGCGAATCAAATGCATTACGTATCAATCCATTGAAGACTAATTTCATGGTGTTTCATTCACCACAGTTATTGCCGAACATTTCCTCATTAGCGGTGACACTTGATGGACACCTCATTCACGCATCTGCGTCCACTAAATTTCTTTGTGTGATATTAGATGAACATTTGAAATTCAGCAAGCATGCTGAGTCTTTAACTCAAAAAGTGTCTTTCGGTATTCGTGTCATTATCAAAACACGCCCTTACTTTACAACCGAAATCCTTCTTTCCTTATATCACGCATTTATCCACAGTCATCTATCGTACTGCCTATCATCATGGGGAAATAGGTAGCGGTCGCATCTACGTCATCTTGAACGCTTACAAAAGCAAGCATTAAGACTTATCACTTTCAACCCATTTTCATCACCATCAACCCCCATTTTTCGTAACTTGAACATTTTGCCCCTGCAAAAACTTCTTAGCCAGAAATTTATAATAATCATGTTTCGTGTTCTAAATAATGAATTATCACTTGCTAGTTTTTCTGATGCCACTCTTGTAAATACCAAAAATAGAAGGTTTGCAACTAACTGTAATGTACTTTTACCTAAGGTAGGTACGAATTATGGTCGAATGACGGCAAGATTTTCATGTGTAAACTCTGCGAAACCAGCTACCTTGTGATTTGAAAACGTGCACAATGCACTTATTTTGTAAACGTCTTAAAATTCGCTTGTTTAATGACTTATGATCTAATTCTTTGTTTTTATATCTTCGTCTCAAGCCAATTGTCTTTATTACTTTTGTTTCTCTATTTTTTTTGCACACCTGTTTCTATATTTTGCTAATTTTTCGCCACTGTTTGCTTAACCATGTACCGTTCCTCTGTTTACTTTTGGTTAGGAGGTCCCCCTGGCAGTTCTTACTTTGGGGCCTCTGACTGTTCTATTACGATGCGAATGTAAATGTATATACTTTGACTACTTTCAATAAACTTTCAATATGTTCAATATGACACTAGTGCACTGAAGACGATGTTTTGAGGTCTTTATCTGTGTATAATTTTCGTCACCTGAACTGCGAAGGCAAAAAGGGGGATTTACATACAGGCTTATTTCTCTGCTTGCAGAATAGTTTTGCGTCACCTTTAGGGTCTATGTTTAGTGGTGTGTGACTTTCAATACCAATCAAAAGTATCATCTAGCTGAAGCTGCTAGAAAGTTTAGGACTCCGTGGCTAAATCTGTCTCAACATTTGAAAGTGGCTCTGGAGGTCTGGTTAAGCTAGTGGATGCAGCAAAAGCGGCGATTGAACAGAAACCCAAAAAGTGATAGTGTCCCAAAAGCTGCAAATTCTGAATTCAGCACATCAATTGCAGTCAGGTGCGCTCAGTTGCTATGCAATACTTGGTAATCGAAGAACAGAGCATGCATGACATATTGAAGGTGTCTGGATGTTCGGCGTGCCAAATGGTCATGTGTTAAGTAACCTTTTGCTTACAGGCACTTTTCGTCATGTGCCATCAGTGCAAGTCTGTGCGAGGTATGCTTATGTAAAAATGTGCTTTTATATTGTCATAACTACGGAGCCGGAAGAAAAAGCAGCTCTGTATTTGAAGGCATAAATGGTGACATTGATGCAATCAGGATAAAATTCAAGGTCAATTCACCATGTGCTTTGAAGGCACCTGTTGTCCTTTGCACAACGACCAACACCGACAAAAAAGTAGCAAGGCACTTTGACATGTTTTGAGTTTTTTAATTGGCGTATTTGCTACCACCATTGAATATCGCTAACATAGCTATGCCATGTGTATTGATTGTTCTGAATGAGAAAGAAGACTATACTTGCACAATTCCTAGCTTGGCAGAAGGTGACTAAGATTAGCTTTTGCAGGTCTGTTTTGAAGGAAGTGTGGAGTAAATTTTGAAGCAAAGGGAGCTGCCTTTCCGTGAACCTAACCATTACGACACGTGAGATGCCTTGAAATTCATGGGCGTAAGTTATTTCAAGTAGTCGTGCTTCCCAAATATTTCTAATAAAGCCCCATATAACATGAGTTGTGTACATTCTGTTGCTGTCAGGTTTTGGCTAAAATATGAAACTGATCATGGCGCTTCCCTACAAGCATCCAAACACTGCAGCCGAGTCACTTTTCTTCTTGTCTATTACTTTTTGTCATGAAGATAGGTTACTGCTATCCTGTGCGCTGCTCTGAATGAAAGCATGCGTCCTTAACCTCGGGTCATGCAGAACTGATCAAAGCATGTAATAAACAACCTGTTTTGTTTAACCATCACAGCTGCCTTTGTCATTTATATTTTGTTGTTTGTAGAATAGGAAGCAATGTGGTGTGGAGATATGAAGACTGAAAGAGGCATTCACATAGTGCCTGAATATTTAAACTTGTCGAATTTAATATAATATTACTATGAATATCACATGACACTATTGCCAACACGACGAGAAATACGGCAAGGGCAGATATGTATAACTGCACCCTGCTGACATCAATACTAAGTTTTGGCCAAAGCAAGAAGCTAGAACGATTGGCAGCATGAAAGATTTCATGTGCATTGTATTCTTTGGTTGCTTCATTGCCTTTAATTCCACAAGAAGTTTGGTATGTTAACCTTCTAGAGAACGAACTCATAATACTGAATGCAAAGTTTGTGTTGTCTAACTCTTTAAATGCTGATGTTCTGTCCAGCATTTGCTCTGCTTGATTCTCATTGTTGCAGGTAATTTCTGCAATGGCTTTGTGCATTTGTTACATCAGATTATAATTTCCTTTGTGGTTCCCTATATATTGAAACATGTCCTCCATGAATCCTATGCTATATTTTTATCATGGAGTGTCTAAAAGGGTGGACATACTATAATACATCACCATTTTTATAAATAATTTGTGGTGCCTATTATAAGGATCAGTATAAACTTGGTACTAACAGGAATTCTGTAATTCTACTTGGAGACGGGCATAAGTCACAGTGGAAATCAAAAGGCACAATACGTACACTTCAGCAGAATAGTTTGGGTGATTGACCTTTCACCAAATTGTTTGAGCATATTTACATGTGCCACAACATATATTCAGATTCATATGTTTTATTTTTCTTGAATTACACCAAGAAAGGCACACAAGCTAAAGGTATAGCAATACCTGATAAAAGGCCTCTGTACCGCTCTTACAAAAGTAGCAAACAACAAATACATAGTAAATTGTTTGCAGCATACAAATTTTTTCCTTGAATGTGAATGAAAAAGACAAACAAAAACTCAGTAAGCTCACAGTTCACAATACCTAGTGACCGAAACTAGAAAAGGTTATTTTGCACAGAATTAATCAAACAATTTGTAAACGAAAGCATACATGCATAAACGAGAGCAAGAGCAACATGCTAAGTGCATTTCTTGAAACACAATATTTGTGCCAAAAATGTGTATATATAAAAAAACATACAAGTTCTTCTAAAAAATGCATGACAGGTGATTATACGCAAGGAAAATGCATCTTTCTACACAGTATAGTAACAAGTTTTTTTAGTTGGATAACCTGAAAGTGAGTGCGCTATTTATCAACACCCTCTTTAGTTGCTTCTTCAAGCAGTTCGGACTAACATCAAAGTCCAAATCTCTTTCGAATCTATTAAGAAGTGGCATTATTTGATATTTAATAGATTATTTACCATAATTTGTACGTGTTGTTGGCATGTTTTGTTTTTGTTCTCTAAAGGAGTACGTTGATTGAACATTTTTGTTATTAATGTATAATTTTTCATGACATAGTAGTTGAAGTAACTTAAAATAAAATATTTGGTTTGGCCTTAACATGTTATGCTTTATAAATAATGATCTTCTTAGATCCCATGATTTGCCTCTATAGCCTTGACAACAGTGTAATACATGTTTCTGCATTATTACTAATATATTATAGTGTCGTTGTGTTGGCGTTCCCCATATTAAGTCCCATAGCACAATTTCGAGCAAAATAGTGCCTAATACAACTGTTTTATTTCATGGAAAAACATTCATATTAAGCAAATTAAGTAAGATTCCATGTACATAGCCGATTTTTACATGATGCTTACACTAAAGTTGCAAAGTTCCAATTGTGAACATATATAAAACTTGCAATCTGCTGGTACGTGCAGAAATGAAACTGGCTCCAAACTATGGAAGCGGACATGTCTAAATGAGTAAACTTGTCATTCTCAAAATTACTTCCAATTAAGTGGAGTGAATTACGAAGACAGATGGCTATGCTTTAGAAATAGCAGTTTCCTTAATGAAAAATATATGGGGGTTCTATATGTCAATCGCCATGACGTGATTTGAGGCACGGCATAGTGGAAGGCTCCAGAAATCTTAATTTTTCCTTAACGAAAATTAAATGTATGACAAGTATAACTACTAGTTAATTCGGAGCATCTGTGCAGTATATTTATCACATGTGACAGTCAAACTCAAGTGAACTGTGCTGCATGTCTGTGCAGGAAAGTTTTTCACTGTATGTAAATGGTGAAAACATAAAGCACTCGTACCTGTGGCTCCTATTCGTCAACAGTGCATGTCCTATACTTGCTCACATGGGTCCTATCTTTGTGAAATAACCCAAATAGGTGCTGTATAGGTCCTATCTCTCCTGGCTCATGGTCCCATATAGGCTTGCCATACGGGTCCTTGTAGGTCCTATATTTGGTCTTCTCAGTTCCTATAGGTCCTACATGCACTGCTATAGGTCCCAGATACCATTCCTACATGGTCCTGCATAGATGCTATTAGGTCCTGTATTTGGTCTTATAGGTCCTTTATCAAAACTTACAGGTCCTGCATGAAGCCGTATGGGACCTATACAAATCTTATAAGTCCTGTACCAAATCTTATAGGTTTTTTCAGTAGGGGTGCCTGGTATACTTAGACGATGTTGTGTTTCCCAGCACGTTCGATGACCATCTCGTACGACTAAGAAGCGTGCTGACTGCAATAAGCAAGGCAAATGTGACTTTCAAGCCCGAACAATGCTACTTTGACCTCCAGGAACTCGTTTTCTGGTCACGTGGTCCGCTTCCAAGGCGTCTGACCAGACCCAGAGAAGTTGGCTGCCGTTGCAGAGTTCGCTCGTCCTAAGCACAAGAAGGCTGTTCAATGGTTCCTGGGCCTCTGCACCTGCTACCATCATTTTGTTGAAGGCTTCTCAAGAATTGCGGAACCTCACAATTCTAAAGCGACAAGGGGTCCCCTTTTTAGTCCATGGATGACCAATAACAGGCCTTTAAAAATTGCGCAAGAGCCTACAATCAGCACCAGTGCTGGCGCATTTTGACGACGCAGAGGAAACTGAAATTCACACCAATGCAAGCAGAGAGGGACAGGAGCCATTCTGGTGCAATGGCAAGACGGCAGAGAACGTGTACTTGTTTATGCAAGCCGCAGTCTCACCAAGGCAGAAGTTAAGCGTTCGAGAACCGAAAAAATGTTTAGCAGTGGCCTGGGAAATCAGCAAGTTTCGACCTTACTTATACTGTCACGAGGTCGTGACCCACGCAGCCCTCGAGACGAAGCTCGCAGGACTCATGGTGACGTCAGGCGAACTGTTTATTGGGCGAACTTGTGCCCAGCAAAAAAAGGCCAATCACAATTCACAGCAACAGCGGCGTGAACAGTCATCGGTCGACGGAAAGACTGACAAGCGGCGCAGTGCGTCAGCTTTTATACACATGGCTTAACGCGTTCTCGCATTATTTCTGGAATTCGAGAAGTTACTCAAGTGTGCGTGTCAGCATGCAAAGTTTCAGGAATTGTCGACACGCTTCCCGAAGTGGCATGCAAGATAAACGTGGCTTGCATTGGCGGATCGACGGGAGCGCGAGACAAGCAGTTGGCGTCGGAGTGCTTTCGTCCGCTCTTGTAGACGACTGGTGATGTCAAATTCTTGCAGTTTGCGACTCCACCGTGCGAGGCGCCCTGGTGGATTTTTCGAGTTAGCTAGGTAATACAATGCGTGGTGGTCACTCACGACTTTGAAAGGCCTGCCCTAGAGGAAGACGCGGAACTTTGATGTACCCCAGATGATGGCAAGGCATTCCTCTTCTGTGGTGGAATAATTCGCTTCTGCCTTCGAAAGTGACCGGCTAGCGTAACAGATGACCCTTTCAAGTTCGTCGGTCCTCTGCACGAGCACGGCGCCGAGCCCTGTCCTGCTTGCGTCCGTGTGAATTTCGGAGTCGGCTTTTTCGTCGAAGTGTGCAAGTCTTGGCGGCATTTTCAGGCGTAGCTTTAGTTGTTGAAATGTCTCGACTTGCGGCTTGTCCCATTTTAAGTCGATGTCGGCCTTCGTGAGGTATGTCAGCGGCTCGGCGATCCGCAAAAAGTTCTTGACGAAGCGCCTGTAATAAGAGCAGAGGCCGAGAAATCGGCGTACTGCCTTCTTGTCGGTG
The DNA here is from genome assembly GCA_013339685.2 of Hyalomma asiaticum. NCBI lineage: Eukaryota > Metazoa > Arthropoda > Arachnida > Ixodida > Ixodidae > Hyalomma > Hyalomma asiaticum. The sequence goes on from CM023485.1 coordinate 127,707,171, forward strand.
GGCGGAGCAAAATCGGCGATCGCAGCTGTTTTCTGGGGATCAGGGCGTACTCCCGACTTGCTCATAACGTGGCCAATTAACAATAGCTCCTCGTATGCGAGGAGCTATTGTTAATAAGTCCGGAGGCTTTGATTACCGCAAGAACAGCTTCAAGGTGCCAGAGGTGTTCGTCCAAGCTGGAAGCAAATACGACTACGTCGTCCAAGCAGACGAGGAAAGTCTGCCACTTGAAGCCTGCGAGTGCTGTGTCCATAACCCGTTGGAACGTCGCAGGCGCCGAGCAAAAACCAAAGGGCATGACCTTAAACTCGAACAGGCTGTGTGGTGTTATTGAGGTAGTCTTCTCTCGGTCTCTCTCATCTACTTCGATTTGCCAATAGCTGGTTTGGAGGTCCATCGACCAAAAATACTTTGCATTGTAGAGTCGATTGCATTGTAGGCCTTTGCATTGTAGGCCGCCTGCTGTTCGGATATCTGGTCCTTCCCAGGTTGTCTTTACCTTCTTCAGCTTGGCGATGAAGAGACCACTGATGACAGAGTAGCCGGCGCCGGTATCGACTAGGGCGGTGACGCTTTGGCCGTCGATATTCACGTCGAGGTCGGTTGTTCGTCGTCTTGCGTTCCGGGTGGGTCGGGGCGCCGGGTCACGGCTGCGTCGGCTTTCCCCGGCGGCGAGGCTTTCTCGGGAGGACACTGGTCAGGCTGTGTGCTGAGAATACGTCGGGAGGGTTCGTGCGTCCTGGTCGTCGTCGGCGGCGGCAGAGGCCCTTTGGCATTGCGTCGTGCAGCAACCGCACCACCATCAGTTGCTGCCTTTAGTTTCCCGGATAGGGGCTTGGAGATCGGCCACGGCTGGGGCCTGTGTACTGGCGGAGATCCGGGGTGACGTAGCGGCCAGGCGAAGGTGAAGGGGATGGTCGTCGTCGTTGCCACTGCGATCCGGCGATGTAGTCGGCGATGTCGCGAGGTCGCTCACCTGGGCGCGGACGCGGCGCGTTTCCGTCGAAGCCACGCAGTCCCATCTCACGGTACTGGGAGTAGCGGTAGGTGCGCCCGGCTTCGCCACATTGGTAGCATACTGGGCGGTGGTTCGGGGTGCGCCAAACGTCAGTTTTCCTCGGCGCTCGCTAGATCACTGGCGAGCGGGATGGCGTCGGAGGTGGCGGCGGTGGCTGGGGACGAAACTGCGGAGGCGCTGGGTCCCGGCGTGGGCGAGGAGCGGCGACTGGTCGGTGTGTAGCAGCGGCGTAGATCATCACCTCCGGTTAGGTTTGGGGTGGTTCGGGAACGTTCAGAGAGCGCTGTGCTTCCTCGCGAACAACGTCCTCCAGGGAGGCGACTTGGGTCTGCGAAGCCGGGAACATCCGGCGCACTTGTTCACGAACAATAGCCCTTATGGTTTCGCGTAGGTCGTCGGGGCCGAGTCCTCGGACTTTGCGACGTCTGCGGACATGCGCCGATCCTATTGGCGGGTGTGCAATTTCAAGAGTCTGCTCAATGGTCGTCGCCTCTGAGAGGAACTCTTGTACCATCCTCGCGAGTGTTCTTATCTTCTCTCGGTCTCTCATCTACTTCGATTTGCCATAGCTGGTTTGGAGGTCCATCGACCAAAAATACTTTGCATTGTAGAGTCGATTGCATTGTAGGCCTTTGCATTGTAGGCGCCTGCTGTTCGGATATCTGGTCCTTCCCAGGTTGTCTTTACCTTCTTCAGCTGGCGATGAAGAGACCACTGATGACAGAGTAGCCGGCGCCGGTATCGACTAGGGCAGGACGCTTTGGCCGTCGATATTCACGTCGAGGTCGGTTGTCGTCGTCTTGCGTTCCGGGTGGGTCGGGGCGCCGGGTCACGGCTGCGTCGGCTTTCCCCGGTGGCGAGGCTTTCTCGGGAGGACACTGGTCAGGCTGTGTGCTGAGAATACGTCGGGCAGGGTTCGTGCGTCCGTGGTCGTCGTCGGCGCGGCAGAGGCCTTTGGCATTGCGTCGTGCAGCAACCCCGCACCACCATCAGTTGCTGCCTTTAGTTTCCCGGATAGGGCTTGGAGATCGGCCACGGGTGGGGCCTGTGTACTGGCGGAGATCCGGGGTGACGTAGCGGCCAGGCGAAGGTGAAGGGGATGGTCGTCGTCGTTGCCACTGCGATCCGGCGATGTAGTCGGCGATGTCGCGAGGTCGCTCACCCTGGGCGCGGACGCGGCGCGTTTCCGTCGAAGCCACGCAGTCCCATCTCACGGTACTGGGAGTAGCGGTAGGTGCGCCCGGCTTCGCCCACATTGGTAGCATACTGGGCGGTGGTTCGGGATGCGCAAACGTCAGCTTTTCCTCGGCGCTCACTAGATTACTGGCGAGCGGGATGGCGTCGGAGGTGGCGGCGGTGGCTGGGGACGAAACTGCGGAGGCGCTGGGTCCCGGCGTGGGCGAGGAGCGGCCGACTGGTCGGGTGTGTAGCAGCGGCGTAGATCATCACCTCCGGTTAGGTTTGGGGTGGTTCGGGAACGTTCAGCGAGCGCTGTGCTTCCTCGCGAACAACGTCCTCCAGGGAGGCGACTTCTATATTAACCCGCGAAAAGCTCCTGCTTAACTCCTCGCATGAGGAGGCGAACCTTCTTCTCTTCGGACATGTTGGCGTCGGCGTGGCGGAAAAGTCGCGTCATCTCCTCCATAAAGATCGTTACGTTTTCGTTGGGGGGCTGCACACGAGTCTTAATGAGTGATGCAGTTCTTTCCTTACGCACGACGCTTGCAAAGGTTGGCAGGAAAGCAGCGCGGAAGTCGTCCCAGGTTCGAAGTGTTGATTCGCGGTTCTCGAACCAAATCCTTGCTGCGTCCTCCAAATAGAAATATTCGGAGGACGCAGCAGCATGAATATTTGGAGCATGAATATTTAGAGGACGCGGCAAGCTTGAATAACTACCAATGCACAGACTCTGATCTGCTTGCAGTTATTCGGTATCTTGATGGAGCTCACGTAGTTGTGCCACGCCCGCTTCCATGGGTTTAACGTGGCTCAGTTTCCGGAACGATGTACTGTACAGGAAGAATTTCGAGAACGGCCAGGAGAACTTCCTTCTCGTCGTTCCGACAGCGCTACGCGAGGAAGTTTTTCAGGCGTGCCATGACGACTCGCATGCGGGTGGCTTAGGCTTCGTGAAGGCTCTAGCACGCGTACGCCAGCAATACTATTGACCACAGCTTGTTTCATCTGTTCAGTGGTATGTGAAAACGTGCCGTGACTGTCAGAGAGGTAAAGCCCCAGGGCGTGCGTCAGCCTTTCGATCCGCCTCCAGCTCTGTTCCAGCAAGTTTAAATGGATCTTCTTGTTCCGTTCCCTATCTCATCCTGTAAAAACAAATGGATAATAGTGGTAACTGACTCTTTAGCCCGATATGCGGAGACCAAACCTGTGCCCCGAGGAACTGCAGCTGATGTTGCCAGCTTCTTCATCCAGAACATCGTGCTGGGTCACGGTTAACCCACCGTACTCATTAATGACCGTGCTGCAGTGTTTACAGCGGAACTATAGAAACAGCTCGTTACACTCACCCACACCAATCACCGAAAGACCACAGCCCATCATGCCCGAACCAATGGCTTCACAGAGCGCTTAAACAGAACATTGACCGACATGCTCTCCATGTGTGTAGATATGGAGCACAAAATATGGGATGAAATTTTGCCATATGTGACGTTTGCTTATAATACCGCTGTGCAGGAGACAACCGAGTTCACATCATTCAAATTCGTTTTTGGCCGTCGCTTCACAACACCCTTAGACGCGATGCTCCCAGTTGACCAGGGAGCAGTGACAAAGGAGACGACTGAAGATTTCATTGCGAAAGCCAAGGTAGCTCACCAGCTTGCTCGGAACCGCATCCGTACCCAGCAGATTACCAAACTGGGTTGCCATTACAACCTGGGTTGCCGGAACATCCAGTACTCGCCAGGCGACCTCGTGTGGGTATAGACGCCTATCCGACACCGTGGGCTCTCTGAGAAACTGTTGCGCCGCTGCTTCGGTCCTTGCGAAGTTGTACGCCGCTTCAGTGATATGAATTACGAGGTGGGGCGGTTCAAGCCGACGTCGCCCCCGGCCTGAAATCGTCCACGTTGTACTTATGAAGCCATACTACTCCCGTGAGACATAGGCAACCCTCCAAGCAATTTCAGGACTCTCTATATTTATGTGTTTTTGTTTTTCTTGTGCTTGTTATAAGCGTTGACCATAGTGAAGTGCCGCTGCCCTTCCAGTGACCGGGACAGTCGCTTTTGAAGGGGGCTAAATGACGCGAGGTAGATTGGAACGCGGTGCCAATGGCCCCTTCAAGCAAGAACGACGAAGTTCTTGGACACGGACGTGTTTTCGGACGATTAGCCTTTGCTGAAGCCAGACGCTCGCTGCCACGCTCGCGCTTGCGAACGCTTTTTTCAGGTGGTAGCTAGAACATCTGCCGATTCCTTGCTTGTGGGCAGCTCTTGCATGTGCTAGACTCGTGACTATATATCCATATAAAAAACTCATTTTTAGAATCGCGTAACCGCCGTGCTATCCGCAACAGGACCCCCGCACCTTTGGCAGGCATAGCCTTGCTAGGCGCAGAGGAATAGTTTTTACGGCTCGAGGTGCTCTGGCGTGCACACCAATTTGAAGGGATAGTCTACCGTCCTTCATCTCCCTCCCGCTTGATGGCTTAATAGAAAGCCTACCTTTCTAAGTATCCTAGAGTGCAGCGGTTTCTCGAGAAACCGAAGAGAAATCAATAAAAAAAGGTTTTTTTGCACCTACGAAGTCGCCCCTTTCGTACGTGTACAGACGCCGACAACAATGGTACTAGGCACGATGCGATGTCGTCTCCCTGGCGACCCTTTCGGGCTCGGGAGGCTTCTCAACAGGATGCGGTGGCAAAGAGGAAAGGCTAGGGGAAGTCGGCGCGCTGGGGGATCCTCGGACATACAGCTCCGCATGCATCAAGTGCGGTAGGATGCTCCTGTAGAGGGAGACGAATCCGAAGGCAGGGCCACTTGTGCCACACCGAAAGCAGCGAAAAAACAACGAATCCTTCTTGCATGCTGTGAAAGGGTGTCTTATAGGGTGAAGTACGCTTGTAAGAGGTCCTTAATTGTTTTTCAGCAGAATATGTATGACTTCCTGGGTTTGTTCTCCTACATTTAGAAACTGACGTGGTGTTGCTAACGGCGTTTCTTGCACCCGTTTCAGCCGCAAACTAACTACAACATTCTTTTTCGTTGGATCAAAGCGTGCTCGTTCCCGTAAACGTGACGCACGACCTACCCACTATAACAAAATCTAAAAAATTTTTAGTGGCAGACAGGTCGTTTAAGTAGGCGGGTGATTGCCGCAGGTTCTCGAGCAGAGATTATGCGAAGTACTGCTTTACGGAAAGTACACAAGGCTAAATACGCTTATGAAGCTTAGCACCGATACCTGCTTGGTGAACTGCTTCAAAGCTGACCTCTTTCATGAGCCAGTTTCGAAACAGGCTCAATAAACGATAAGCGTACCGATTTGGTATGCATACCCCATCAATTTTGAAATACAGTGCGTTTCGTGCACATCAGAGTTTCGTTGCAGAGATCCCATTTCTATGCACTCAATTTCATTGACGTGTCAAATCGCTACCAGCTTGTGTATGCCTATAGAAAGGAGATTTAAATGCATTTGGCCATATATAGCCTGAAGCAGGCAGTTTGCCCGTCCTACACCTCGCGCTGTCACTCCTAAATCAGTAGACTATCAGGGTACCACACAAAGCCTTTCTTTTATCTCCTAGTCAGGGCCGGGGCAGCAGTACCAAAGCAACCGACAGTCTCGACACTGCATTAGCTGCGAGGGCTCCGGTGCCAAGGAGGAGCCGACCACGCGCAGCTCGGAGCTTAAGCTCGCTCCGTGTGACAGGTGGCTGTGATCAAGTGGCTGTGATTATGGTGGCCGTGACTACAGTAAAATTCTTCGCGATTATACCAGCACCAGAAGGAAGGCGCATGCGCCATCGGCCCATGGAAATGGCAGATAGAATTATTTTACCTCACGCAATGACTGCAGAGCTCGAGAGGATTATGCTTTTGGTACTGCGCTTTTCTTTTCCTTTACGAAATAGTATTCTATTTACTGAACATGAGCACTAACAGGCTCTTCACAGGAGCATTTCCGGAACATAGAATCGTCATTACGTTGACACAGCGAAAAGATCGCAGGAGTTAGACTGACTGAACCTATGATTGTAAGCATATTTACTTATATAGAAATACATCTTTACACCGACATCATGCGACGTACTGTACTAATGCGTTATTTGTGGTGTTTAACGTCCCGAAAGCATCTGTGATTATGAGAGACGCCTTAGTGGAGGTCTCCGGAATTTCGACCGCCTGGGGTTAG
>CM023485.1:127713667-127781070 GCA_013339685.2 Hyalomma asiaticum
TTGCATTGTAGAGTCGATTGCATTGTAGGCCTTTGCATTGTAGGCCGCCTGCTGTTCGGATATCTGGTCCTTCCCAGGTTGTCTTTACCTTCTTCAGCTTGGCGATGAAGAGACCACTGATGACAGAGTAGCCGGCGCCGGTATCGACTAGGGCGGTGACGCTTTGGCCGTCGATATTCACGTCGAGGTCGGTTGTTCGTCGTCTTGCGTTCCGGGTGGGTCGGGCGCCGGGTCACGGCTGCGTCGGCTTTCCCCGGCGGCGAGGCTTTCTCGGGAGGACACTGGTCAGGCTGTGTGCTGAGAATACGTCGGCAGGGTTCGTGCGTCGTGGTCGTCGTCGGCGGCGGCAGAGGCCCTTTGGCATTGCGTCGTGCAGCAACCGCACCACCATCAGTTGCTGCCTTTAGTTTCCCGGATAGGGGCTTGGAGATCGGCCACGGGTGGGGCCTGTGTACTGGCGGAGATCCGGGGTGACGTAGCGGCCAGGCGAAGGTGAAGGGGATGGTCGTCGTCGTTGCCACTGCGATCCGGCGATGTAGTCGGCGATGTCGCGAGGTCGCTCACCTGGGCGCGGACGCGGCGCGTTTCCGTCGAAGCCACGCAGTCCCATCTCACGGTACTGGGAGTAGCGGTAGGTGCGCCCGGCTTCGCCACATTGGTAGCATACTGGGCGGTGGTTCGGGGTGCGCCAAACGTCAGTTTTCCTCGGCGCTCACTAGATTACTGGCGAGCGGGATGGCGTCGGAGGTGGCGGCGGTGGCTGGGGACGAAACTGCGGAGGCGCTGGGTCCCGGCGTGGGCGAGGAGCGGCGACTGGTCGGTGTGTAGCAGCGGCGTAGATCATCACCTCCGGTTAGGTTTGGGGTGGTTCGGGAACGTTCAGCGAGCGCTGTGCTTCCTCGCGAACAACGTCCTCCAGGGAGGCGACTTGGGTCTGCGAAGCCGGGAACATCCGGCGCACTTGTTCACGAACAATAGCCCTTATGGTTTCGCGTAGGTCGTCGGGGCCGAGTCCTCGGACTTTGCGACGTCTGCGGACATGCGCCGATCCTATTGGCGGGTGTGCATTTCAAGAGTCTGCTCAACTGGTCGTCGCCTCGGAGAGGAACTCTTGTACCATCCTCGAGTGTTTCTTATTAACCCTGCGAAAAGCTCCTGCTTAACTCCTCGCATGAGGAGGCGAACCTTCTTCTCTTCGGACATGTTGGCGTCGGCGTGGCGGAAAAGTCGCGTCATCTCCTCCATAAAGATCGTTACGTTTTCGTTGGGGGGCTGCACACGAGTCTTAATGAGTGATGCAGTTCTTTCCTTACGCACGACGCTTGCAAAGGTTGGCAGGAAAGCAGCGCGGAAGTCGTCCCAGGTTCGAAGTGTTGATTCGCGGTTCTCGAACCAAGTCCTTGCTGCGTCCTCCAAATAGAAATATTCGGAGGACGCAGCAGCATGAATATTTGCAGCATGAATATTTAGAGGACGCGGCGAGCTTGAATAACTACCAATGCACAGACTCTGATCTGCTTGCAGTTATTCGGTATCTTGATGGAGCTCACGTAGTTGTGCCACGCCCGCTTCCATGGGTTTAACGTGGCTCAGTTTCCGGAACGATGTACTGTACAGGAAGAATTTCGAGAACGGCCAGGTGAACTTCCTTCTCGTCGTTCCGACAGCGCTACGCGAGGAAGTTTTTCAGGTGTGCCATGACGACTCGCATGCGGGTGGCTTAGGCTTCGTGAAGGCTCTAGCACGCGTACGCCAGCAATACTATTGACCACAGCTTGTTTCATCTGTTCAGTGGTATGTGAAAACGTGCCGTGACTGTCAGAGAGGTAAAGCCCCAGGGCGTGCGTCAGCCTTTCGATCCGCCTCCAGCTCTGTTCCAGCAAGTTTAAATGGATCTTCTTGGTCCGTTCCCTATCTCATCCTGTAAAAACAAATGGATAATAGTGGTAACTGACTCTTAGCCCGATATGCGGAGACCAAACCTGTGCCCCGAGGAACTGCAGCTGATGTTGCCAGCTTCTTCATCCAGAACATCGTGCTGGGTCACGGTGAACCCACCGTACTCATTAATGACCGTGCTGCAGTGTTTACAGCGGAACTATAGAAACAGCTCGTTACACTCACCCACACCAATCACCGAAAGACCACAGCCCATCATGCCCGAACCAATGGCTTCACAGAGCACTTAAACAGAACATTGACCGACATGCTCTCCATGTGTGTAGATATGGAGCACCAAATATGGGATGAAATTTTGCCATATGTGACGTTTGCTTATAATACCGCTGTGCAGGAGACAACCGAGTTCACATCATTCAAATTCGTTTTTGGCCGTCGCTTCACAACACCCTTAGACGCGATGCTCCCAGTTGACCAGGGAGCAGTGACAAAGGAGACGACTGAAGATTTCATTGCGAAAGCCAAGGTAGCTCACCAGCTTGCTCGGAACCGCATCCGCACCCAGCAGATTACCAAACTGGGTGCCATTACAACCTGGGTTGCCGGAACATCCAGTACTCGCCAGGCGACCTCGTGTGGGTATAGACGCCTATCCGACACCGTGGGCTCTCTGAGAAACTGTTGCGCCGCTGCTTCGGTCCTTGCGAAGTTGTACGCCGCTTCAGTGATATGAATTACGAGGTGGGGCGGTTCAAGCCGACGTCGCCCCCGGCCTGAAATCGTCCACGTTGTACTTATGAAGCCATACTACTCCCGTGAGACATAGGCAACCCTCCAAGCAATTTCAGGACTCTCTATATTTATGTGTTTTTGTTTTTCTTGTGCTTGTTATAAGCGTTGACCATAGTGAAGTACCGCTGCCCTTCCAGTGACCGGGACAGTCGCTTTTGAAGGGGCTAAATGACGCGAGGTAGATTGGAACGCGGTGTCAATGGCCCCTTCAAGCAAGAACGACGAAGTTCTTGGACACGGACGTGTTTTCGGACGATTAGCCTTTGCTGAAGCCAGACGCTCGCTGCCACGCTCGCGCTTGCGAACGCTTTTTTCAGGTGGAAGCTAGAACATCTGCCGATTCCTTGCTTGTGGGCAGCTCTTGCATGTGCTAGACTCGTGACTATATATCCATATAAAAAACTCATTTTTAGAATCGCGTAACCGCCGTGCTATCCGCAACAGGCCCCCCGCACCTTTCGCAGGCATAGCCTTGCTAGGCGCAGAGGAATAGTTTTTACGGCTCGAGGTGCTCTGGCGTGCACACCAATTTGAAGGGATAGTCTACCGTCCTTCATCTCCCTCCCGCTTCATGGCCTAATAGAAAGCCTACCTTTCTAAGTACCCGAGAGTGCAGCGGTTTCTCGAGAAACCGAAGAGAAATCAATAAAAAAGGTTTTTTTGCACCTACGAAGTCGCCCCTTTCGTACGTGTACAGACGCCGACAACAATGGTACTAGGCACGATGCGATGTCGTCTCCCTGGCGACCCTTTCGGGCTCGGGAAGCTTCTAAACAGGATGCGGTGGCAAAGAGGAAAGGCTAGGGGAAGTCGGCGCGCTGGGGGATCCTCGGACATACAGCTCCGCATGCATCAAGTGCGATAGGATGCTCCTGTAGACGGAGACGAATCCGAAGGCAGGGCCACTTGTGCCACACCGAAAGCAGCGAAAAAACAACGAATTCTTCTTGCATGCTGTGAAAAGGTGTCTTATAGGGTGAAGTACGCTTGTAAGAGGTCCTTAATTGTTTTTCAGCAGAATATGTATGACTTCCTGGGTTTGTTCTCCTACATTTAGAAACTGATGTGGTGTTGCTAACGGCGTTTCTTGCACCCGTTTCAGCCGCAAACTAACTACAACATTCTTTTTCGTTGGATCAAAGCATGCTCTTTCCCGTAAACGTGACGCACGACCTACCCACTATAACAAAATCTAAAAAATTTTTAGTGGCAGACAGGTCGTTTAAGTAGGCGGGTGATTGCCGCAGGTTCTCGAGCAGAGATTATGCGAAGCAGGCTTTGTGTGGTACCCTGATAGTCTGCTTACGGAAAGTCTGATAGTCTGCTTACTGCTTTACGGAAAGTACACAAGGCTAAATACGCTTATGAAGCTTAGCACCGATACCTGCTTGGTGAACTGCTTCAAAACTGACCTCTTTCATGAGCCAGTTTCGAAACAGGCTCAATAAACGATAAGCGTACCGATTTGGTATGCATACCCCATCAATTTTGAAATACAGTGCGTTTCGTGCACATCAGAGTTTCGTTGCAGAGATCCCATTTCTATGCACTCAATTTCATTGACGTGTCAAATCGCTACCAGCTTGTGTATGCCTATAGAAAGGAGATTTAAATGCATTTGGCCATATATAGCCTGAAGCAGGCAGTTTGCCCGTCCTACACCTCGCGCTGTCATTCCTAAATCATTAGACTATCAGGGTACCACACAAAGCCTTTCTTTTATCTCCTAGTCAGGGCCGGGGCAGCAGTACCAAAGCAACCGACAGTCTCGACACTGCATTAGCTGCTAGGGCTCCGGTGCCAAGGAGGAGCCGACCACGCGCAGCTCGGAGCTTAAGCTCGCTGCGTGTGGCAGGTGGCTGTGATTATGGTGACCGTGACTACAGTAAAATGCTTCGCGATTACACCAGCACCAGAAGGAAGGCGCATGCGCCATCGGCCCATGGAAATGGCAGATAGAATTATTGTACCTCACGCAATGACTGCAGAGCTCGAGAGGATTATGCTTTTGGTACTGCGCTTTTCTTTTCCTTTACGAAATAGTATTCTATTTATTGAACATGAGCACTAACAGGCTCTTCACAGGAGCATTTCCGGAACATAGAATCGTCATTACGTTGACACAGCGAAAAGATCGCAGGAGTTAGACTGACTGCACCTATGATTGTAAGCATATTTACTTATATAGAAATACATCTATCTACTCCTGTGCCAGCTAGCTAATATCACGTATGTCTGGCCTCTTTGCAGGAAGGCTTCTTAGTACCTTGTCGCTAATCGACCGTGCTCACATGGCTCTACAAGCTAACTACAAGAACACCACAGAGGTAAGTAACAGGGAGAAGCTCTCCATCTCGAGGCTATTCTCACCGAGACAAACCAAAATGTGTGTGCTTGGAAGAATGATGCTGTCTATAGGAGCCTAATTGCGGAATTCTATAAAATATAAAACGCTGTTGCATCTCCTCGCACAGTTGTGAAAACAAGACAGGTAGACAGAGATCTTTATTGGGTCCGAGGGTATTGCGTTGTGAATTTGAATTAGGTTTTTAAGCAGCAGTGGTAGGAGACTGTGTCTATGAAAGGGAAATAAGGCATCCACGCGTATGTAGTGCAAAGCTACAAGCATTCTGCTACGAACGGGTGGGTGCAATTTTTTCCCTTTCATCATTCTTACGCCACCTTGCGGTATTCCTCACAACTCGTTTAACAGGCAGCACTTACTTATTTATACTTATTTAACAGTTTCATTCGCACAGAAAAGGAGTAAGTCGAGAGTGCGTACAGCAGCGTTCTCATAGTCTTTATAACATTAGGTGGGAAACGATGCGAAACTGGTCATATGATATCTATGTGTATGACATATACATTGTTTTTGTTGGTTCTTATTTAGCAGTACAATATACCTCTCTTGAGCCAGCGGCGACTCAAGAACTGATTGTGGTGGCAGCACGTAAGTGCTTCCCGCTCACAGGACGTCTTGTACACCGCGGGACTTCCTTGGTAGATGCTCAAGGGTCTCGAAAGTGCGCCCGTGAAGAAAAGGCCTTAATCTAGGGTGATTCTGTAGAATGACCCGGAATACTTCGGACGCAATCGGCGCTGCTCGGCGATGCAGTTCTTGCATCGTGTGGATGTACTGGCGAAAACTTTCGTCGGTAGGCTGGGTTCTCAATTCGAGCTCACGCTGGACTCGTAGCTCATGCCCAGGGTGCAGGGGCAGAAATTTATCTCGGAAGCGTCTTCCAAACTATGCCCGTGGGGTGAAAGGTGCTTGGAGCCTCTACCATCGCGCCTCGGCGTCCCGTAAAGCCAGCGGCAGTACTCAAGATTTCGGTTCTTCATAGCCTGTATACGCGGGTAGCTCGACTCGAGGTCGGAACTCAGCGGCTCTGCGGCGAACTGGTTCGTGTAGTCATGGAACCATTTCTGCATACATTTCGGCGAGGCGCTAAAATGTGTGCAGCGACCGTGAGCGCCAATCTCGAGCTCAGGATTCTGCTCGCCACCAACGGACAAGATCTTACTTGACCAGAGGTGCTTTCCATCTCTTTCAGCCATGGGAGGAGAAAGAGTGGGGAAAAGGACGAGCCTCACATTGAAACGTAGTATAACGGAAACGTAGTACCAAACGCTCAAAAAGGAACTGCACGTAAACTCTATGGAACGAAACAACGAACCACACCTAAATATGCCGCGCAGTCCCTACGGGCGGGAGCAAAAAGAACGTTGGTCGCCAACTGTGGGTATTGGGTTTGCTGTGTCACGTCCGCAGTCAAAGCAAGGCAGAAAGGCTTCTCATCAGAGGACAAACAACCAATGTAATAATGGTGAGCTGCCTACTCACGCACACCAGAATCCGGGAACAATAATTCTTCTCCAAGTGACGCCATTGACAGGACAGGCAAAGCTTCGGGCGGGTTCCTCCTTATATAGTGCACCGAGTAACTGCGCGCATCGACAAGGTGCAGCGGTGCCGTTTTCTTGTCCGAGAAGACATGTGGTGAAGGGTTCAGCCGCATGTTTCGCGTTCCCACAATACATAGTTTGGCGATGTAGGTATCTGAGGTTGGAATTTGAATGTAAGTATGACATTTAGCACATCAGTGATATTGCATTTACTGCTCGACGTTTGGGTAAGGACCTGACCTTTCAAGGTGAGGCTCTGACCGAAACGCCGAGCAATATGTCTCTGATTACCGCCTACGCATGACTCGTTCTTACGCGACACAAACGATTACCTCCGAGAAATATCGGACCTAAAATTCCCAGGTGGCGCCTTCCTTGTGGCACTGGACGCTAGCTCACTCTACACGCGTTAGCTCACTCTACACGAGTCTTATGCCAACGACGGCATAAGAGCTGTCGTGGAGTCCTATAGCAACCACAACCCTACCGCGTATCGAGACCAAAAAGTAATTGGAATCCTAACGAGGCTTGTCCTGGAATTAAACAGCTTTGTTTTGAATGATCGGTACTACCGTCAAACCAGCGGCATGGCAATGGGCACCAAGATGGCACCAAAATACGCTAACATATTTATGTACCACATCGAATCCAATTTCCTATCATCTTGTAAGATTAGGCCGATGTTCTATGAGCGCTACCTGGACGACATATTCTTGATTTGGACTCATTCAGAGAACCAACTTCTGAAGTTTATACAGGTTTTCAACCAAGTGTATCCAAGTATTTCTTTTACGCACACTTATTCTAACACCGAAATAAATTTCCTTGATGTTCACCTACGGATAGAAGACGGTGCACTAGTTACGAGCGTATACAGAATATCTAAGGATAGGCAACAGTACCTGCACAATAGCTGCCACCCGCGCCACTGTAAAACTAGCGTTGCTTATTCTCAGGCACACAGATTCCAAAGAACATGCTCCCGCATGGAAGACTTCCACAAAAGCACCGCACGGATGCGTGAAGTGCTTGTTGATCAAAAGTACCCACCATATATCATTGAGGGTGCGATTGTGAAAGCTGAAAACCTCGACCGCCAGGCGCTCCTGTATGAACAAAAAGACACCGACCACGAACGCCGATAAAACCTTGTTCTCACCTTTACCAGCAATCCACTGAACGTTAATAAAATCTAAAAAAAAAGCATTTTAACATTTTGGAACAAAGCGAGTGACTATAAAATTTTTTTATTGATCCTCCGGTGTGGTACACAGGCGACCGAAAATCGTAAGGGATCAGGTTGTACATTCAAAAATAGGAACACTGCCTCTAGACGGTGTCGACCCTATGGGAAATCCAGATGCGGCGTGTGCAAACACATCCTGAAAACCAAAGTTGCTGAAAGCACACATTCGAATTTTAGGAACAGAATAAAAGGACAACTCGACTGCGACTCGAACAATGTTATTTATCTCTTAGAATGTGGAATAAGTAACATGCAGTACATAGGGCAGAGACACACCGTTCTGGATAAAGTTCAACAACCATCGGTCCCAAGTGTGCTCACTAGCTGGCCTTCCGCTCTCTAAACACATCAACTTGAAAGGTCACAGCTTTGAAGATGTCAGGTTCACACTACTGGAAAGTAACTTTCGGAGCACAAGAGAACGTGAGCAAAGGGAATCCTACTTTATCTTCAAATTTGGCGCAATTAAGCATGGCATAACTGAAGATCCTGGCGCTCTCTCGGTGTTACGATCTTTACGAAGTGAACATTCGAATTGATAAACTTTGTATACTATTTACAAGATGGGCCATTCCGGCCAGTTATCATTACCCCCTTAGACCGTTCTTTTTGTCTTCTTTTTTTAAAGCTGTGGGCGCCCGATTCTGTCGGCCTGGCCCTGTTGGGATTACCCGTGCGGTACAAGCCGACACACGCAAAGTGGCTCCGGAGATCGTGCGACAATAGGGGGGAATACGTGATTGCGGTGTACACAGAATTTGACTGCTTCAAAACCTCGTCTTCCTGTGCTGCTCTTTTCCTTCATGTCGCCCTTTCTTCTCCCTTGCCTACGCCATCCCGCCACACGGTAGGACCGAGTGGCTGCAATCAGGAACACGAGAGCTACGCCTTTCATGCCCGCAGCGACTCCTATTGTTCTTCCCTCGGGCGCGTTGCTGTGCAGCGGCACCACAGAGGCAGTAGCCAAACCACATAGGGTACGCCACTGAAAGTGTCGTTAGTCTCGCCAGACATAAGCCGGTGCCACGGTATAGGCGATGCGCAAAGCGCCGACGACGCCATCTGCCGCCAAGGCTCGGAAGCGTTGGTGGGTTCGGGCGAGCAGTGTTCCCGCGAGCGTTTACGCGAGTGCACGGATGGATATGTTTTCATCGTGTTTTAACGAATCTCTAGGGCTTCAGAGATGTCGAAAAATAACTGCTGCGTTTTCGGCTGCTCAAACACACACGAAAAATCGCCAGGAACGCACTTATACAGGTTTCCGGTGCTATTTCATGAGCGAGAGTGACGGCAGCGGTGGATTGCGGCTGTACGACGTAGAACGTGAGCATTCGCGCTTTGTTTACAGCAGTGTAAGATCCGACGATTTCGATGAATAATAAACCAGGCTTCGAAGTGCGGCGGAAGACAATATGACTGAAGAGCGCCGAGCAGCGAGACCCTACGATGCCGTTCTTTCTAAAGAGAAAAAGCCAGAACATCACTTGCCACGCGCTCGCGATCCTACTTCGTCTTCTTTCGCGCCCGCTATTTCTTTTTTCTTGTTAACAGCAGTGTTCCAACGATTACCGTGTTTTTATTTCTCCATTTTTGTGAAATCCATTTTGTCGTCCGCCGCGGTGGTGTAGTGGTTACGGTACTCGGCTGCCACCCAAAAAACGCGGGTTCGATCCCGGCCGCGGCGGTCGAATTTTCGATGGAGGCGAAAATGCAAGAGGCCCGTGTACTGTGCGTTGTCAGTGCACGTTAAATAAGCCCAGGTGGTCTGATTTCCGGGAGCCCTCCACTACGGCCTTTCTCTCCAACCTCTTTCACTCCCTTTCCTCCCCCCCCCCACGGACGCTGAGCCGTGCTCCCTACATGGGCTGCAGAAATTAGCGTCCTTTCCTAACCAAACCACAATCAATCAATCAATCAATTTTTGTCGCTACGTCTTCAGCGAACGCTACTACGTTTACATTTGGTCGCCTCGCCTGCATTGTACACGCTACAATGCACATTAGGTTGTTAGTACTGATAAGACGCGATCTCTAGGGTCTCTTGAAAAACGAATGGCGCGAAGTGCAGTGCCACATAATGTGGGGCAGGTGACGGCTCCTTTACAAAAGCGCCGTGGAATCGCACGTGTGCTGCACGAAATCGGCTGCATTCTACCTTTTGATGGCAATGCTGGAACCGGTGCAGAATGTTCGCTGTGCGTTCGCCTCAACTATATGCATATTGGATGTAAAACACAGCACCTGTGCGCATTGAAGGCTTTGACGACCACGTAGAATCAAACTCCACTTTCCAAGCAAATACGCAGCCAAGCTGCTATAACAAGCTAGGTGACCACCAGCTCTGCAGTGACTCAGTCTCGCGCCTCTACCGCAAGCTGCCGAGATATATTTTCACAAGTTTATCGTGCTGGTTTCAAAGTTTTACCAACGCTCACCCTTCGCGTGGCCGCACCCGTGAAATCCATGCGCCGGTGCGACAGCGATCCCTCAAAATCTACTATATAAACACATGGCACGTAAACGAAGCTGCTGTGTCGAGAAAAAACGTTGGTTCACGCGTCAACGCATGCAGGCATTAGTGACCGGGACGTTATAAAGAAAGCGGTGCTATGAGCTCCACTTCGTAGGGAAGCTTGTTGACGCTTGTCCGTGGCAAACACTTGTCGCGTATGGTGACATTGTCGTCCCACACAGCTGTGACATCGGACACATGTCCACTATTATGAAGTGCGGCTCCTTTGCGCACACTATCGGCGCAAAAGTAATTATCTGGGACGCGCACAAGCGGCAAATCGCACGCGCGCACTTCCGTCATGCTTGCAGTGCAGGGAGGACGTCTGCTACGCGACCCACCAGCGGTTCCAACGGCCGCCGCTACGCCGCTTTCAGTGGCGCCCCTATAGGCGCTGCGCATCGCGTATGGAATGCGTGATTGATGGCCTGCACTTTAAAATGTTACGGACTCGGACAGCACTGGCGCGGCGGACGGCACTCGTCCTTCTCGCTGTCTCCCCATTTTCGCCCCTTTCTCTATTTTGTCTTCTTTTCTTTTTTCCTTCACTCTCTCTCTCTCTCTCCTTATGTGTGTGCTAGTTGCTTTTGCTAGACTTGCTCATCTTTTGTTGCAGTGAAGATGTTAGCAATCTTAATATTATTATTTTTAATTTTTATTATTTACGTACATTCTCACCTCACTCATTCTCTTTCCACCCTTGTCCTTGTCTCCTTGCTACAAGACAAAGTGTGGTATATAAGGCCATACTGGCCTGTGGGTAATGTCTTGAAAAAGGTCAGGCTCCGACCGAAACGTTGATGTAATAAACCGCCGTTCTCTATGAGGCGCATCGTCATTTCTATTTATATATATATATATATATATATATATATATATATATATATATATATATATATATATATATGTTGCGGTCGTGTGTTTTGAACACTGGCGTAAGCGCTGTCCCGTAGCTTCGTCAACGGCTAAATTCACGAACGCCGAAAACGAGCGGCGTCCGCGCACAATGCGTCGTGCTGAGAGACACGCAAGATGCCATTGGTGAGGGTGCCCCACTATTGCGTTCCTTACTGTTTACTACAATTACCATGTCTCCATTTCCCCTACTATCCACGGACGCCTAGTCCTGCTCCCTACATGGACCGCAGAAATTAGCGTCCTTACTATAGTCCAAGAACAATCAATCTCCGGGATGAAAAGGAAGCCGCCCGGTGATCTAGCAGATGGTCATTATCGAGTGCATCATGGTACATCTTCAGAGACTCTGTGTTGACTGTGTCGCGTCCTAGAAGGCATATGTTCAAAGACGTCTAGATGTCAGGTGATGACAATCGTCTAGATGACAGATGATTCGAACGACTTGATAAAGGCTTTCTAAATTTGGAAGTATCTCTGAGGAGAGACCAGGTGCAGAGGAAGAACGTAGAGTCAGAGAAGCACCACAGCAAAGAAGGTGGGCGCTGAAATTGGGTCTCCGCGAATGCCCTTCTGGCGCTCTTGGTCGTTGGACGTAGGTGCCGCTGATAGGTCACGGCACTCTTCGGCGTGTCTCACCATGTCATATATGGGCGCATAGTCAGAACTATTCCAATGGTATGGTAGAATTGCGTCCATTCTGTGTCGACGGGTGCCGACCGCACAGTAGAATATAGGGTGAAAAGTCAGTGGTCCTTTGCTTAGCTGTGTTGTACGCGTAGATTAGCTTCTACTAATGCGTAGGTTACGCGTCGGTGGAATGGTGTCCCAATTCGTGTGGTGCGAGTCGACGTGCCTTGAAAGCATTTCGCCGAGTGTGCGGTTGAAGTGATCTGCAAGCCCAATGGTTTGAGAGTGGTAGGCCTAGTCCTGTGATGGATCACGCGGCACTCCTTATTTAAGTATGGCTTCAACTCCAGAGAGGAAGACGCCATCGCGACCACCGAGTAGCTTCTGGGGCATCCCGTGACCTTGCATGAATCGACGAATCAGGAACCAGGCAACATCGCGTGCTGTAGCTGCCGAGAGGGCCGCGTTCTCAGCGTATTGCATCACGTGGTCAACTGCCACAATAACCCAGGGTTTTGCAGCAGGTGTCATCGGAAGGGGCCCGTACAAATACATTCCGACGCGCCCAAAGGGCATGCTAAGGAAAGTTAAAGGTTGTACACAAGCTGGCGACAGGTGGGTCAGAGATTTCCTGCGCTGGCGATCTAGGTAAGAGTCCACGAACTCCTGAACATGGCAGTAGGTTCCCTGCCAGTAGTACCGCTATTGAAGACGCTGGGAAGTCTTGAAAATTCCAGGATGTGCGCACGGTATGCCAGCATTTATCGGCATTTCTGAACGCGGGCTGCGAGGTATTACTAAGCACTCCGGCAGGCCAAGCTGCAGTTGCAACGGTGGAGGAGGTCATCGCGAATAGCGAAATCTTGAGCTTGACAATGCTTGGCACCAGTGGTTGTAGCGCCGACCGGATCAAAGAGCAATTCTATTATCTCTATTCTATTAAGATTGACACCATCTCTAAGGAGATGGTGTCAATCTTAATGGAAGAAACAGTAACCTGAGGAACTGAGGAGCGAGGAGAATTGTGAGCCAGGAAAGCGGGTGAGCGGGCGAGCGGGCGCCGGCGTCCTAATATTGTCCTATGCGGTATAGCACGCGGATGTAGTAGTACTACAAGCGAAGTGCGCGGCGTGCATGACGGCAGGAGGGAGACTTTACTGTCGACAGGCAACACGGGGCGTGGTAGTCAGTGACATCGAATCGGCGACTATACAAATAAGGTCGGAACTTCGTATAGGTCGCACCTGATGGCCAGGTATTCGTTTTCCGTGAAGGCGTAAGTGGTCTCCGCTTCATTTAGAACACGACTTACAGAGGTTACGACATGCTCAGGGAATACTGGTCTGCGCTGTGGAAGGACAGCGACGAGGACAAGAGCGCTAGCATCTGCATGTATCTGCGTAGGGACGGAAGGGGCGTAATGGCGTTAACAAATGACGGAACACTGCAAACACGTCGTTGCACTTTGACTACCAAGAATTTAGGGGCACGTTATTTGTGAGGCTCGTTTGCGGCGATGTGATAGGGGCCAAGTTCCGAATGAAACGTCGAAAGTAGGAGAACAGTCTACTGAAACTGCACAGTTTTTTGACAGACGTGGGTTGGGGGGAGTCGGTCGTGGTCCGGAGCTTGGATGGACAGGGGTGAATTGCACATTTGCACGCGACTTAGCCCAGTGTTTTTAGCGGCTAATCGGCATTTCTTTAGATTAAGCGTTGGTCGCCGTCCCTCAAATGCTTTAAAACATGCCGCAGGCATAGACGATGCGCGGCGAAGTTCGGAGCGAAAACGATGACGTAGTCGAGGTAACATAATGTGTAATTCGGACAAGCTGTCGAGAGTGACATAGGTTGTATACTGTCGAACGTCATCAGCCATGGTGGAGCGATATAGAACGAACGTGATCAACCGCAAGTGGAGCGATAGAAACAGTGCCGCTCTTTGAAGGCTGTCAATCGCGTCGTCAGTTCGCGGTAGTGGACAAGAGTCCATACGAGCAATCAAGTTGATTCGTGGGTAGTCCACACAGAACCGCGCATAATCGTCCTTTTGCACAACCAGAACAATAGGAGGCGCCTAGGAGCTGTTTTAGGGTCGAATAACATCGCGTCGAAGGATGTTCTTATCTTTGTGGCATTGTGGTTTGGCATTATCTTTGTGGTTTGTGACATATATGCTCCTCGCGGACTAATAATGTACGGGCTGCTGGGGTTCACTGCGCGGTTCTACGGCGCCTTCGGCGTAGACGGGCAGGGCTTTGCGGCGGATACAAGAGTTGGCGACGAGTGGTGAAGTGAGCAAAAGCCAAAGCGATGAGCCTGCGCCAAAGGCCCGAGTTCCTGCCGGCGCCCCGTAAGCCCGCCATTCCTTAGACACAGTGGCACCGCCTTTTCAAGAATGACCTCTTGGCATCGCGGAGCGACGTCCACTTACCTGCGCGCCAAAAAGCATAGATACTGCACTGTTCGGGTGTTGAAGGCCAACGCTTGTACTACGCATTCCCGGAGAAGACACCGTGGACACCGCATACAAGGAAAAGCAAAAAAGGCGACAGCCGCGTCCGTCACTTCATTGCCCGAGCTAGCATTTAGTTGCGATTTCAGTGAGCAAGTTCATGATCTTATTCACGGTCAGTTTGTAGCGAAAACGAAGTTATCCGGTAATGCCCACTTCTAAAAGGCACTTCGCTCACTCTTGACTGTGCGCTGGTTATTGCGTACAATATCGGAGAATATAAGAAACACTCACTTGAGCTGCCATCACATGCTGTGATCGTTCAAAAGATGCAAAAACTTCAGATGTCACGCTGTACAGAATCACGTTGACCGCTACCGCATCAGCACAGGTGCTGCTTTCGTAGCGGGCCTTCACGGAATATTGCAGATTCCAAGACATGCAAGGCGCGGTATAATATATGCAGAAAATGCTGCAAACGAGGACTTTTGCCGCCCTTCCTGGGATGCTCTTCCGGCATGCCCTTCCGAGTCCTATCCGAGAATAAGAAGGACAAACCGGTGACACCACCTTTGTAGCCAGTTGCATTTCTGTAGGTACCATGGCAGTAGCTAGGTGTGGGCCCTGTTTCCAATTTGCCTGCAGACTGCCAGTTTGCTATTACGGTCATCGATTACTTCAGCAAGTGCCCAGAGGTTTGCTTCTCTACGAAAGTGACTACTGTAACACTCGTCTCCTGTCTGCGAAGCATCTTAAGCAGGGAAGGATGTGCAGATGATATTGTCACGGTGCAAGAACAGGGACGAAGACGACGATCTCGAGAGGAACAAAAAAGCTCAGCTCCATTCGTTCCGGGCTTCGTCGTGACGTCCTCATCATGGTTTACTGCATGTATATCCGACCGATACTTGAGTTTGGCTGCGTCTTGTTTTCTGGGGCACCTGCTTACAAAATCAGGCCATTGGTACTTCTAGAACGCGAGGCATTACGTTTATGCCTTGGGCTCCCGAAATTTGTAGCAATCAGTGTATTATATCAGGAATCACGCCTTCTTTCTCTTCATAAAAGGTTCCATGTCCTAACAGTGCGAACATTTCTAAAAATTTATGCATCTCCCCAGAGGAGGTCTCAATATATTTTTATTAATCAATCGGCCACATTTTTTACCCATCATTGGTCTAGATTACGTTGCCCCCAAGTCGTTTTTGCGCAGTCACTCTTGGATCCGTTACAAGTGCACCTAAGTGAAGTTGTCGTGCTAAATGACACGGTGCAAGCAATTGCAATTGAATTTGATAATATATTCTCAAGTAACGCTAAACACCTGTCTCACTCTTACCTCAATGGCCTCTTAGCAGATTACCTGGCTCAGATAGACACAAAAATCGTGATAGCGACTGATGCTTCAGTCTGGGAAGAGAAGGCAGCTGTGGGTATTGTGTCCTCATCTCTGAATTGGTCCTTCTCAATTCGTTTACCGGACTTCACGCCCATTTTCCAAGCGGAACTATTGGCAGTCGTCTTAGCTGTACGAAAATTGCCACAGTCCTCCTCATCAGTCGCCATTCTAACAGACTGTTTGTCCGTGTGTGCATCTCTCAGCGCGCCTAATTTATCAAGTGCACTAGAAGCATTCTACTCTCTTCTGCCAAGACAGTTTACGCCTCATTCGGTTGATATGGGTGCCTGGGCACAAAGGTATAACACTCAATGAATATGCGGACGCGCTCGCAGTGTCAGGTCTAAATGGCCCGGTAATTTCTGTGTTGCCGACTTCGGCGTTTGTTACAGCTGCGCGCTTCTCAAAATATACTACCTCCAATAATTTTAAGAAATCTGCACTAGCCAACACTGACTTCGGACACTTGGCTTATCCGTGGAAAAATAGATGGTGCGAAACTAGAAGAGCAGAAGTCTCAATCACTAAATTACGATGCCGAGTCCCCCCCCCCCCTTAACTTTTACATGTACAGGTCTGGTTTGGCTCAATCACCGTTGTGTCTGCATTGTGACGAGGATGAGTCTCTGGAGCACTTCTTCATATCATGTCGAAGATTCAACATCCCACGGAAAAGGTTTCTGGAAATACCCTTAAGAAACATGGGTTTAAATTTGTCTCTTCCAGTAGTGCTCTCTCTTGGTGCGACTATCCTCGGATTTAGTCACAGGAACGTGTGCAAGGCCGTATGCGATTTTCTTCGTGAGACAAAAAGAATTAAATGTTGATCTGCTCAGTTCATTATTATTTTTTTTTCAATCATGATCTCAGTACGTGAGAACCAATCTCCATAGCGTTCGCTTCTCTTTTATAATTATATGCCTTCAGTCTTCGCAGAAGACTATTCCTTCAACCTAAATTTGATTATCACATTCGTACTACAATATTTTTTTGTATTTTATTAGGGGTTCTCTTCCACACAAATTTCTTGTCCGGTTCATTGGCCGATCCCCCAGAGTGGGTCGCGCCAAGATACCCAAGGACCAACCAACCAACCAAGCAGGAGTGAGGCGCACGCTGACGGTCCACCATGGGGCTGCACCGGCTAATCTCCCCGTTGTAAAATAGAATACCATTAGAAGCGTATCCCTGGCCCGTTTCAATGTAATGAGTGACCACTGTCCTCAGTTTACAGCCTGTGAGTTTGATAGTTCTCTTAAGGAACGCGGCATCGTCCATGCGTATTAGGCAGTGTACCACCAGCAACCAAAGGGTCAAGCAGAAGGGTTTAATCGGGTACTCAAGGAGTAAGTTGAAGTCGGCACACGAGAACATACGCCTTTGAAGGAATCTACCCCGAGTACTTTAATGTCTACCGTTTCACGCCTGACGCAACCGCAGGAATGAAGCGTTCCGTCTTTCTTCACAACCGTAATTCCAAAAGAAATCTTGATCTTGTAGGAACAGCAGGTAAAGAGTTCTTCCAAGCCAAGCATGAAGCGATGGAGTCCGTCCCCAGGAGAGCAGCAGAGTTGTAACAAAGTAAGTAGCGACACAAGCAAGCAGCCACACCATTTGACAAGCTACAGCAGGGATGCTATAAAGGAGCTCAACAGCCATCTGTTCGGACACCACTTCGAGAACTGAGACCATCGACCAGCCGAAGAAGACCACCATCGCGTTTAAAAGACTATCAAAAGCATTGCGCATTTATAATAATGCTTCCAGTAGTTATTAAATTTGTACGTCGCTCTTTTGAGACGGAAAAATGTAGTATTCACCAGATGCGTTTGTATAAGCTATATGGTGCTAGGCAAGCACCTAGTAATACCAGCTGACACATGCATGTGTGCAAAATGGTGTTGTTAGCAGTACGGGCTGCGGCGGTTTACTGCGTTTTCCGGCGCCTTCGACGCTGTCTGGCAGGGCTTGGTGGACGAATACAAAACAGACCAACTCGATGATTGCACGACGTCCTGCGGAAGTTCCGCTATAGACTTATTCCATGTTGGTAAACAGTGGTAGGCATCGGCGATATAACCGGGGCTTGTGTCGACGTCGCGGAGGCCCCGCCCACCGCTTGCCGCGGCCCTGCACGGTCGCGCCACCGCCGCCGGCGAAGCGTGTGCGAAAGCTGCCTCCGAGCACGAGGCGTCGGAGCGCCGACGGCGTGTTTACAACAGTTTGCGAGGGGCAGCAGCGTGAGATGAAGTTGCGTTAGCTCTGCAGGAAACATTCAATGAATGTAGAAAAGAATTTGCGCCGACGCCCAGCTATGACAAGATGTGAAAAACTGATTGAAAGGGTAAGCACCTTGCCACGCGATGCGAATGATCGCGAGCTATCATGTCGGCATCGCTTCATGCGTATGCTTTAATTCGGTAACTAGCGCAAGGATGAACCACTTGCAACAGCGAGACGTGTTTACATACGACTTGAAGATGCCTCAGCCAAAATACTCTTTCGGACTAGAGCCTCTAATCCCTACACGAAATCCTTGCGCAATTAAAAACAAATGTAACGGAATAGGTACTCAAGCATGCGATATTGTTGATGCTATAACCTATGTAAATGCGGCTGTTATAACGCACACACACAAAAAAGCAATAACGTGCGAAGGACAAGGCTCTCAAATAACCGCCAGCAAGGCGCATAACCGCGGCTTGCGGCTCTGCCCATACGCCCAGTTCCGATCGTGAAGGCGTGAAGTCCTGTAACGACACGGCAAATTGCAAGCGTGTAGTTCATTCGAGCAGTCTGGCAATCGAAAAAGAAATTTAAAGAGCATCATAACCACTACAGCTTTGCCAAAGACTCTTCTCGTGTGTAGGCTATCGCAGCCGTAAGCAATTTGCAAAAGCGTCGCTGTAATCGGCCTTTCCCTCACGGCTACGTGAATTAAGCTCTCATATATTTGTTTCGTTTGAGTTAATGAAAGTCGTATTACGTATGTATAGCTTCCGCACTTCAATAATACGCGGCGACTGGGATTACTTATACACATCGAGCTAAGTTAACGTCGTGCGCGCTTTGCAGTAAGCGTCACGGCTCTGTGTCAGCACTTTGTTTATGCCAAGAAACTTGGTGTGGAGCATTACACTTGACAAACATGTGACAATGATATTTCTCTCAAATGAAACAAGCCGCGCTAACGCTAAATAATTGCGCATACGCTTAGTCGTGACGAAAATGTTTGGCGCATAACCGATACGCCAAACAGCCGGCATTACAGGTTCGTCCCTTTTCTTAAGACAAACATAAGCAGCAAACCGATAAAAACCTATCGCACATATCTTGTGCGTTGCTGAGCAACCAACCTACGGCGCAGGTCCATCAATGAACACTTTTTTCTCCATTTCACGGCGGTGAGAAGTGCTCGCCCCAGCGAAAACACACGGTAGGCGTGCCGGCGGATGCCTACCATGCGAAACCAAAACTCCCGACGACAGCGCCACCGCATCTTCGTGACGTAGGCCCGGAGGAATAGGTCTATATGGACGTTGCTGCAGTGGCGCTTGGGCGCGAATGTCGATGCGATGTCGAACAGTGGACGTGCTGCCGGAATTTATCTAGCAGTTACAGAAGCTGGGAAGGCTTGACCGGCGGAAGGATGAAGGAACCAAATATAGACCTTTCCATCGCCACTCTCCCACCAGCGAGCCGGAACCTGTTTTTGTCGTCTGCCAGCGCGCGGAATAGAGCTCTCCGTGCCACGGCCCTCTTTGTTGGGCTGTTTGTGGCGCCGAGCCGCCCATACGTATTGCCGTGCTAGCGCAGTGCGCGCGCTGTCTTTCGGTCACTAGAGCGCCGCAAAATGTCCTTTAAGAAAAACCTATCGACAGGGCATCGCTGCATTGTTTACGGTTGCACCTGCAACCAGGAGAAAAGAAATGCTGCAAGTAAACATCTATGTAGCCAGCACAACGTTGCGCAGGTGGAGTGCGGCTGCGCACTCACTGATGTACTCGTGCCAAAACGCCGCATCGCTCATGTGCCCACGTGGTCTAACACTGGTGAGGCCAAGACGCCCTGACCCTTATTCTGTGCCGTTCTTAGCATATGGTACGAATGTCGCAGACTTCTTCTTTCATTCTCTCTCCCTACTGGACTAGCTTCAACGATGACAGCTAAATGCTGATGTATGCCTCCGGTCTGTGCGACGAGCTTTTCACTTCTTCATTGACTTTCAGCCTGTAGCAGCAGCCAAGAAACGCTCGGTCTTCCTCTTATGTTTGCTGCTGTACGCACATTCCCGGAACCATTGTCATTTGTTGAAGGGACGCTGTATGGTACCCTCTCAACAGCCCCTTTGTTGTCTTTCTAATCTCTGCTGGTACATTAACATACACACACACACACATACATATAGGTATATTTTATTTATTTATTTGTTTATTTATGAAATACTGTCAACCCTCCGTGAGGGTTATTACAGGAGTGGAAAAAAATACAAGGCAATGTATACAAGACAAACATAGTAATCAAATGGCAATACAAGAGTACACAAGAGTATCGGTATGATCAATTGCAAGTGTCGCAGTCATGGGGATCACTAGTGTGTTCAACGTACATAGTAATACATTGTCTAGAAGACAAAAAGATGTGAGAGCGAATTCTTTCACCTGTACACAGGTAGTTCAGGACATAGAACTTGAGGGCACCGATGCGAGATTTTCAATACATTCTAGGAATTTTTGAAGTGTTGGCTGTGCTACGGTAACTGAATCTAGTGTATTCCATTCTCTTATTACGCGAGGAAAAAATGAAAAGCGGAAGGTATTGTTATTGCAGAAGTATTCTTTGAACATTAGGTCGTGTTTTTGACGCACTTTCCCTTATTCTTTTGTAACAGCGAAGGCTGAAGCATTAGTTTTAAAGTGTCCATTCAACAATTGATAAAAAACTTCAGCCGACTTACTTTTGCTCTGTCGCGGAGGGTAGATAGCTCTGCTTGGCGCAGAAGCTCGGACGGGGAATCTGTTCGCTTAAAGCGGTTAAAGATGAATCTCACCGCCTTGCGCTGTACGTTCTCGAGCATAGCTATGTCAGTATTTGTTGAAGGAAACCATACTATATTCGCATATTCCAGAATTGGTCTTATAAAAGTGATATAACATAAACGCTGCGTATCTGTGGTAGCGTAACGTAGCGTACGTTTTAGAAAAAACAGCTTGTTCATTGCCTTTTTCGTCACCTGATGTACATGCGCAGTCCACTTGAGATCAGATGATATTAAAACCCCTAAATATTTATACTGAGTCGCTGTGCGAAGGGTGACGCCATTGAGGGAGTATGGAAACAGTAGTTTGTTTTTCTTTCTGCTTATGCTCATCACGACCGTTTTTTCAGAATTAACAACCATCTGCCAGTCTCGACACCAATGGCCTACGTTGTTTAGAGAACTGTTAAGAGCAACCTGATCGCCGATGCCTTTGATTTCACTGTAAATCATGCAGTCATCTGCAAACAATCTAATTTTAACGTTTACTGTTTCAACGATATCGTCTATGAATAACAAGAACAAGAGCGGAGCGAGAACAGGTCCCTGCGGTACGCCCGAAAGGACCTTAACAGTGTCGGAACTATGTCCATTGTAGTGCACAAACTGGTAGCGATCTGAAAGGTAATCCCTAATCCATTCAATTATTGGACCATTGCCTAATTTTGCTATGAGTTTAGTGATGAGTTTAGAGTGAAACCCGCGGTCGAAGGCCTTAGAGAAATCTAAAAAAATTACATCAATTTGCGATTGTTCATTTAGTGCCAGCCCAAAGTCGTGTATAGCCTCGTCACCTGATGTACATGCGCAGTCCACTTGAGATCAGATGATATTAAAACCCCTAAATATTTATACTGAGTCGCTGTGCGAAGGGTGACACCATTGAGGGAGTATGGAAACAGTAGTTTGTTTTTCTTTCAGCTTATGTTCATCACGACCGTTTTTTCAGAATTAACAACCATCTGCGACTCTCGACACCAATGGGCTACGTTGTTTAGAGAACTGTTAAGAGCAACCTGATCGCCGATGCCTTTGATTTCACTGTAAATCATGCAGTCATCTGCAAACAATCTAATTTTAACGTTTACTGTTTAAACGATATCGTCTATGAATAACAAGAACATGAGCGGAGCGAGAACAGATCCCTGCGGTACGCCCGAAAGGACCTTAACAGTGTCGGAACTATGTCCATTGTAGTGCACAAACTGGTAGCGATCTGAAAGGTAATCCCTAATCCATTCAATTATTGGACCATTGCCTAATTTTGCTATGAGTTTAGTGATGAGTTTAGAGTGAAACCCGCGGTCGAAGGCCTTAGAGAAATCTAAAAAAATTACATCAATTTGCGATTGTTCATTTAGTGCCAGCCCAAAGTCGTGTGTAGCCTCTACAAGTTGAGTGACCGTAGATAGCCCGCTTCTGAACCCATGCTGAGAAAGAGAGACGATGTTGTTTTCTTCTACATACCCAGTTATTAATTTTAGGATAATGTGCTCGAGAATCTTACAACTAGTGCACGTTAAAGAAATTGGCCGGTAGTTGGATGGAACAGAGGTGTCACAACGTTTGTGTACCGGCACAACTTTCGCTATTTTCCAGTCCGCCGGTATACGGCAATCGCTAATTGACTTTGTAAATATGAGATGAAGGTATCTGCTAATGGGTTCAGCATAGCGTTTAAGGAAGGTGTTGGGTATTTCATCTGGACCACTACACTTCTTCTCATCAAGATCTAAGAGCAGTGAAAAAATGCCGGATGCTGTAATGTTCAACGGTGGAAGTGATCTGTCTTGAGCAACGTGACGAGAACCCCCTGTAATCTTTAGGCTGTTATCAGTACTAAAAACTGAGTGAAAATATGAATTGAAATTATTCGCTTTTACCTTGCCTTCTTCAGCTGGAAACGCAGATGGTGTCATCCGTTTTCCGCTTATGTAGCGCCAGAACTTCTCGGGTGCGCTTTTAATAAACTTTTGTAGTGTGTGTCCATAAAAGTGCCGTTTCGCGCCTCGTAACTTACTTTTTAAGGTTGATGTTAGTGTTGCTATTTGTGAGCTAGCGCTACCTAGCATTTTTTTCGTCTTCCTTATGCGCTTGATTTTGCGCTTAAGGTGAATTATGTCGCGGGTAATCCATGGGTTGTGCTTCTTTGCAACCTGTTTTCGTTTGGGAATAAAGTTAGACATACAGTGCATGACATGATGTTTGAACTGTGCCCACACTTCATCTATACTTGCTTTGTTATCTGCACAAAGCTCTGAAAACTCGGGACACTCGTGGGACAAGTAGGTCATTATTGCCGCATCATTAGCTTTATTAAAGGAGAGTACGTATTTTACTGAGCCAGACTGTCGTAGTGGAGCCGCTACAGGCAAAGTGCACAGAACTATTCTATGATCTGATATGCCGTCAAATGTTTCAACACTTGCGCGGTCGGTGGAAAAATGATCACTTACAAATCCAATCTCTAACAATGAGTGCGACTCTCCTTGCATTCGTGTGTTTTCAACGACAAGCTGAGGGAGATTGAAAGCAAATAAAAAGTTGATTACTATATTATTCTATAAAGAACCTGGAATTAATGAGGACCAATTTACGTCTGGTAGGTTGAAGTCACCTGTCATGATAATCCTGCCACCGAGCACGTACAGACTCATGTAATCCAGGAGGGGATTAGGGTACTTCGCATCGGCATTCGGGGGCCTGTAAACGGCGCCAACGTACATGGAGCCGTCGTTCAGGAGAAGCTTACACCAAATTGCTTCGACACCATTCACTTCCGGTATGACCGTGTAAGCGATTCCCTGCCGTAAAACAATTGCTACGCCACCACCTCTAGTGTCCCTATCTTTGCGGACAATTGTGTAACTCGGTGGCACGATTTCATGGTCACATATATTTGAATGTAGCCACGTTTCACTCACTGTAACAATATCAGGTTTTAAAGACAATAAAACAGCTTCAAAATGATCAGCCTTATTCGCAAGACTTCGCGCGTTAATATTTCGAAGGGTTATGGGCGTTGTCGTCGAGAAGACTGCGCTGTTGATATATCTATATATGTGTGCGTGTGTGTGTGTAACCCTGTGACGAAGACCAGACCCTGGTCGAAACGTCAAATAAAGTTACTTTTTCACCGTGAGTCGATCGTCCTGCCTTTATAATTCACTGTATCCATACGAACTTCGATTCCCGCATATATATATATATATATATATATATATATATATATATAACGAAAGGGAAGGGGTCAAGGGCTCGTTCTTTATTTGTTAGAAACAACTTAATGAGCAAACAGACATTGAAGCCTAGGAAAACATAGGGGAAGTTACTTGTGGTATTGTAATTGTGGAGAAAGTAGAAAGGAATAAAGTGGACGAAAAGACAAACCTGCCCTTGGTGGGACCCGAACCCACGACCTTCGGATGTCGCGTCCGATGCTCTATCAACTGAGCTACATGGGCGGTCGTCCCCCCGTCCACTTTATTGTGTATTTATATAGGCATTATCCTGGGAGTGTTAGGCAGCGCCACTCGAGGCCAAGGTGGCGTGTGTAGAACACACTTTCTTGCCAGGAGGCGTCACGTAGAACGTGAACTTAGATGAGATGGCTGCTGCCCAATAAGCCCTCGCATGCTACCTAAGGCACCAAGTCTGCCGCAACGAGGCCCAAGCTATGAAATAACGAAAGGGAAGGGGTCAAGGGCTCGTTCTTTATTTGTTAGAAACAACTTAATGAGCAAACAGACAATGAAGCCTAGGAAAACATAGGGCAAGTTACTTGTGGTATTGTGATTGTGGAGAAAGTAGAAAGGAATTAAAGTGGACGAAAAGACAAACCTGCCCTCGGTGGGACCCGAACCCACGACCTTCGGATGTCGCGTCCGATGCTCTACCAACTGAGCTACAAGGGCGGTCGTCCCCCCGTCCACTTTATTGTGTATTTATATAGGTATTATCCTGGGAGTGTTAGGCAGCGCCACTCGAGGCCAAGGTGGCGTGTGTAGAACACACTTTCTTGCCAGGAGGCGTCACGTAGAACGTGAACTTAGATGAGATGGCTGCTGCCCAATAAGCCCTCGCATGCTACCTAAGGCACCAAGTCTGCCGCAACGCGGCCCAAGCTATGAAATAACGAAAGGGAAGGGGTCAAGGGCTCGTTCTTTATTTGTTAGAAACAACTTAATGAGCAAACAGACAATGAAGCCTAGGAAAACATACGGGAAGTTACTTGTGGTATTGTAATTGTTGAGAAAGTAGAAAGGAATTAAAGTGGACGAAAAGACAAACCTGCCCTCGGTGGGACCCGAACCCACGACCTTCGGATGTCGCGTCCGATGCTCTACCAACTGAGCTACAAGGGCGGTCGTCCCCCCGTCCACTTTATTGTGTATTTATATAGGTATTATCCTGGGAGTGTTAGGCAGCGCCACTCGAGGCCGAGGTGGCGTGTGTAGAACACACTTTCTTGCCAGGAGGCGTCACGTAGAACGTGAACTTAGATGAGATGGCTGCTGCCCAATAAGCCCTCGCATGCTACCTAAGGCACCAAGTCTGCCGCAACGAGGCCCAAGCTATGAAATAACGAATAGGAAGGGGTCAAGGGCTCGTTCTTTATTTGTTAGAAACAACTTAATGAGCAAACAGACAATGAAGCCTAGGAAAACATAGGGGAAGTTACTTGTGGTATTGTAATTGTGCAGAAAGTAGAAAGGAATTAAAGTGGACGAAAAGACAAAAGAGCATCGGACGCGACATCCGAAGGTCGTGGGTTCGAGTCCCACCGAGGGCAGGTTTGTCTTTTCGTCCACTTTAATTCCTTTCTACTTTCTCCACAATTACAATACCACAAGTAACTTCCCCTATGTTTTCCTAGGCTTCATTGTCTGTTTGCTCATTAAGTTGTTTCTAACATCTATATATATATATATATATATATATATATATATATATATATATATATATATATATTCAGGACGAAGGCGTTTATGCTCGCGTGTTTGAAAGGCCATCCACCTAGTTAATAGAAAAATCATGATGCAGAGCGTGTAAGCATGCGGTCCGTGCTGCGCAGTGCTTCAGCACCATCTGTGACGCGGACACTTCCTTAAAAAAAAGTGGAAAGCTCGACGGAATTCGATAATGAACTAGGCTGGGAAAACGGACTCGATTGATTGCTTCTTGACTATGACTGCGATAAATGGGAGACCCCATCATAACAAGAAAAATCCAGGAGCGATGTTATGTCAACATGCCAGCGAGGTGTGCATGTATTAACCAACTTTATTCATCACTGAGAAAGTCAGCACACAATAGCCGACAGTACCAGGAACTCTAGCCAAAAGCAACTATCTAGAGCTGGTTTTAATTGAATAAATGCGGCACATATGCTATGGGTTATACATGACGCCACAACATTTTTACTATGTTATGCGCACAGAGATACATGTGGCATTTACTGACTATCACACCTTGTAAAAATTTCTTGCCCTATTATTAGTCTCCGAATGCTGTTGCACTACTTTTTGAGTTTGCCTTTATGTTGAATAATGATAATCTCAGCCACGACCATATCGTGTTATAAACATGAGTATAAAATATCACATCCCTCGAGCTGTACCTTTACTTTGACACCCATTTCAGCCCCCTTAAAGTTTTCATGTTGACATATAATCATGTCGTGCCCTGACCATGTGATGTAATGAAAATGACTATAACTCATATCACATCTCCACCTCTGCCTTTCCTTTTACAACCGGTAGCGATTGGCTTTCATAGCTTTTGCATAATGATGCTCATGTCATATCATGTAGGTGATTTCGTGAGCATGATGATATCTTATATCACATTCCTCGTGCTTTACTTTTCCCTTGACACCCATCTTCCCCCTCCCCTTTCCGTTCTTCTGTATATTCTGTATTTCATGTCATGAATATGAGCAACTCGTATCGCCTCTCTCGATCTATATCTTTAGTTTGGCACCGACGTTGACCCCTTTCTGTTATTTTTGCTTCGTGAAGCTCATGACATATCATGTGTTTCATGTCATGAACATGACTAACTTATGTCTCGACCTATATCTTTCGTTTTACACGCATCTTGACCTCCTTCTTTATATTTATTTTTGCTGAAAATGTTCATGATGTGAGCATATCATGTCATGAACATGACTATGACCAATATTACATTCTTCAATTTGCACCTTTTGTTTGACACCCATATCGATCCCCTTCCAATAGCCTTATATTTGCCTAGTCATGCTCATGTCAAAGTATGACTTGAGCACATCATGTCATGAACCTATGACCACTATCACATCCATCGACGAGCACCTTTCGTGTACGTGACTCCTCTATCGACCACAGTAGCTTTTCTTGCTTATGATATAGCATATCGTTTCATGTCATAATGCGACTACTATAGCCAATATCACATTTTTCGAGATTCACCTTTCGTTTAATGCCCATCTCCAGCTCTTCGCAGAAAATTCTTATTTTTTCAGAGTCATGCTCATATCATTGCATGACCTTGAACAGTATCAGATCCTTTGAATATCACCATTTGCTTGACACCCACATGGCCCCTTTCTTTTAATTTTTACTTCGTCATGCTCATGTGGTATTTTGTATTTCATATGCTGAACATGACTAACTCTATCGCATCACTCGACCAACATCTTTTGTTTGACACCCATCTTGACCTCCATCCTTTACTTCATTTTGCAGAGTCAAGCTCATGACATGAGGACATCATGTCATGTCATGAACGTAACTATGACCAATATCATATCCTTCGATATGCACCTTTCGTTTGACACCCATCTCGACCGTCTTCTTACAGTTTCAAGCTTTTCCTTATATTATGTGTCATTAATTACATGCTTTGCAAAATCTGGTCATTGTTGTTGTTATGTGGGGGCTTAACGTCCCAAAACCAGCTCTTATTATGAGAGACGCCGTAGTTGGGGGCTCCGGAAATTTTGTCCACCTGGGGTTCTTTAACCTGCACTGACATCGCACCGGCGTCAACATTTCGCCTCCATTGAAACGCAGGCGCCGCGGGCGGGATTCGATCCCGCGACCCACGGATCAGCAGCCGAGTACCACAGCCACCAGACGACCGTGGCGGGGCATCAGGTCATTCTTTAATCGCGATTTGGTAATTAACACGGTGCACTCTCATTATCGTAACCACTCTAACTTATGTGACTTACATAGCTAGCGATTTTCAATCATTGATTTCTGGACAGGGACCTCACTTTCATAGTAATAGTCATGAGCAAGACTTAAAGCCTGGCTATCATGCTCATTATGCCTTAGTTATGTCAGCGTTGAATTAAGCGTTCGTTTGATACACCTTGTTACATGATTAGTACTTTATTCAAGGTATTGTATTTTGCGATAATTTTCCATAATTTGGGAACCAGCCTTTTTTAAGGACACTGACTGGAACATTAAGGTCACTCTAATTGAGACATTAAGGCTGTCACCTTAATGAGTGGCACCATTGTTAGCAAAAGAAACAGTATTCCCATTATGAGATGAGTCATCTACATTAGTAACTCAAACAAATAGAGGCAATGCGGTTCCCCGTTTTCCAGTTTGACTTCCACCAACCGGCCCCGCTGGTCCCGCCTCTGCTCGCGCAATAACACGCAAAACAATGCCGATGACAACTGTCCTTCTAATCAGTCAGATCCCATATACTCAGAAATGAACCTACCTAACGATTCCGCGATGTTTACAAAGAGCAGAAGCAAGATCTTGCTGAAACACACACAACAAATGCACGCTCCCGCACTGAAAACCCGGCGAGCAAACAGCCCAAGATGGCGCCGCCGCTAGACATCGCCAGCGGCTCTTTCATGGCGGCGCCCAGGAGGGCTGTATTGGAAAGGTCTGTAGCAGCAGGTGAAGAATCAGAATGGAAACAGCACTCAGCATACTAGAACTGAGACAGTGCCTGTCATCAGGTGTGTCGATGGCCTGTCTTTCTTCGAGGGGTTCTACACTGCCACAGCATTCTCCTCGCTGCAGCGCAAATATGTATGGGGATGGGTAAAGAACGGAGACAGCCGTGCTTCGCTGAGTGAGTTGTGCGGTTTGAAAAGGCACCAGCAAGCCTTTACTATTGCAAACACTGGCAAATTCGAAAGGAGTGCGACGTTGGGGGCGATACCGGCACAGTGATCTGACACAACCGCTAATCAGTTTGGAGGAACTCTGCCGATGGTTGTCTTACCGCCGTCAAAATTGAGAAAGGCGACAGTTCTCTTTCGGCTTGTGCGCAAGAAATGGCCGTTTAGTGGTGGGAAAGAAAATCGCACCCCCGAATGTCGCCGTGAGAGCATGCAGAAACTACTATGGATGCAGAAACAAGTGTCTTGAATTACGACGCGGGTTGTGCATACTGCAGTAGGATAAATAAATACTTTGGGCACTAGCTGCACGGCGGAATAGCCCAGAGAGTGGCATGGTTACGTTCGTAGTACACGGCTAAGTTTTGCGTCCATAACTGATACGCGCGTCCAGGGCACGGAACACTGTCTTCAAATACATCTATTATGTTCAATAGACTTCGATGAGGGTTTTTGCATTTAGATAGCATCGCAGCCCTTGCCTCTTGTACCGCGACGACTAGATTAGCTAGTATCGTTATACCGCATGTGGTCGCATGGGTGACGCGATCGCAGTAACGTGCGACGTAACCAATGTAAACGCACGCAAAGCACATGGACGTTTGTCGGGAGTGCGCCGTCAGTACGATGGGAAGGTGGCACCCATGTTGCATGACACAATGGACGGGTGGCAGCTTGTATGATTTCACGATGGTCTGCATCCACACTCTAGGAATGACGCCGGAATAGTTAGCGGTACACCCGTTTCGAAGGTCTGAGGTCTAGTGAAGACTTTGGCGTAACTGAGTGGAGCGTCCGCAGGAATGTTTTGGGCTGGCGCTACAGCTGGAGTCTGAAAGTCTTCTAGACATATTTATCACGAATAATAGAAATTACTGCGTGACATCCGGTTCCGTTATATCAGATATAAGCGATCACTTCCCTATATATATGATTTATAAAAAGAATAAGGTCTCTAGACACCTACAAACAAGTCCTTCGGAACCCTATCAGGTACGGCAAATCAATACAAAAACCTTGGAGCAATTTAGACAGCAAATTGCAGAGTTAAACTTCAGTGCCTTGTATAACTGCACAAATGCTGATGAGGCTTACGATACTTTGATGCATCTTTTGAAAAATGCATACCACCATTGTTTTAAGTTAAAGACTGTGAGAGCATCAAAGAAAATTCGGAAGCCATGGTTAACAAGTGAATGCCATGAAATGATTCGCAAAAAGAAGACTTTATATCATAGATTTATCAAAGGTAGAGACAGCAGTGATCTGGCCGAATTCAAGAAATTTAGAAACATGTTAAACAAAACCTTACGTAACAAAAAGAATGCTTATATTTTAAATCTATTTCAGAGGGTAAGTTCTCGTAGTGATATTTCGTGGCAGGAAATAAATCGTCTGCTACATTCTAGCACTCGCCAAACTAAGGAACTGGAGCTCGTAGTGCATAATGAAATACTTAGCGGTGAAAAACTGGCGAACAGTTTCAACAAATATTTTACCACTCTGGTCTCAAATAGCACGTCACGTGTGGATAAGCGATCTATTTTGCAATATATGGGCACATCAAATATGAAATCTGCGTTCTTTGAACCAGCAACTGAACAGGAAGTACATTCCACTTTTATCGATGAACAAATCGCAAGGTACGATTTAAAACAGGGAATGTCGCGGGAGCCAACGTTTCGACAAGCGGACTTGTCTTCGTCAGGGCGGCAACTGCCTTCTCCAGGGTTCGTTTATGTACGCCTTTGTACACCCTCCCCCGTCCTCAGAAAGAAGGAGGAGAAGAGCAGCACGTGCGAACACACACACACAAAAGAAAAAAAAAGGGGGGGGGGGTTGGGTGCAAGGGTATTTGGGTGACAGGTGTTAGTGTGACTACTATAAATGACAAGAGTGAAAGCTTCTAGAGAATCCGCTCTTTGTACATATCTTGCACATGCATTGTGTGCACAGGGCTAGAAAGCAGGGTGGAAAAAAGAAACACGCTCGGAACAGAAGTTACTCCTATGTCATGTATCCCCCTCCTCCACCCTGTACCACCTGCCCCGCACCAACAATGCATTTCAAGGAAAGCATGGGGCTAGAAGAAGGTAACTACACTGTTTAACGTCCTTGTTCTCCTGGAACTGGATGGGGGCTCAGCACCTGAAAGTAGACTTTCTGGGAGAAACATTGTTAGCTTGTGCATACCTCAACCTTTTGTCGTCTTTGTTAACACTCTACCGTATCTAATGGACTCAAGAGTTCCCTTTGAAAGGTTTATGCCTGTAGGTTAGAGAGTATTGAACCTGTATATGAAATAGGATTCCCTGTATTTTCTGTCCCTCGGCGAGCGGAAGTTTCCTTGGAGTATGTAGAGTTTCAGTTCATCGAAATTATGACCTGTCATATTAAAATGCTGCGCCACTGCCTTCGGCAGGTTATTCGCGGTGTCCGCGCGGTGCCCGTTTAGTCTAACATTAATTGGTTGACCAGTTTCGCCGACGTACTGCTTGTTACAGAGTGAACATTCCAACATGTAAATAACGTTCGAACTAGTGCAACTAAAACTTGATTTTACATGATGGACATAGTCACTTCCCGTGCTTTTAACTTTAAGATCATTTTGAATATGCTTGCAAGTCTTACATCTCGGACGGGAGCAAGTTATTACGCAGGCGGTGCGCTGAGGGTTTACTTTGGCATGTACTAGCAGGTCCTTAAAGTTTCTATTACGGCGGTAGGTGACTCTTGGTATTTCCGGAAACGCTTTTCTAAGGCGATCGTTGCTTGTTAGCATTGGATAGTATTTCCGAAGAATATTATTTATGTTTGGAAGCGAATTGGAGTATTTCGTTATGAATGCTAGCATCATAATGAAACCAGCAGACAAGGGCGGTAGTATAGTAATATGGCCGATAGAAAAGTACAAGAACGAGGCAATCGCAGCTCTCTAACAATGCACATTACCGAAAATTAGATTCCGACCCAACTGTAGAATACAGCAACAGGATACGGCGTACGATAACAGATCTTTTAGCCAGCGAATTAATCACACAATCCGAGTACCGGTTCCTAATGCCTGATAACAAACAAGCAGGCCGTTTCTACCTCCTTCCTAAGATCCATAAGGTTAGCACAGACGAACTACTTACTGCGGAAATACCGGGAAGACCCATAGTGTCTAACAACAACACCCCGACAGAGCCATTATCGAAGTTTCTTAATCACCATCTATCCGACATACCGCCCAACCTTCCGTCCTTTATTCAGGATACGCCTCATTTTCTGCGGATTATAGAGTCTATTAACGAAACACAAACACTTTCAGATCAGGCTATTTTGGTAACGCTAGATGTCACTTCCCTATACACGAATATACCTATCACAGAAGGAATCGAAGCGCTCTCGAAAGCAATACAGAATAGCAAACGTGCACACGCCGCTGAAGTTTACATCACGTTACTAAAATTAGTACTTACACCTAATTACTTCGAATTTGACTCGACCAACTACCTGCAAATTTTTGGCACCAGCATGGGAACTCCTTTCGCGCCGACCTACGCCAATATCTTCATGGGGCAACTAGAAGCACAGCTTCTGGAATTGTCGCCGCTAAAACCTCGCACCTACCTCCGTTACAAAGACGATATCTTTATTATTTGGGAACATGGTGTAAGTGCACTAAGCACATTTTTTGAGCATTTTAACAACTTTCATCCCAGCGTAAAGTTTTCCATGCAGCGCTCTTCTAGTAAAATTGATTTTCTCGACACGACAGTATCCATCGAAAAAGGAAAACTAAAGACGACACTTTACAGAAAGCCAACGGATAGCCAGCAATATCTAGATTATAGTAGCCATCACCCACGACACTGCAAACAGGGCATATTTATAGGACAGGCAAGGCGCATAAGAAGGATTTGTAGCAACTACGCGGATTACGTTCACCACTTAAGCAATTTAAAGGCAACCTTAGCTGAACGAAATCACCCGCACGACGCTCTCAACAAGGCATAATATGACGCGCTTAAACTAGATAGGACACCAGCACTAGAAAAAAGAGCCCCTAAAGCGCAGGCCAACCAGCCGCTAGCATTCATAACGAAATACTCCAATTCGCTTCCAAACATAAATAATATTCTTCGGAAATACTATCCAATACTAACAAGCAACGATCGCCTTAGAAAAGCGTTTCCGGAAATACCAAGAGTCACCTACCGCCGTAATAGAAACTTTAAGGACAAAAGGACAGAAAGTTGAGCGAGTTGGTCACATTCCATAATCAAAAGAAGAGGCGTGCAGGACACGGACACAAGAAGAGCAGTGAACACCACGAACGCCGACTAACAACTGAGGCACAGCACAGAGGCGAAAAAGAAAGATGTCTTAGCAGTTGTCTATCGCGTAGAACGGCACGTGTAACAGTATGACAGGTGGCGCTACCATTCCGAGCATGCGCAGATAAGCTGTGTGTCTTCTTTCTTTTTCGCCTCTGTGCTGTGCCTCAGTTGTTAGTCGGTGTTCGTGGTGTTCACTGCTCTTCTTGTGTCCGTGTCCTGCACGCCTCTTCTTTTGATTATGAAACTTTAAGGACCTGCTAGTACATGCCAAAGTAAACCCTCAGCGCACCGCCTGCGTAATAACTTGCTCCCGTCCGAGATGTAAGACTTGCAAGCATATTCAAAATGATCTTAAAGTTAAAAGCACGGGAAGTGACTATGTCCATCATGTAAAATCAAGTTTTACTTGCACTAGTTCGAACGTTATTTACATGTTCGAATGTTCACTCTGTAACAAGCAGTACGTCGGCGAAACTGGTCAACCAATTAATGTTAGACTAAGCGGGCACCGCGCGGACACCGCGAATAACCTGCCGAAGGCAGTGGCGCAGCATTTTAATATGACAGGTCATAATTTCGATGAACGGAAACTCTACATACTCCAAGGAAACTTCCGCTCGCCGAGGGACCGAAAATACAGGGAATCCTATCTCATATACAGGTTCAATACTATCCAACCTACAGGCATAAACCTTTCAAAGGGAACTCTTGAGTCCATTAGATACAGTAGAGTGTTAACAAAGACGACAAAAGGTTGAGGTATGCACAAGCTAACAATGTTTCTCCCAGAAAGTCTACTTTCAGGTGCTGAGCCCCCATCCAGTTCCAGGAGAACAAGGACGTTAAACAGTGTAGTTACCTTCTTCTAGCCCCATGCTTTCCTTGAAATGCATTGTTGGTGCGGGGCAGGTGGTACAGGGTGGAGGAGGGGGATGCATGACATAGGAGTAACTTCTGTTCCGAGAGTGTTTCTTTTTTCCACCCTGCTTTCTAGCCCTGTGCACACAATGCATGTGCAAGATATGTACAAAGAGCGGATTCTCTAGAAGCTTTCACTCTTGTCATTTATAGTAGTCACACTAACACCTGTCACCCAAATACCCTTGCACCCAACCCCCCCCCCCCCCCTTTTTTTTTCTTTTGTGTGTGTGTGTTCGCACAGTGCTGCTCTTCTCCTCCTCTCTTTCTGAGGACGGGGGAGGGTGTACAAAGGCGTACATAAACGAACCCTGGAGAAGGCAGTTGCCGCCCTGACGAAGACAAGTCCGCTTGTCGAAACGTTGGCTCCCGCGACATTCCCTGTTTTAAATCGTACCTTGCGATTTGTTCATCGATTCAAGCATCCATCTTCCCCTGAGCTTCTCTTCTAGTTTGGATTCCACTTTTATGGGGCTCAAGAATAGTAGAGCGCGCGATATTGATGACATTCAAATTGGGCCAATTAAACACGTACTTGACATTCTAGTGCCTCCACTTACCTTCCTGATCAACTTGCGCCTGACCACAGGAGTTCTTCCCGAGAAAATGCAGCACGCTAAAGATTAGCGTGTTGTATTAATCGGGGAATAAAAATGATTTCTCTAATTACCGTCCAATCGCAATATTGCCCGTTATTTCTAAAGGGCTAGAAAAGGTTATCTGTAAGCGAGTTATATCTTTCTGCGATAAACACTCTTTGCTTGCGTCAGAACAATGCGGTTTTCGTCAAGGTCTATCAAGTGAACACGCTTTACTAGCACAAAAAGAAATCATCTTAAAGGGATTTGAACAAAGGAAACTAACACTAGGTATATATATTTATTTTTCTAAAGCGTTTGACAGAATACACCACGATACCCTGTTTACAAAATTAGAACATTACGGTTTCCGAGGTGTAGCTTTAAACCTCGTCAAATCTTACCTAGGGCACAGAAGGCAATGTGTAAGCATTAAAGATAAAAGTTCTTCGCTACTAGAAATGAACAGCGGTGTTCCGCAAGGAAGTGTGTTAGGCCCTGTGTTATTCAACATCTACGTAAACGACATAGTAAGAGTTAGCAAAAACGACGAATTTTCAGATTACGCCGATGACACAAGCTTGTTCATTCAATCCGACGACGTGTCTTACATTAGTATACTAGCTCAAGACACGCTAGAAAAGCTACAAAATTGCAGTGAAGTTAATTCTGTGGTTATCAATGCTGCTAAAACAAAGGCTGTTATATTCAAACCAACAAATAAAACAATATATACTACCATAGACTTACACCTTGGTGACAAGAAGATTGAGATTGTACAAGATGTTAAGATATTAGGCGTCACTTTCAGTGAAGACTTAAATTGGGATTCACATGTGGATAATGTTGCCAAAAAGCTTGCCAAGGCATGTGGAGTACTTTCAAAGTTCCGAGATATAGTTTCTCCAAAAGTTAAACGCCTAATTTATAATGCCCTATTTCAATCGCACATCAATTACTGTACCCTCGTCTGGGAAAACACCACGCAAAAAAAACAAACTAAAATTGATCAGGCTGCAGAAGAAGGCAATACGACATATCGCAGTTGTTCCATACGACGCTCATACATCAACCTTATTCATAAAATTTAACGTGCTTCAACTAGAACAGCTGTACGAGTTCAATCTCTTTGCTAAATACAAGCATGGCTTGAGGAGTAAAATCAATTTTCTCACACTGTGTCAAAAAAAGAGTCATCTGCAACACCATAAAACATAAGAAAAAGAGACACATGGCATATACCGTTTTCGCGAACGAATTATGGTCTCAACAGCCTTAAGCGTATCATGCCAAATTTTTTGAATTACCTAAACAACAAAGGTATTTCGGCTGATATGTTGACAAAAAAGCAGTGGAAAGAATATTTAATTAGCAACCCCAGACAGCGTCTCTGAATGCGATCAATTAATCTCGAGTTCATCTTCTTTGTGTTTATAAGGTAATAGTTTCAATTTGACATTTCATGTTCGGTTCGATTAGAAGTGCATTTTGCTTTTTTTATATGTACATGCACAAACGAGCTGTTTTACGTACTTATGTTTTCGTTATGCGTACCATTTATACGCAGTATTATTGTTCTTTGTTACATATATTCGGGCTCATTTCTATTTCTTTCTTATTTGCTTCTCCCATATGTGTAACTTATTTTCCAGTGTTTCCTGATTTTTACATTGTATCTGCAATTACCGTTAGC
This sequence comes from Hyalomma asiaticum, assembly GCA_013339685.2. Taxonomy (NCBI): domain Eukaryota; kingdom Metazoa; phylum Arthropoda; class Arachnida; order Ixodida; family Ixodidae; genus Hyalomma; species Hyalomma asiaticum. The sequence goes on from CM023485.1 coordinate 127,750,112, forward strand.
TGCTGAATTTGCCTATGTTTTACATGCTTGCATGTTGCTTGCTTGTACTGTGTATGTTTGTTTTGCTTGTATTTCCTTTTTTTTTCTACATGACCACGTGTCTGCGGCCAGACTGTTCAGGGTCAGGAATCTCGTCAAGCTGCTTTTTAGCAGCTTTTAATTCCTGTCCTTGCATCTTTTTCACTTTTTAATCTGATGTGCATTATGTTATGCAGGAGCTACTGGACAATTTGCATGCACATGATGACAGCTGCAATAAGCATTGAAGGGGCTTTCACACTGTGTTGCTGTGTGTGACACACTAAATTGAAGCATACTATTTCATGCATCATGTGCAATGCTGTCAAAGTTGGTGCTCTTTGTACTGTGTAGTTCAACAACGACAAAGTCGTACATTGATTGAATAGATCGAGGAACAACAAATGCTTTGCTGGCAGCCATCAGCATCACAAAAAAGCTTGCATTGTTGGTGAAAAAATCAAAATGCATTATTTTGTATTTCATGCTAGATGTTCGTTTGTGAGAGCACTATACCCCTGCTTTCTTTTTGATCGACTGCATTCATAGCCTTCCAAGCGTTCCACCTTATGTAGTTGAATATACCATAAAAAACTTGAAATTCAAGAACCTCTCCTTCTAGTGCAAATCATGCAACAAAAAGCCACATTTGTGCTGTACTATAAGGCAAAGTACTCATTAAATACCATATTGTTTCACATCGAACATTCTAGAAGTCGTTTATACATCTTTAATGACAGCATGTAAACACACTAAATGTTGCATGGTTGTCACCACGCTCCAGCATGCAGCATGTATTCTGTAGTTTAGTCTTGTGGTGGAATTACTTGAACAAGGTAAGTTTCCTTTTTGTCAAACATCTGGTACCACATATGAACAACGTGGTGTACGGTCAGCAGAAATGATATGAATTGATTGTTCGATGCCAGTAAAATGGCCACAATATTGCAGCTACGCTTTGTTGTGCTTTATGATGTCGCAGTTGTTGCACTTTTATCTATACTCTCCTCAAATAAAGCGCATGCAGTGCCACACTTTGCAGCGGTGTCCCACACTGCACAGTATTCTCATATAAATACCGTGATCTCGATCTTCTGCTTTGGGGCAAGGCCTGTGGGACTCTACTCCTGGCTGTTGCTGCTGATATCACCTATGTCCAACCTGAGAAAGCCCTCATTAAGTCTAAGCTTGCACAGAGCAGCACACGCTGCAGTGAATATTGGCAGTGATGTCTGGCTCGTGGAGTGCTTAGAAAGACGGCCAGGGATCGGGCTCGAAAGCCATGGCTGCATGAAAATATAATCAGTACCATAGTCAGCTGGCAGCATTTTCTTTTTCGAGGGGACACACGCATGCATGCATGCGTGCACACACACACACACACACACACACACACACACACACACACACACACACACTCACACGCCTGGAATATACATGCACAGGCATTTGTTTGTGAAAGTGAAAAATATACACATAACCACCCATATACACATAACCACCCTGTGAAAGTGGTTGGAAAGCTAAGCTTTTTACGCCACCCTCACGGTGACGGCGAGAGCTGCTGCGTTTTGCCTACGACGCTGTTGAGCGAGACGATTTTGTTCTTTCCGCCGAGCCTTATATTCACGCTCTTCTTCTGTCGTCTTTATTTTCCGTGGCCTACCCATAGTGGGGTAGTCTAGAAATGAAGCGAAGCAGTTATTAGGCTGGAAGGGTTTCGAATGACGTCAACCCTCTTTCAAGCAGCTGCATATAAGCTTTGCAACAGCTGCAATCTAATCTTACGGACCGCGCCGAGCCAGTTTCCGTTGTTTGCCCGCAGCCCTTATCATCCATCATGTTGGCTCATCACTTTGAAGCTTGTTTTGCAGCTCGCTAGAAGACGCTGCCTGCCTGAAGCTCGTTTCTCGCGGGTAAGGGCGCGTTCTCTTTCTTTGCGAGCTGGTCGAGCGTTCATCGAAGAAACAGCGTTCTCATAGGCAACGCGCGCCTTTCGCTCTCTCTCTCTCACAAGACAGCAGATGGAAGAGTGAGAGAGGTAGCGCGCCGGGAGGCACGTGCCGAGCGCGAGCGCTACCTCGCGAGCGGTTCGTCGGGATCGTTTTTTGCTTACAACGACGGACACGACAGAGCCCTTGGCTGGTAGAGGTACAAAGCTTCGCCTTAAAAATTACGAGGACACGACTGTTATGTCGCCATTATGCGAGATGAGACGGACGTACCGCATTGAAGCGGCTTACTAACTGGACGGATGTTTCGAGCATGGGTTCACGAAGCTGGTCGAAATTTCAGGAGCACTCCACTTCGGCACCTCTCTCAATCATATCGATTCCTGGAACAAGATTTTGCTCGAAAGATGGGAGATGGGAAAGATGGGAGTAGCTCCATATATGTAGCTCGCACATACGTGCGTGAGTCGAAGGCGTTGCATGGATATGTGAATATAAATATGCGTGCATAGATGGGCGGTAGGGTAGTCGCCTACCCCCCATGGGTGCATAAATAGGGGGTAGGGGAGGCACTGCCTCCTATCGAGCCCCCTGATCTTGGGCCATGGTTATTTTTAAGCGAGCATCGAGCTTAACTTCGCGAATTGCGATAACAGCATGGCATAGACTGAGTGCTCCACGTCGTACCTGAGCTGTGCCCACAAAACTTTACCTGTACAGTCAAAAACAGATAGGGCTCAACTTTTGTTGTACTACGAAGCTTAGTGCGTACATTGTTCGAAAGAATTGACAGCCAGGGCACGCTTCTAATGTAGGTCCACATAGCATGTCCTCAATTTATGCTCATGTAAACTTTATGCTCATTTAAGCTAGATGAAATTTAGCGGTCTGTGCATGAACCTGCCAGTTATGCCTTCGCTTATACTGACTTGAAACCTTCCTTCAGCCTGAACAGTGCCCTAGCGCTTATAATGCTCTTCTGATGAGTGACATGGATGACGTCGATCTTATAATGGCGTTCGCAATTTTGCTGGAAGCAAGGATGATAGCTAAGAGCGTACACTTCGTTGTCCGCACACATTAAAGTAGGTGGTCAGTATTTCCGGAGCACTCCACTGCTACTGGATGCCTCACAGACGCATTGTTGTTTTCGCACGTGAAGCCCTAGCAACAATCATTATAACTGCTTCTTCTATAATTTCGGGTGTGAAAAGGTGAACGTATACGACAACGCCAGTATAAATAGTTATGCCTTCAAAACTGTCTACAAAAACTAACCTTACAGAAGCTGTTGTATGTAGCATATTTAAAATAGCTTCCAACGCCTCGTTAATTTTTTGGGTATTAAGGGTGAACCGGGCCGGGCCAGGCACATCGAGGAGGTGCCAGGTACGGAACATGCTAGAAAACGTGGGACCGGGGTTGGACGGCTCGGTGCGGAGAACTTCGGGGCTCGGGCCGGAAAAATTAGCCCGTGCAGTGCCCTAAGCTGCAGTTATAACTAGCAAGCGAGCTAGGCAAGATCACGAATCCTTCCCCTAGCATCATTCATCAGGCATAGAGCTCTACATAAGCGTTTTTTCCGTTGGTGCTGTAGCATAATTTAGCGGACGCCAGAGATCGCGTGTTAAGGCGAAGTGTTGTGGGTATCCCAAGACACTGCGCAATGTTTAGAGGTTTACAAGGTTCTCTTCACCTGAATTCATTATTGGTTTCATACTTCCAGCTGTACACCATTGATATTCCTGCTTATCCACCAGTGGACGACATACGAGATTACAGAAATGGTTTTTTCGTAGCCACAACAATAGGCTTTTGCCTGCCGCTGCTCTGGCGCATAAAAGAAGTCAGCATGGAGATTGGCTCAGGCCTGAAGGTATGTGCTTTTGGCTCAAATAATCGAAATCGGTTACGTAAACGCTCTTAGCGAATGCCCTAATGCGTCCGACATATTACTTCTATGTGAATGGCAGGGCGCGAATATTCGAATCTTCGACTGCGAATCGAATAGGGTACGACTCAAATTCAGTAATAATAGTTTGCTTAACATGTACATTAATGAGCTACTAATAAAAAGGTGTTTGCTCTAGTGACCGTCGGTACGTCAGAAACTTTTAAACTTTGTCTAATACCTCGAATGTCAAATTAACCACTTTGGCAACATGTGCACACTTTAATAAACTCCCCACGCTCTGCCCGATTCAGTCAATACTTTCTCTTTGCTCAATTTTTCCTCTACTCGCAGTTCTTAAGCTTCATATTCATCCACTTAAATCGATAATTGATTTGTACAAGTATAGCTACTTTCCCTGAACAATAGCACGTTGGAATGCACTGCGAGGCTCCATTCGCGTTTATCAATTGTCGATCATTTGTCTGTACTTGACATGTAATATTGTCGTCACTCCTGCTATCGCCAAGGAAGGGGCAGTGGCGTGTAGAAATAAATCAAAGCAATAAATAAGAGATACCATAATGGGCCTTTATGAAAGCTTTCTTTGTTGTTTTTCCTTTCGTTGCCTGATAATATCCTGGGTTGATCCCCATTTAGGTACTGCGCTTTCGTCTGTTTTTCCCTCGCTCTCAATTATTGACCAACATAGCAAGCCTTTGTAGAAGTGTGAAAGTTGCATTACCAGTGTTTCATATTTTGCAACCTCATAAAGCACACTATCCGCCCTGCGCCAACTTTCTGTCCGTAGTATGCAACAAGTACTAATAACTTAATCACGTTCATGTGAATAAGTGTAGGCCAGCTTCTCAGACCTCGGCTGTATTAATGACACATCACAGATTAAAGCAAGCGATAATGAACACTACAGGCTATCGTGAAGGGAATATTAGTTGTCTCACGTGGCCAGGCCGCTACAATTCATGACGAAGAGATTCTGCACATCGGTACAGCTGCGAATGTCAGGCCAGCACATTTTGATTGCAGCGTTTCTTTTACTGCGAAGTGGGCTTGCCCATTGGGTATGGTCTAAATATAAATAAGGAAATAAATAGATAAATTAATATCAATAAGTTATTCATGGTGTGTGTGTTATGCATAAGCTGCAAAGGCCGTGCACTACACGAGCATGCTTAGTTGAGTGCCAACAGCACAGGTGAGCTGCGAATTCCTGTAGCGATACTGAATGTTGGCGGTGTAAAGAATGTACTGGTGCGCTCGGTGTATGCTGCTGTCGCGGCTCCACACAAGAAGCTTCAAAATCAACGTCCAGCGACGCTGCTCCTCACCAGCAACGCCACCTCTGAGGCCGAGAGCATAATTGCGGATACCCACAGCCAATGAGGAGCTCTACATTTGTTTTTGTTCCTTTATAGTGTCGTGAGATATACGGTTCGTGTGGTTAAATGCTCTTCAGAGCAAAGCACTCTGAATCTACGGGACGAAGTCAATTTCTTTTTGTTTTCCAAAAAAAACCAAAAACAAATAAGTACTTTATGAACAGGAATAAAAATAAGAAGTCAAGAGAAAGGAAAGGTCACAATACACTTGCACTCAATCGCGCGCCTTTAGCAGGGTGTTCGCGATATAATGTTACGACACGAGTGCCGATCAGCGTTCGAAGGAAGAAAGAAGTCACCGGTTGCTTCGATGCGTCTGGCGATGCGGGCAGCGGGTACTTCGGTTGGCGGTGGCAGGCCAGTGATGCAGACGAGGGTGAAGACGACGCTGCAGCCAGAGTCGGCAGCTGGTGAGCAGAACGGTCAGCAGCCAGCAGGCGACCTCTCAACGAGGTCACGGAGATTTCTCGCCAAGCGCAGGCGAGCTGTGACAGCGCCCGGACGGCGCCGGTCCCGATTCCGTGACTCGGGCTCACCGGGACTCCCTCCAGGAACCTTGCCGCCCTACTCCGCCGTCGGCCGAGCGGTTCACCAAGGGTCAGCAACGGTTCAGCAAGAACGCCTTGTTCCCCAGAACTCCTGGCGGCTCCGAGTACGCCCGGGAACGTCCTGGATCGGTTGGGAGTCTCGTGTTCGAGTCCGAAACTCGACGACACGGCCAAGGCTCCAGCGACTTGCAGCAGCTCCCGAACCTGCGTTCGTCTCCGCCCGGTTCCAAAACCTTCCTCCTCTTCTTCTCGCGTGCGCTGTAACCTTCTCATTGGCCGCTCGTCCGCCCACGTAGCCATGCCACCGCCCACCATCGTCGTCTTCCTTCCCTAGACGCTCGGGTCTCTTTCGTGGCGCTGCGGACGTTCTGTGCTCTTTCGACGCTTTCGACCACCGCACGGTCGCACTACACTTTCGACCACCGCACGGTCGCACTAGGTTTGCATATAGTCACTCATCACAAGAGTCCCCCCCACGATAAGTTTTCTTTTTTAGAAAAAAAAACGTTGCGTCAGATGAGTGACATAAGTCTGCAGAATGAAGTCGTTTTGGGACGCGGTAAGGACGCATAAACAAATAAAGTGACATTCACTCTTGTAGCCTACTCATAAAGTCTGCTCCTACATTTTCTGAACCTTTTATATATTCCACTCTGAAGGAATACTCTTGCAAGACCAAGCTCCACCGGAGAACCCGACTATTCAAGTGTTTAGCCTGAGCTAGATACGACAAAGGCTGGTGGTCAGTCTGAATGATAAAAGGGGCCCCATAAAGATAAATATGGAACTTCTCGACGGCCCATACCAACGCTAAGCACTCCCGCTCAATAGCTGAATACCGAGTTTCCCGTGGAACTAGCTGTCTGCTTGCATAGGACACCGGGTGTAAGACGCCGTCGTACTCTTGCATGAGAACGGCTCCTATTCCTTTGTCGGACACGTCGGACCGGAGTATGTATTCCTTGTTGAGGTCAGGAGCTTTAACTATAGGGCTGGATGCTAATGCCGCCTTGATGTTGTCGAAGGACGCTGCTCTTTCGGGTGTCCAGGTCACGCGGCTGCTCTCTCGCTTCCGAGTCATTTCCACCAGTGGTTGGACCTTCTCTGCGTAGTGTGGAATCATGTCGCGGTAGTAACCGGCCAGGCCTAGAAATGAACGCACTTGCTTTTTGGTGTCGGGTTTAGGAGCTGCCAAGATTTTTTTTACCATACTGTCCATTGGGCGAATCTCTCCACCTCCCAACACATGACCCAAGAAGGTGATGGTGTGCGCTCCGATTTCACACTTTTGAGGCTTTACTGTCAGGCCAGCGTCTCGTATTCTGTTAAACAGTTGTTCCAGCGTCTCTATGTGTTCGTCCCACGTGTGAGTGGCGATAAGAACGTCATCTATGTAGTGGACCACGTTAGGTATATTTACCAGCAAAGTCCTCATCAACCTTGTAAATATAGCCGATGCCGTCTTTATGCCGAACGGCATGTATAAAAAGTGATAGTGGCCTGACTTTGTTGAAAAAGCTGTCTTTTCGCGCGATCGTGCTTCTAGTGGCACCTGCCAATATCCCTTTGTCAAGTCCAACTTTGAGAAATATTTTTTTGTTCCTACCTCAGCGAACATCACATCCGTTCTCGGGATAGGTTCGGCGTCTGACACAAGTACATTGTTAATACGCCTGAAATCGATGCAAGCCCGGTAGGTCTTATCGGGTTTCCTTACGAGGATCAGAGGAGAATTGTACGGTGAGTGTGACCGCTCTATCACTCCAAGATCCAGCATCTCTTTAACCTCTTTTTCGACCGTATCCTGCATGGCAAACGGTAAGGGGTATTGCGGCGTATTTATTGGGTCAGACGTTGTCAGATCAAGTCGGCATTCCACCAAATTTGTTCTGCCAGGAATCTCAGAGAAAATATCTTTATGCCTTTCCAACACCCTATCCACTTGTTGTCTTTGGGTTTCATTTAAGTCGTCCGACTTCAGGACGGCTTCAAACCCGAGACCTTTCTTTGGAGTAAGGCATGGAATAGGATTGTCAGTCTCCTCTTCTTCAACGACGATGAATGTCGACGCTTGAAACGTGGGCAACGGTTCCCGCTCCTCATACCTTTTCAACATATTGATATGGAAGAATTTTCTGGTTTTGCCAACATCCAGCCAATAGTCGAATTCGTTTTTCTTTCCGGAGACAAAGTAAGGACCCTTCCACTGCATGAGCAGTTTGTTTTGTTTGGTAGGGAGCAGTATGAGGGCACGATCTCCAACCTTTAATTGACGGCGACAGCTCTTTGTGTCATAATATTTCTTTTGGTCTGCTTGGGCCTTGGTCAGATTCTGATGAGCGAGGTGTAGTGTTTGCTCAAGTCGTTCCCTGAGGTCTAATACATAACCATAAGTCGTTTTCAGTTCCTCAGTGAGCTCTTCTTTGGTCCATAGTTCTTTCAGTACGCTTAATGGTCCCCGTGCTTGTCGGCCAAATATAAGTTCGAAGGGGGAAAAACCGAGACTTGTCTGCGGCACCTCCCTGTAAGCGAACAGAAGAGGGGCAAGATACCGATCCCACATCTTCGGTTGCTCTTGGCATAACTTGCGTAGCATTCCTTTTAAAGTACCATTAAAACGTTCCACCATACCATTGCACATGGGATGGTATGGAGTGCAGCTGAGGTGCTTAACCGCTAACATATCGTTCACTTCTTTCATCAAACTAGACGTGAAACAGGATGCCTTATCACACAAGATCTCTCTCGGGAACCCAATTCTTGAAAACATTTCGAGCAAACCTTCAGCCACGGTAGCGGAATCAATCGCTGGTAACGTTACTGCGTCAGGATATCTCGTGGCGAAATCCACCATCGTCAGGATGTATCTGTTCCCTTTATTCGAGATAGGAGACAGAGGACCGATGATGTCCACGGCAACTCGCTCGAATGGTGTGTCGATGAGTGGCATTCGCCCTAGTGGCGCTTTACCGAGTTTTCCCTTCGGGAATGTCCTTTGACAGCAATCACACGACCGAACAAACCTCTTGATATCCGCTTGGATGCCGGGCCAGTAAAACGAACCAAGTATCCTTTCCGTAGTTTTTTTTATCCCCTGATGGCCAGACAATGGATTCTCATGGGCCAGCGTTAGAATTTGGGACCGAAGACTTCGTGGGACCAGGGCTTGTTGCACAGTTTTCCCTGGGCAGAACTGGTATGAACGGTACAAGATTCCCTTGTCTACGTAAAACGAGTGCGCATTTAGGCCATTGCCCGAATGTCTTCGGCCGATCTTTTTCCTGCAGACCTCGAGTGTTGCATCTCGTTCTTGCTCTCTTTGGAGGACCTGCCTGTCTACTTGCAGCCAATTTAAATCACTCTTGTGAGGCTCCTCCTCGGCTTTCACACCCACGACGGCCGCGTTCCTTTCATTTACAGGCGCGTTAATGCTTTGCTGTCCAAGCGTGGCAGTTTCGGTTCCTGTCTGTTTCTTGATGTTCTTCCAGTTCGGATCTGGATGCAATGGGTCGCGTGCACCAGGTACATTTCCGACTATAACGTCGTACAATGGGTTCTCCAAACACTTCACAACGGCTTGACCACAAAAGAATGGAGAACAGATGGCCACCTCCGCCTCTGGAACTTCAATCGTGCTTCCGTCGGCGAGCAGCAGCTTTGCCCTGGTACCGATGAAGGCTTGATCAGGGACCAAAGACTTCCGTACAATCAGACTGTTGCTCCCCGTGTCACGCAATACCGAAACAGTCTGTCCATATACTTCTCCTGGTAAGACAGGCATGTTGTACCTCGGGTTCAATTGTTTCACAGACGCTTTTCCCGTGCATTCACTGTACCAGGTTGGCCTTTCGTTTTCACAAACTTCTACTGGTGACGAAAGACAAGCTGTTGCTTCCTTTCCGCCACGCGCTTTCCGTCTACAGGACTGGGTTTCATGCCCGACCTTCCTGCAGTACCCACAATACGGTTGCTGAACTCTTGCGCGGCAATCTGGTGCCTTGTGTCCTGACTTGCCGCACACGAAACATTTGGCTAAAGATTTGCCAGGTTCACAACTCTCTTTCTCTCGGGCTTCCTCTTTCTCCCGGAAGTGGAGTAGGTTATTCTGCCGCTGAGCCTCCATGAAGTGGTCAGCCGCTTCTGATATTTGCTCAACCGTCTTGCAATTTCGTTCTCGAAGGAACAGCGAAAGCCGGCTGTGGCAGTTATTCAGAAGCTGCTCTGCGACAATTAAGTCTCGCACGGCGTCAAAAGACTTCCCCTGCTCGGCCATCTCCACCCATCGATCAAAATAACTAAACAGCCTTGTCGCGTACTGTTTAGCCGTCTCATTGTCACAGGGTTTACTACGACGAAATTGCTCGCGATAGCCCTCGGCCGTACAGCGAAACCGTTGGAGCAATGCCTTCTTTGCCATGTCGTAATCCATCGACTCCTCAGGCGACAAACGGCCAAAAACCTTTAATGCCTCCCCATCTAGGCATAAGCTCAGGGCAGTAGCCCATTTCTCTTTAGGCCAATCTTGACCAATGGCGACACACTCAAATCGCTTTAGGTAAGCGTCCAAGTCATCCCGAGTTTCGTTAAACACGGGAATCAGGCTGTGAGGGTTGACAATTGATGAACGTGTTCTCTCTACATCGCGTTCCGAACCTGCTGAATCTTTGCACCCTCCTGCCTCAGCCAGTTTAAGGCGTAGCTCCAGTGCCTTCTGTTCCATTTGCAAACGTTGTTTTGTTGCCTCGCGCTCTGCTACCCGTTCTTCGCGCTCTGCGACACGTTCCTCGCGAGCTTTAGCAGCCTCCACCTGAGCTCTCTCAGACTGCTCATCTACCCATTTTCTTAGTTCCGCGCCCTGCAAACCCAAGCGCTCGCCTAACGCTATCAGCTCCGACAAACTCATCTCGGTGACTGTCAGATCACTTAAAAAAAACTTCGCCCCGTCCTCTGCCGCGGACGCCAGTTGTCGTGAGATATACGGTTCGTGTGGTTAAATGCTCTTCAGAGCAAAGCACTCTGAATCTACGGGACGAAGTCAATTTCTTTTTGTTTTCCAAAAAAAACCAAAAACAAATAAGTACTTTATGAACAGGAATAAAAATAAGAAGTCAAGAGAAAGGAAAGGTCACAATACACTTGCACTCAATCGCGCGCCTTTAGCAGGGTGTTCGCGATATAATGTTACGACACGAGTGCCGATCAGCGTTCGAAGGAAGAAAGAAGTCACCGGTTGCTTCGATGCGTCTGGCGATGCGGGCAGCGGGTACTTCGGTTGGCGGTGGCAGGCCAGTGATGCAGACGAGGGTGAAGACGACGCTGCAGCCAGAGTCGGCAGCTGGTGAGCAGAACGGTCAGCAGCCAGCAGGCGACCTCTCAACGAGGTCACGGAGATTTCTCGCCAAGCGCAGGCGAGCTGTGACAGCGCCCGGACGGCGCCGGTCCCGATTCCGTGACTCGGGCTCACCGGGACTCCCTCCAGGAACCTTGCCGCCCTACTCCGCTGTCGGCCGAGCGGTTCACCAAGGGTCAGCAACGGTTCAGCAAGAACGCCTTGTTCCCCAGAACTCCTGGCGGCTCCGAGTACGCCCGGGAACGTCCTGGATCGGTTGGGAGTCTCGTGTTCGAGTCCGAAACTCGACAACATGGCCAAGGCTCCAGCGACTTGCAGCAGCTCCCGAACCTGCGTTCGTCTCCGCCCGGTTCCAAAACCTTCCTCCTCTTCTTCTCGCGTGCGCTGTAACCTTCTCATTGGCCGCTCGTCCGCCCACGTAGCCATGCCACCGCCCACCATCGTCGTCTTCCTTCCCTAGACGCTCGGGTCTCTTTCGTGGCGCTGCGGACGTTCTGTGCTCTTTCGCCGCTTTCGACCACCGCACGGTCGCACTACACTTTCGACCACCGCACGGTCGCACTAGGTTTGCATATAGTCACTCATCACAATAGTCCTGTCCTTACCACACAGTTATTTCCATTTTATCGCTCAGTTACGTGTACCTAAAATCTGGAATCAGGCTTTTAGTACTTTCCAACTATTAAAATAAATAAATGCTGCCATTTGCCTGAACCGGTCACGTTATCCATTGGCGTGCTGTGAAAGAATTCGAGTATTATTGGCCTATAATAACGTTTTCCAAGGCGCGCAGCTTGGCCGAGCAAATCTTTTCGACTTGCACGAATGTTTTGCAATTTGAATATTTTTACCTTTGATTATACATTGATGCATAAGAATATCTTGGTAAACGCATTTTCTCCCACGTTTAGAAAAGGACTAGGGGGCGTCGGACGACTTCGTTACTAGTTGAAATTAAACAAACCATCACGGCGACGAGCGGTCGCAGGATGTCTCACTAAAGCATAACAACAAAACGTTACACGGCATATTTCGTACCTTTCATAGACTTTCAACCAAATATCAAATCAAATCAAAACTTTATTTCATCTCAGCAAGGAGAAAGGGGGTTGCGGGAAAAAGCTGCCTTACTGCATCTCAATCTATTTCTCTGCATTACCGCGACAGCAATTCAGAGAATGCATAATTCAAACGGTACGGACTGCCGCGTGCTGCTCAAGCGGCGTGAGTGACCGAAGTTACCCGAGGGACCGCCGCGGCACCACCAGGCGGGAATGCATTTCGCGAGTGCCCACGGGATGTGATGCGTGGCGGGCTGCGGAATTTATAGTCGAGTGCGTGCGTCTTTATATTGTGCTTTAAATCTTCGAGAGCCCGCACAGAATGGAAATGCATTAATTTCCGCTGTTACTTCAAGCCAGAAAAAAAAGGGTTTTCCTTGCTGAGATGCAATACACGCCTCGATGGCTGTCACAGATCTCTGGAGCGTATGTAGAGTTTGGGACGCGAGACGCGTCTCACGGTGATAGCGCTGTGGGCACGGCAAAGAAAATTTATATAGCATACACGAGAAACCAAAAATGAACAAAATATGTGCAGAAAGAAAGCTAGTACTAAAAATAAAGTACTAATCAAACCAACCTCCCTTAAACTGACAATAGTTTGAATTCTCAATTCGGCGCTGCTCTTAGTCCTGAGCCTGGCCACACCAACTCCGCCAACGCTGTCGCGATCAACAAATGGTGTGTTGTGATTCGGGTTCGCCGTCTACTTGTCGCTGCAAAATCCAAATCCAATGCAACATCCAATGCTTTGGGCATCAACAGGTTGTCACTGTCCTCCTTTACGTCGGCTGGAAGATACCGCTTGCTTCCATAGCGGTCGCCCGGTCACACCTGCTGACTGTGTCACGTCCTTCGTGTCACGTCCTAGCCTAAGGAATAAGTACGAGCTGGGTCCCCTGCTCGAAGTGGTGACATGTCGTAAGGGTGAATTGCTGATGGGCGACATTCGAAGGGGGATTGTTGGCGGTGCGTCCGGAGCCGTCAGCTGCAGCACTTCCCCGGAGCCTCGCCCGAAGCGTGTCAGAGGTCCACAGCTATGCCAAAGAGTACCAGCATCCCGGGCTCCCGTGCTGAACACCTTGAAACAGCCTTTCAGGAAACGACCTCCGATGCCTCTTCGTCAGGCCTTCAGAGCAAGATGACGTCTTCCCTTCCGTGCTGCTCTTTCTGCTCCTCCACGCAGCACACCACTGAAGGCCGTAATAATGACACGACGTATGCAGATAAACGCAACTTGCAACAAATGGTCGCTGTTTCAGGTGCACTGCAAAGGGTTCTCTCGTTCGTGCTTGCCGCCGCAGAGTTCAATGTCAAGCATGCAAACGCTGACACGCCTCATCCATGGGTGTAAAGGTCGTCAGAATGAGACGGAGATTACGGTATTCCGAGATGGTCGAGTATGCGCCGGAAAAGACGCACAACCATGTGGTGGACATGCGCGGCAGGAGGCGACCATTGTTGGGATGCATTGTACAGCTGCGAACAGGCCAGCTGGTAACTGGAAACCGGCTTAGCAAGTGTTTGGCAGCTCCAGGAAAGCGAGTAGGTCAGGCAACATGTCCAGGAATGTCTGTAGTCGCCACCTGGTTAGGCTGGGGTTTGATGCCGTCGTCGCCGCAGAGTGTCTCTGTGTAAAAGCATAGCTGAGCAAGGGGCAGCATGCATAACCACTTTATTGTTCACGGGTTGTCTTCTGTTGTCAGTGCGGCATCTGACATTCGATGTTTGTGACTGGCTGTGAGGGATTCAGGGGCGGAGCAACCAGGGTGGCCCCTCTTCCCTAGCAGTGAGTCGGGAGTTTTGCCTGTAAAGTGTATGTATACTGTCTGTCTGGTATATAAAGTCACGTTGTGTTTGTGTGAAAGGCTGGTCTCCATCCTTCAAGTCGACAACGCATAGGCGAACAGGTAGCAGGAAGGCTTCCGCTCATTCTTCTTCGCAGCAGCAATGCTAGCTGGAGGAGCTCGGCTCCAAAAGGAAGGAGAAGCAGGAAGGAGGAGAAGGTGGTAACTGAGGACAAGTTCACCACAACAAGATCACCTTATACCTTTCTGGTTCCTGGAAATTTACTGGCGCAGTCGACAGGATCTAAACAACAACTGCAAAGAATGCTCTGCATTCGAAGAAGGAGGTCGTGCTGCGGGTGACGATCCGCTCTGCGGAGAAACAAGAAAACGAGCTGCAGCTTGAGCGAAGAAGCTAGCGGCCGAGAACGACGAGGCCATCGGCACAACGGAGGCAACAACGGAAGGTCATCTCAACTCCGGCGACGAGGGCGACCGAGCATCGCACAAGGCGGCGAAGTGAGCGGCATCATTTCGAAAAGTGGTGAGCCCTCTTATCTCCTTACACCTCAGGGGTACCACTGCCTTGTATTGTAGTGTGTATAGATGGATACGAGGTATGCTCACCTGAACTCTGATAGGCAAGTGCCAAGCATGAGTCGCAACTCGGGAGACGATGGTGGCGCGACCACATCGAAAGGGGCTGGTGCGCTGGATAGCCAGAGCGACGGGCAGTTCGGAGGCCTCACGCCAGAACGCAGACTGCAGGAGTTGCGGGCTAAGATGGAGAGACTGTCGCAAATGTGAGCTCCCGGCTCACAAAGAAGCATGCCAGAGTGCAGCAGGTGGGATCCGTGTAGCGAGCTGAGGCGCTATTCGAAAGTCCTTAGTGGTGTACTTCCAAAATTTCTAACAGAGGTTGAAGCACTAGTGTGGTTCGAGTCCGTGGAGAGTGCCCTAGAAGCGTAAAAAGTACCAAGGGAGTTTTGGGGACTGTTGGTATTCCCGCTAGATGCGGAAAGGATCCCGTACTTATCCATGCGGCTTAGCCCTACACAGCATAGGGATTACTCGGTAATCAAAGAAAAGGTGCTGGACGAACTCAAGCTGTGGGCGGGCGAGTACCTCAAAAGGTTCTTGGGGTCAGGATAGCGCGAAAACGAAGACTGGAGACCCTTTGCGATGCGTCTGCACAGTTACATAAAATTTTACCTTGATGCAAGGGGGGCGTCTACATTTGAGGCACTAGTTGAACTTTTGGTTGCCGACCAGTTAAAGAGCAATGTGTCGGAGGAGGCGCGGTGGTATATAACTCTCCAATAAGGGACAAAGTGGGTGAATGCCCCAGAGATGACCGCGTTCGAAGAAGCGCACGGTGCGAACAGCACGGTGAGGCAGGTCAGTGAGAAGGCGGTAGAATCACAGGTCCCGAGCGGTTTCAAACGGAGCTCATAGCCGAGTAATCGTGGCGACGCAAAAAGAGGCGTGGAAGTAAACACGAAGCCTAGGGGCCGTTACGCCTGCGGTGCTAGCGGGCGTGAAAGGTGGAATTGTCCGGCGCGAGAAAAAAAAAGCAAGCTTCTAAAGATCCGGGTGTTAACAGTGGCAGCTTAACAGCGCGTGTCTTTTGGAAGACGGAGCAGCGGAACGTAGTGAGCTAATCCCAGTGTCCCTTGACTGCGAAGATATTATTATCAGGGCAGTATTGGACACGGGAGCGGAGATAAGGGTGTTACGTGAGAAGGCGATTTCACAGGATACGGTGCAGCCACGAGGCACGGTCAACCTAACGTCGGCATTCGGAGAACGGGTTGAAGCGAACCTCCCGGTAGTTCCGAGTTCCCCTGGCAATGTCCCGCGAAGGCGTTGTTAGGAGAGATGTTCAGGACGCCGTACCAGTTTTTTGCGCTCTAACTGACCGGCTGCCGGAAAAAAACGATTGCCTGCTTTCAGATGATTAATTGATTCGTGGGGGTTAACGTCCCAAAACCAGCTCTGATTATGAGAGACGCCGTAGTGGAGGTCTCCGGAAATTTCGACCACCTGGGGTTCTTTAACATGCACTGACATCGCGCAGCACATGGGCCTCAACATTTCGCCTCCATCGAAATGCAGCCGCCGCGGCCGGTATTCGATCCCGCGACCCTCGGATATGCAGCCGAGTACCATTGCCACGAGACCACCGTGGCGGGGCGCCTGCTTTCAGAACGCGCATGGAAGGTGCTAAAGGAAGAACACGCCTTTCATGGGGTAGTGAAAGATGCTCCAGGCGTACGCAACCTGCAGCTACGGCGCGAAGGCGAGTCGTCGCACACAGGAACAGTGCCGCACCAGCATGACCAGGTCAGCACGTGTGCGCATTCCTTCAAGGAACATGCGGCAGAAGAGGCGGCGCCTGCAGAAAGTGGCGTGGTAGGACGGGCGGTTACGCAGCCGGCAGTACAGGAGGGCTGGGGCGCATCTGTACTCGTACTGCTCCTGTTCCTTATCGTAGGTTTGATGAAACATCTCTCTCTGCCTTTCGCTCAATGATCGAGCTTGTCGACTGGTCAAATGTTCTCAAGGAAGAAAACCCAAGCATCTCATACGACAGATTTCTGCAAGAGGTCAAGCGTTGCTACGAGGAAGCTTTCCCTAAACGTTACGCGAAAATACACAAAAAAGTAGAAAACCATGGGTAACAAAAGAGTTACATCAGAGAATTAAAGCCCGAGATATCATGTACCATCAATTTATTAATCTAAAAGATTTAGCGCTTCTTAACGAGTATAAGAAAGTGAGAAACAAGTTAAACTCTGACCTCAAGAAAGCTCGGGCTGAATATTATAAAAACAGATTCCTTGCTGCTTCCGATGACCCCAAAAAAGTTTGGAACACATTACGTTCTCTAATTGGTCAAGAACAAAATAGCATTCCTAGTACGTTGGTGACTGATGGTGTCTCATACAGTAAAGAGGCTCTGTCAAATAAATTCAGTTCATACTTCTTAACTTCAGGTACATATTCGTCTTCCGCCAAGCAATTAGATGTTGAAAGATACATAACTTCCTCTTGTATGAATTCTCTATTTCTATCGCCATGTAGTGAATTGGAGATCTATTCTTTTCTTATGAGGCTAAATAAAAATACTGCTGCCGGTAACGATGAAATCAAAGCTATTCCAATAACTTTTTTTGCAAATTTACTATCAGCACCTTTGCAACATATCTGTAATAGAGCGCTAGTAACAGGAATTTTCCCAGCCGCTATGAAAACTGCGAGGGTAACAGTATCACACAAAGGAGGCCCTATCAATGATTTTAATAATTACCGGCCGATATCGGTGTTACCCTTATTCTCGAAAGTGTTAGAAAACGTAATAAAAACAAGGATAACCAAGTTTCTCGATGATCATGAATTACTTGTCTGTGAGCAATTCGGCTTTTGAGCAAAGAAATCTACAGAAATGGCATTACTTGGCATTAAAGAACAAATCGCTAAAAATATAGACAGCAAGAAGTTCACCCTGGGGATATTTTTAGACTTTCGAAAGGCATTCGACTCGGTTAAGCATGATATTCTGTTCAAAAAATTACCGTATTATGGCATTCGAGGTATTGCTCTAGAGTTAGTACGTAGCTATTTAACAGACAGGTTACAATATACATGTGTTCACGGGTATAATTCGCAGTTAAAACCAGTAACACTAGGTGTGCCTCAGAGTTCTATACTGGGACCTCTATTTTTTATTATTTATATAAATGATATCGTTCACGTGCCAGTGGCTTCTTCTACAGTTATGTATGCAGATGATACAAGCTTGTTCTTCTCTGGCAGCTGTCTAAAAGATCTAGAGAAGAAAGCGAATGAATGCCTGGTCTCACTCTCTTACTGGCTAGATTCGAACCAACTACAATTGAATGTTAGTAAAACTAAATTTATTTTATTTAAGAGCAAAAATAAGTGTTGGCACTTATATGGCACTTATATGGAGCATTGCTCCATATTGGCACTTATATGGAGCATTGCTACCCAAGCGATACTCCCTATGATCTACGCTTTGATCGTTTTCGATTGCCTTTATTCAGAACCACCTATGGTAAGCAAACATTATCGTATCAAATACCTTATCTACTCCACAAAATTAGCTATGTCCATGAACTTTTGGAAGAACGTAATACTAAAAACAGTGTGAAGAAAAAAGTAAAGATATACTTCCTTACTTGTAAGGAGCCATAATTGTATTATTTATTATAGACATTTCTTTTGTGTCTTTCGTACTTTTGTATATTAGATCAAAGTTGCTTATTTTCTTTCTTTGCAAATGTATTTCTTTATGGTACTTAGAAATTCTGTCAGAAATTTCTCATGGTGTCAGTTTTTTATATATGTATTTTTTATGTTGCTACTGCAAATTGGTGATGACTCTAATGCGTTATTTTAAAATGTAATGTTTCGACATCTGTTATGCTTTTTGAATTTCAATTATGTGTCCCCTCATTCAAAAGAAGAATGACATGTGTATCTTTGTTCCACTTCACCTGAGCAAATGTATGGGTGGAGGGACCTTAGTCAGGCAGAGGTAATCTGCCTTTAGTCCCTTCAACCTAGGCAATCTTTGTTTTGTCTGAATAAACAGTGAATGAATAAACAGTGAAAACCTGAGTAACAGGCGCAGTGAGAGCGCGCATAAAAGCCTCAGGTTAAGGGACAGAGGCACGTTGCACGTGTTTCACGAGCAAAGGCAGGTGCACTCCAGATCGTCAAAGGCCGAGGAGGTACCGAGCGGCAAAAAAAAATTGTCAGGACACGATTGTCAAATTGTCAGGAAGCGAGGGTGAATGCCTAGTAGAAATGCCAGCGGGGGACCGAAAGTGCGCAGACAATCAGCGCACGTGAGCCCAGAGCTTGAAGTTTCCGGAAAGTACGGGGAGCTCTTAGGCAATGCACCAGAGGTAACTTCTGTAAAGCAGCGCGAAAACGGCCCAAAAGGGGGTGTTTTCGCAGGTAGTGCCCAAGAGAGCGAGAAGGTGTTAGTTTGATAGAGGGACTTCTGAACGGGAAAAATTTCAGGTGGCGGGTCTTGTAGTATGCTATTCGGGACAAGGTATAAGTTCTGTAGGTGGCACAAGCGACCCCGGGAAACTTGCCGACAGTCCTGAGCAAGAGGCACCGACGGTGGAAGCGCAGCACCGTGACATGCCGGAGTGCGGCAACGAGCAAGGCGTTGTTCCGGGACACGCAGCCGTATGGGGACACCTAGCCGAGCTAACGGGAGGACGAGTTCCAAACGAAATTCTGGGGTCCGCGCTAGCTAACAGGGCATCTGCACGGCTTAGGGCAGCACAGTGTGAGGCAGCTGTATCTATTACATCAGATCTCGCGAAGCCATGTTCGCCCTACAGAGTAGCGTCTGCACTCACCATGGAAGCCTGCCTGCCACTATGGGCGGAAAGTGGCGCCGATCCCCCGATAGTGTTCGACGGGCACGGTTTCTCTCGAACTCGTACCAGCTCGCCTGCTTTCAACACAGGCATTTGCAGTGGTGGAGTTTCAGACAGACCCTGTTCTAACCATTCAGCGCACGGTTTTTCGTGGTTGCAAACCACAAGCCACTCTCGCTTCAATCAAAAGCAACTGCTGTCTAACATGAAATTGACCGTGGCGCTCCTGGGGTTGAGGGACGAGAGGACTAAACGCGCGGTTGACAATCGTGGCGTACGGAAATTGAGACTGTTGAACAGATTCATATACTGCCGCGTGTGCGCGAGTGAAAGTGCGGTGTGTGTTCTCTGTGTCTGTGACCGCAGGAACTCAGTGTCATTGTTATTTATTTGTTTGTGCCACTGCTGAGTGATTCCAGTGTAGCAACGCGGAGGAACGTTTGATAATGGCTATGCCATTGATGTCTTGTCAATTGATGTGTTGTCAATTGATGTGTTGTCCATTGATGTGTTGTCAATTGATGTGTTGTCAGTTGATGTGTTGTCAGTTGATGTGTTGTCATGTACGTGTGCCGCGCGGGTTTATGTTCTCTTTGTTTTCTTTTTTTGTTTGTGTGAACGCCGGTCACGACGGTTTATGTCGGTTCCGACGAACCTTTGTGATTCGCGCAGCAGCATTAGAGCGCTATGCTAATCTTACAAAATGCGTGTAAAGGTCGTCGGAATGAGATCGACATTACGGTAGTCCGAGGTGGTCGAGTATATGTCGGAAAAGACGCACAGCCACGTGGTGGACATCAGGGGCAGGAGGCGAGCATTGTTGGGATGCATTGTACTGCTGGGAACAGGCCAGCTGATAACTGGAAACCGGCTTGGCAAGTGTTTGGCAGCTCCAGGAAAGCGAGTAGGTCAGGCAACATGTCCAGGAATGTCTGTAGTCGCCACCTGGTCGGGCTGGGGTTTGATGCCGTCGTCGCCGCAGAGTGTCTCGGTGTAAAAGCATAGCTGAGCAAGGGGCAGCATGCATAACCACTTTATTGTTCACGGGTTGTCTTCTGTTGTCAGTGCGGCGTCTGACATTCGATGTTTGTGACTGGCTGTGACGGATTCAGGGGCGGAGCAACCAGGGTATATAAGGTGGCCCCTCTTCCCTAGCAGTGAGTCGGGAGTGTTGCCTGTAAAGTGTATGTACTGTCTGTCAGGTATATAAAGTCACGTTGTGTTTGTGTGAAAGGCTGGTCTCCATCCTTCAAGTCGACAACGCAAAGGCGAACAGGTAGCAGGAAGGCTTCCGCCCATTCTTCTTCGCAGCAGCAATGGTAGCTGGAGGAGCTCGGCTCCAAAAGGAAGAAGAGAAGCACGAAGGAGGAGAAGGTGGGAACTGAGAAGTTCGCCACAACAAGATCACTTTCTAGATTTCAGGTTCCTGGAAATTTAGTACGTGTAACGCTCGTACTTCGGGAAAAGCATCGTCAACTAGTACACAGAAGCCGAATGCTACGGTGCGAGGTACCATCCAAAAGGATTCAGCTCCTCGACTCGACAATAACGTCCTGCTTCAGACGTTTTGAGCATGGATTACGGCACGGCTAAGCTGTTGCTATATACGCGGAGCTCTCGACAATGGGAGCCAGCGAATATTCATCAGAGAGAGCATTGTTTCCAAGCTAAATGTAGCCTTTCTCGATGAGACCGAGCTAACCATCAGTGCCTTTTAGAAGGAGCGAGCGACCCGAGTCGGCGGTTTAAGATAGTGAAGTTAAAACACCCGAGTCAGTATAACAGCGTCACTGTCGACATTGGAGCCATAGTCATATCATTTATTGGTGAAGATATGGTCGAAGCCCCAAGCAAGAACCGTTTTCTTCAAGTGATCGCAGCAGAAGGAAACCACCTGGCAGACGCCGTCGTTTATCCTAGTGTATACTGTGAGCCAGGTGTGAGTGTCCTAACTGGCTATGAGCAGCTGTGGAAAATAATGCCAGCTACGAGTAAAGTGAAATGGGACAAAGAAAATGCTTGGTTGGTCGCCAACAGTACCAAAATGGGCTGGGTACCGCAAGGCCCGTTATATGGGAGTGGGAGCGCATGCAACAGAGCTAATAGCCAGGCGTGCGTTCTCCGAACAACTTCCCACGTGCAGAAAAAGTCATTTTCCCATTGGAAAGTTTTTCAGCAGGTCAATATTAGAATTTTAGCCACACCAGTGTCCGACCGTGATGGAGAATTTTTAGACCAGTTTAACAACACGGTAATTCTTCGAAATGGTCGTTACGCAGTAGCGTTACCTTGGGAATCGGCTTTTGTTGATACGGCCGACAATAGGAAAGTGGTAGTTTCAAGACTTCATGCACTCGTTCCGCAGCTGTCTTTAAATGAAGAATATATGAAAGCCTACGATAAAGCTATATGCAGTATGATGTGTATTGTCAGGCTGAAAATGTTTAAGACCTTTCTTCTTTTCCAAACCGTCTCTATTATATGTCAAACCGAGAGGAAACATCAACGACAAGACTTCGCGTAGTGTTCGATGCGTCATCGCACGCGTCAGGTGCCTGCTCGCTGAAAGAACAGCTCGAAAAATGTCAGATCCTCAATTCCAACCTTCTCAAGATATCGATCAAGTTCCGCCTTTTCACCTTCGTGATTACAGCCGACGTACAGAAGGCTTTCCTGCAAGTTATCATTCATGAAGAAGTCCTTCGTCTCTTGTTGTTCGAAGACTTACCATCTACGAGTAAGCCACTACCAAAAATACAAGACATGAGAATGACTCGAGTTTCGTTCGGCACTACCGCAAGCCCTTTTCCGCTATCAGCTACGTTGAAGTACCATTTCAATCGCGTTGAACTCATTTATAAAGAAACTCCTGAAAAACACAAAGCAAGATTCTACGTTTATGATTAGTTTTCGGCACTACAGAACGAAGAAGGCTTCACAACTTTACGAAGAGACAGTGTGCATAATGGAGATGGTAGGTATAAGGATGCAGAAGTGGGCTATCAACTGTGCAGCTACCAACATTGTTGAGAGACAAACTCGAACAAGCGGAAAAAATTACTGCCAATGAAGATTCCACTGCGAAAGTTCTTGGACCATCATGGAATTGCATTGACGACGCAAAATTAGTTAACTTTCACTCCCATACAAAACTCATAAACGCAGAAGCCGCTACCAAAAAAGCTGTGCTCTGAACTTCATCACGAATTTTCGACCCCTTGGAATTGCTGACACCATTCACCTTCCGAGTTCAAGTATTTTTTAGAAGATGTGGACCGAGGCCTTGACTGGGAAAGTGTTCTTGCAGAGACTGAAGACAGAATGGGACAACTGGGTTGCCGAACTGCAAGACCTCAATAATCTTCGTGTCATAAGAAATCAAATTATCGACATCAGCCCGAACTCCTCATCTCCGCAACTCGACATTTTCAAAGATGCTAACCCCTATGCGTATGGAGCAGTAGCATATGTAAGAGTCGACTCCAGCAACTCCTCGCTAAAGCAAAATTAGCTCCAATTAAACGACTCACGTTACCGAGTCTGGAGCTCGTTGTTGCGCTTGGAACTCGACTGTTGAAGCTGCTCCTAGACGCACTCGCATTCAGAAATATAGAATACTTCTGCTGGACAGACCGCGAATTTGCCTAAGTTGGATTCAGTCCACAGCCACTAAGTGGAAGGCCTTCGTGTATAACGAGGTACTTGAAATTCAAGATATAACCGACACGACTCATTGGAGACATTCCTTCGGAAAGACAAATCCAGCTGACTTAATCACCAGAGGCATATCTGCTCAGCGCCTTTGCACGAAAGAATTTTGGTGGCATGGGTAAGACTGGTTAGCTGGTCCCGTGTACTCATGCCTACCCCATGAAGTCATTCCTGAGTCGCTCGATGAGCAGCTCGAAGCCAAGCACAGCGAAAAGGCATATGTATTGATTTTTACATGTGGAATCGTTCGGGCCATCCATTTAGAGCTATGCAATGACATGACTGTGCGACCATTTTTTTGGCGTTCCCACGATTTGTGTCGCGACGCGGTTTTGCTAGCGTGGTTTAATCCGACAATGCTTTAACTTTTCGTGCTGCAGTGGTGAGTTGACTTCCAAGCTCAGGACTTGTGCTCTACTAACCACACTACCTTGAAATTCATAGCTGAACAGGGTCCGTGGTGGGGAGTGTTTGGTAACAAATGATTCGCACTCGTAAAGTATGTCTCCAGAAAACGCTAGGAAAAGGTTGCTTTAATATCGAGCAGTTTGCTGCTGTGCTCACAGAAGTAGCAAATGTTGTAAATTTATGGACGCTAACCTAGCTCTCCCTGATGGTAGTGAACCAGCGCTGCTTACCCCTTCACATTTGCCTAGCTCTAATATTGCTGAACCATCAGGAAGGCGCGCTGATACCTTAAAGCGGTGTAGCTACAGGCCGCAAATGGTCAACGACTTTGGGAGGCGCTGCTATAAAAAATACCTTTTCTCTCTTAGAAGTGCACATATTGGAGGAGTGCAGCGTAGTAACCAGCTCAAGGTTAATGATGTGGTCGTCATTAAGGAAATCAAATTGTCCATAACATATTGGAAAATAGGAAGAGTAACTGCTGTGTACTTCTCTAAGGATAATCATATCCGGGCATGTACAGTCGCCTTAGCATGACGGATAGAAGTGACAAGGCCAGTGCAACTGTTATACCTGTTCGAGGTGGGCGAGCGAACTTCGTCAGCCGTGGTGGGTGCTCCTAATTGCGTTTTAACTTCCCAACGAAACTAGCGCGCAGCGTACTCACCATGCCACGACGATGAAGACCGGCGTGCGGGAGCACATGCCTCGAGTGCTCTTTGGTTCTTTTTTTTGCTTGTACAACTGGTTTTAGAACACGCTCTATGAAACATGGATGCTTGGTTTTCCATCTCATTCACTGGGCCCACTGGACCCTCAAGCGCGGTTTACCCATAGAATATCTTCAGGAAGCGTGAAAGCCTTGCCTAATACATCAAAATTATTGTTGAAGTTGAAGTTGAAGTTTATTTCACCACATTTTTACATATTTTTACATTTTTTACATATATTTATAATGTTTCATGAAGTGAAGGTACAATGTGGTGCGGAATGTGGGAAAAAAGCTGCGATATAAACGCAGCTTGACTAGCCCCACATCCCAGCAATACATGGCAGTAGAGGTGACAGCATTTGTGAAATCATATAAAACAAGTAAGCAGAAACAGATATGTAGTTAAATTGGCATAATAAGATATAACATTTCATACAAAAAGAAAATGCAGATAGGATTTCACAAAAAGAAAGTACAAGGAAGCGAATACGAAAATTTCTTATTTGTTGCATCGTGTTAGTAAAAAGACTGAACATATCTTGTCGCGAAAGAAGCTGAAGTTGTTCTAATGAAAAATTGAATTTGTTGAGTGTGTTTGGGAGTAAATGTTTAAGCATTTGGAGACCATAGTTGGTTCTGCATCGAGGGACCTTCCAATAATCGCTCTTTCTTGTAGGTCGAGACGAGGTGCAGCGATCTAAGCATGCTATGGAGCTAAGATTGTTATTTCCTTTCTTAATTTCAGCTTTTAAAGACGATAATAAGCAATATTCATACATTTTGTCAAATCTTAATACTCTGAATTTATTGAATAGAGGCAAACTATGGAAGTTACTCATTGGAAGGTACTCTTGAAAATAAGTGAGGCTGGAAAATGTGCAAGAAAAGTCAACCAGCCAACAGAAAAAAATCTAAAATTCGTGCCTAGTTCGCTTGATGTACATCATACTTGGCATGAAGTGGTGTCCTGGGTAACGTCCTATGCTTGTGATTTACGCCACACATACTATCATTTCCTTTTCCTGAGACTCGCGTTCCTCGGCCAAAGATATGCGGCTGTGCACAAGATTGAAGAATAACCTCGACAACCGAATTAGATTCACGCGATCTCCAGGTCCCAGATTCGAATCACAAGCAAAGTTCTTGGCTTTCCTCTTTATTTATAGACAATAGCTTACTGCGCCTATAGAATAATTTTTAATTTGTCTCTCAGTTTATTTGTTCAAGCTTATTAAATACGAATAAATAAACCAGGCCTGTGCAGAATCGCAGGTTAGTGAATGTGTAAGCTGGAGGCGCGAATTTCTTAGAGGCCATTGTAAACACTTGCCGATCTCGCCAAGTGATCGGGCCATCAAGTACATCGAAGAGCCAATTAACCCAGGTTGCTAAGGCGGCTGCGTACGTGGCCTGTCGCGTGATGCATGGCATGATATCACAAAACTGCTTCGCGAGGCAGCGCTTCGTGATAATGATGACGGAAAAGTTGAGGAAGATTGTTTCATAACCATGATGGTGGTAATGCCTCCATACACACAAATACACACACCTTGGCTCCTTACAGGGCCTGCATCGCCGAACCACTCGCTCCCTTTCCCTTCGCCTGCGTCGAATGGGCTCAGCAGAGCGGGGAAGATACGACGCGGCAGAACTTGGCGCATCAAATTGAAATTGGCAACTGGTAGGCATGTGCAGTTGGCCACAACAGAGAGAACTGTATGAGATAGTGTGATGCCTTCGTCGAGTAATACGTCAGGTACTGGCGAGGACGACACGAGTTCTACGTATATAAGTGTTTGAGGCGGAAAGTGAATGTAGGCGGCGGCAGTGAGACGGCTGGGGCGTTGGTTGACAGGGTCCACTATAGGCAGATTAAGACGTACTGGCCGAACAGTCTATTAGAGCTCAGTAGGCGGAGAGAAAGTCGAGACCAAGAATGGCGTCGTGCGGGCATTGGGCTAGAACAGTGAAGAGGTCAACGGCTTGGAGATCGGCGATGCTAACACGGGCAGTACGCATTCCAATTACAATAGCGGTTCCACCATCGGCGACACGTACAGCCTTAGTGGTTGCTGGCATCACAATTTTTCATAATCTTCGACGAAATTCAGCGCTCATGATCGATATCTGCGCTCCAGTGTCAATTAGGGTGGTCACACGGACGCAGTCAACGTATACGTCAAGTAGGTTTGTTTGCTCTAAATCGCCAACAAAGGATTTTGTGTCACGTCCAACAATGCAGTGCCACCTCGAGGAGCTGAAGTACCTAGTTTTCTGGCTGGGAGCAGCGAAAGATGGTCGTGGAGGATGGTCTTCCCGGTTGACGCGAGCGAATTGGCGGCGTTGGGGCGAAGGAGAGCGGGCATAGCGAGGTTGAGCTGGGAATTCTTGAGGGGACACATGTACATAGCTGGATGGATACAGATGAGGGCGGCGTGATGGTGCAACACAATTGGGAAAAGAGTTCCAGGATGGAGTTCAGCGGCTTTGGCAGTAGCGGGAAATGTTTCCCACGCGGTGACAGTGAAAGCAAATTGGTTTGTCGTCAGCATTTCGCCATTAAGCTGGATCCCCATACCGGGAAGGTGCGAAGCTTCATATGGGGCGGGATGGGTCGCGAAGTTAGGGCGGACATCGAAGCAAGGAGGCAAGGACAGCGCATGAATACCCGTGTTAGTAATCTCCTCGCGGACTACGGCTTGTATGAGCAAAAACGGTACTGCAGGTGGAGAGAAGGTCTTCACTTCGGTTGTATTAGGACCGGCGGCCTATCGGGAATTTCGACACATTCCCGATAGGCGCGGTGGTACGGTGGTGACGGGCGAAAGCTAAATATTTCGACAACGCTGCCTGTCTGATTAGGTTTGATGAGTAAAAACAACTGGTAATATTTCCAACAAATTTTACTGAGGGTAAAATCAACGTTTAAAAGACCGCACAGCTCCTATATCTGGGCACGACTATTTTGTTTGCGGTGGTGGCAAGGGAAAATGGAGACGGGCAGGGAAAACTGACGGCAACAAGTGAGAGGCAAACGGGGCTCCCTCGGGTGGCACATTGTGTTCAGGCTGATGCCTTCGCTCGTTCTGCGATGCGCTGACATGAGTGGAGAGTTGCACAGGCACGGCCGCTACGATTGCCTTCTATGTAGCGGCCATTGTACAGACGAGTTGAGTCGGTTTCCTTTGTCGTTTGGATATGCCAAGCTTCGAGTGAAAGTCGTGTCCGGTGCTTGCTTTTTTGGCGAGGGCTGCGATTTCTCAAAGGTTGATCTGATGGTCTCACCTTTGGGGCGTTACGATAAGGGATTTTGTTCTCGAAGCCTCCTTTTGTGGTGTTTGACTTCGCCGATATAGCTTGCATCGCACTCACCGTAGGTGTCTTGTACACAAGAGCCTTACTGCTCAGTGATAGAGTGGCTCTGTGATAAGGTTCCAAATTGACACAGCGTAAACTTCAAGCTCGAATCCCCCGAATCGAATAGTGCGCTGAGTTCAATCTTTAGTTTATTGTGGTTTGCGAGCAAATCGTGATATAGAAGAACCCAATAAATGAAACATATGTCTCATTTGAATTCTCGCAGGAATTGCAAGAAGTCATGGGTCTTTCCTCAACTGTGTTCTGGCTAGGTCATTTTTTTTCCGCCTGGACAGTCTCAACGGTTGAAGCTACTCTTGCATTTCTTTTTACCGCGGCATACACGGAAAGCTACAAACCGCAGAAAGAGTACATCAACAAAGAGTACATTCGGGTCTACCAGGACATCCCCGAGAGTTATCGATATCTTGAAAATGCCGATGGATCTCTTGTAGCAGCTGCGTTTGCTACTTTCGTGACTTGCTACACGCTGATGGCCCTTCTGATTACCTGCGCTTCCCGCTTGGTGAGTTGAAGTTTTTCACATATTACAGTGTCAAAAATACTTATCGGAACCATGATACACACATAGCGAGCTTTAATTAGAAAAACCTTGTCACATAAACACAACAAAGTACAAAACGCACGCACTGAATATTTTTCGCAATATCACATTCCATCTGTGTAAGCGAAATCCACGTTCCTCAAATGACGTGCTTTCGGCAAAAAAGTACTATCTCTTACATATTAATAATCTGTCATTCTTCCGCTCACTGGCATGCTCACCTGCAAGTCACATGTTTTGCATTGTATATGTCGCCAATGTAGTCGATTATGGCGGTGTCATTCACACCATATTTATTCGTTACGGAGCATCGAAAGCAATACTTTGCCTGTCCCTTTTCTCCTGAGCAGAAATCTAAGAACGCCTATTCTCGTCCACATGGTTACTGCGGTAAATTTACAGGGAAAGAGCAGAAAACAGTACAGATGTCATGTTAAGTCTCGCTTTGAGTCATAACTAAACAAAATTGGTAAATCCCCCTTGCAGTGGGAATCAAGGCAATGCGAAGCACGAATCCGGAACATAAAATGGATTTGCATTCTTGTCTCGCTCTACCGAGTTTGGTCATATGAAGTTAACCAAACGGCCGCAAGAGCACCATGACTGTAGAATGTAAACCATGCCACTCATACACACATATCATGATTGTAACGTTATGACCTGCCATTTGCGTTCGCATGCAGTCGTGTTGTACCACAGCAATTTTGGTATACAACCCATTAACAAAACGAGTGGCATGTAGACCATGCCGCTCATGACATCCATGTCACGATTTTCATGTTATGACCTGTCATATGTGATCGTCATGCAGTCATGTTGTGCCAAACCAATTTTCGTATACATCACATTAACGAAACGGCGGTGTAGTGCCAGGACCATGGCATGTAAATCATGCCGGTCATGATATATACGACGAAAATCATGTCATGATGTTGATGTCATGACCTGTCATTTATGATAGTCATGCAGTCTTGTTGTGTCATAGCAATTTTTGTATATATTTCATTAACGAAACGGCCGCACGAGCACCAAGACTGTGGCATGTAAACCATGCGGCTCATACACGCGTGTCATGATCCTGATGTTATGACCTGTCTTTTACGTTCGTCATGCTGTCTTGTTGTGCCATACCAATTTTGGTATACATCCCATTAACGAAACGCGTGGCATGCAAATCATGCCACCCATTACATGCATGTCATGCTTTTCATGTTATGACCTGTCATTTGTGTTCATCATGCTGTCATGTTGTGGCACACAAATTTTAGTATACATCCCATTAAGAAAACGACCAGAAAAGCACCAAGACCATCGCATGTAATCATGTCACTCATGCCAGGCATATCATGAGTTTCGTGTTATGACCTGTCATTTATGATTGTCATGCAGTCATGTTGCGCCATGCTAATTTCCGTATACGTCCCATTAACGAAACGCGTGGCATGTAAATCATGTCGCTCATGACATGCATGTCACGATTTGCATGATATGATCTGTCAATTATGTTCGTTATGAAGTCATATTATAGCATGCCAATTTTCATATACATCCCATTAACGAAACGACCAGGAGAGGACCAAGACCGTGACATGTAAATCATGCCACTCATGACATGCATGATTTTCATGTAATGACCTGCCATTTATGTTCGTCAGGCAGTCATGTTGTGCCAGACTAATTTTCGCATACATCATATTAGCGAAACGGCCAGGAGAGCACCAAGACCATGGCATGCAAATCATGCCGCTCATGGCATGCATGTCATGATTTTCGTGTTATAACCTCTCATTTATGTTTGTCTTGTAGTCATGTTGTGTCATACGACGTTTTCGCATACATGCCATTAGCGAAGCGGCCAGGCGAGCACTAAGACCGTGGCATGCAAATCATGTCACTCATGACATGCATACCATGATTTTCATTAATGGCCCGCCATTTATGTTCGTCATGTAGTCACGTTGTGGCATACCAATTTTGTAAACATTCCATTAGCAAAATGGCCAGGAGAGCACAAAATCGTAGGCGGTTAAATAGATAGATAGATAGATAGATAGATAGATAGATAGATAGATAGATAGATAGATAGATAGATACGCTCAAACTCGCCGAAGTTCGCTAAGAAATGCTTCACATTTAAAGGAATTGAGATCCCAAATATTCTGGGAAGCGGTGTCATGTGAAGCGAGAAGGGTACCTATGGTTTATTGTGTGTCATTCAGCGAAGTGTTTCGAGTAGCTTAAACGTCTTTGTGCAAAGTGCTTGAGTATGGGTGTATGCTCCACGGGGGCTAACCAGGAAACTCGACAGTGCTGTTGCTACTACACTGCAGCTC
This sequence comes from Hyalomma asiaticum, assembly GCA_013339685.2. Taxonomy (NCBI): domain Eukaryota; kingdom Metazoa; phylum Arthropoda; class Arachnida; order Ixodida; family Ixodidae; genus Hyalomma; species Hyalomma asiaticum. The sequence continues at coordinate 127,780,628 of CM023485.1, forward strand.
ACGTTATGCGACGTAACATTGGCACTCGCGTTAGTGCACAGCACAGACATTTGTTTTAGCAAAGAGAAAAGCAGGCTACGATGCGCTGATGTGCACATCATGAGCGTTCTTTCTTGATGTATTCCGAAAGAATTGAGCGAAGGCTTGCCCAGTGCTCTCGGAACATCTGTATCATTTAATAAATGGTTTGTGACAGTGCTCAACACACATAGACATGATTCGCATTACGCAGGAGCCATCATACCATTGCTAGTGTATTAGCCTTGTTTGCTATATTTGCCACGTGACAAGAGCCGCCGTAGCCTAGTAGTGGCCTGCTTGCTTGGCACCTCGATGGCCCAGATTCAATACCCGCCTACCACATCGCTAGCGAGGTTGGCTTCGGGTGTTCGTGTCTATCCGTATCTACACTTCAATTTTATGGTAGTTCAATGATATGTCCT
>CM023485.1:127781170-128001169 GCA_013339685.2 Hyalomma asiaticum
ACGTGACAAGAGCCGCCGTAGCCTAGTAGTGGCCTGCTTGCTTGGCACCTCGATGGCCCAGGTTCAATACCCGCCTACCACATCGCTAGCGAGGTTGGCTTCGGGTGTTCGTGTCTATCCGTATCTACACTTCAATTTTATGGTAGTTCAAATGATATGTCCTTGTCATTTGCGAATGTATTTTAACGATGCTTTAAACGTCTATTTTAGTTGCTTGGATAACATTTTAGTTGCTTGGATAAAACGCGCAGTTTATGCTTGGATAAGAATACATGAAAGCATCCAACACTGCACCGGCTCGGGGAACAAATGTATTGGAGGATCTGTGTGACGTAAGCGCGCACTTAAAAGCGCATTGGCTAGCAGACGACGCAAGGAGTATCATGAGTTAAAGGGGCCGCCGCACGGGCCACACGGCAAAAAGAAATCAGCAAAGTGGCGCGGAAAAGCACGCGCCGAGACAAGTCGAGGCACATTACTGGTGTACAGCGGGCTCGTGGCGCCTGACCCGAGCAGCAGCGACCGAACTTGGAAACGGTTGAGCTGGCATTCTCCGGCCGACGAAAGTTCTCCTGCCAGCTACGGACTCGTGTCGTGGAGACGAGGGCGCCGGTCTCCGGGGTGGCCGTCGACCAGGCTTACGGTTGAGCGGAAACTTCGCAGTCGCAGCGGCCGAACTGCAGCAGTCCCCGGTATACCCGCAGCACTCCATCTTCGCCGGCAGAACGGGACGACCAGTAGAGCAATCGCAGCAGAGTGCCAAGTCACTTTGAGACCGGGTATCATTTCAAAGGAGAGGCCTAGGCTTTGGCTAGTCCTCGCAGGGAGCCGGTGATTGCCACGTCCTCTGGGAAGCAAGGCGGCGGACACTGACACTCTGCGAGAGCGGCGGCTGCCACAACTCCCGTTTGTTGACGACGACTACGTGGACGCGACAACGCCGAGAGGACTGTGTTTGCGACCCCGCACCGAGCCCTATGTAAGAACGTCGAATTTGAGCTTGATCCATTTGAGCAGCTGCCGCGGACGTAAACGCGAGGCCCAGTGTTGACGGACTCCCGTTGGGACTGCGCCTAACGCAGAGGAACTGTAGTAGTTTTACAAATTTCGCTATTCAGATTGTTCACCTAACCTTTTTTTTCTGTGCGGGCTGATGCTTTTCCACCTTTTTCATATTATGATGTTCACATGTATAAAGTAACGTTTTTGTTTTTGTCAAAGCCACCAGCGCCACTCTCTCAATCCATCGTAGCAAGAGCTTCCGAGATCTCCCCTCTCACACTAATGACAACGAGCTATCCACACTTGGGAGTTCCGTCCACTCGCCGCTTGCGCCGACTCTGTTAGATCTCGAGGCCAATATAGTTTCTTCGCTTCCAACGGCAGGCAAGCGAGTGGTGCCCAAATAGGCGGCCAGTTCTTCTAGCGCCGCGAACCATGTGGCAGTATCCAGTGATCGTGAGTGACGGTGACGTTCCGCGCGCTCTGGATTGTCTACGTGTGAACACCGGGAAGTTGCGTAGGGTTGCTTCTTTGAGTGGCACATTGTGAAACTGCGCATAACGGCCTGGACAGTGATGCCTGATGACGGCCCCAACACGGATGTATCGCAACGACAGGAAACAGAATCATCTGCCCTGCTCCCAAGTCCAACATCGGCGTATTTGTCAAGTACGACACCGAACGGCTGAAGCGCAACCAAGCTGGATGTACCGAAACATGGAGGGCCGCTAAAATTCACTTTTGCTGGTCCAATTGACCGGACAAAACCAACGGTACAGTGGTGCGCGTGCATTAAGTGATGACAGGAAGGGATGCTTTCTATACACATAGGAAACTGCTGAACGCAAAAAGGAAGGCACGTGCATTTGTGTGTTTGTGCCGTATTTTAGGCCCGTGTGTGTCGTCAGTAAAGGGGCCCAAAGCACGCGCCACATGACGAAAGCAATAGATGGCGTTGCGAATCAACGGAGAGGCGCCAGAATGCACACGCTGTCGACACGTCAATGTTCGTGGTTGGTGTACGGCTGGCTCGTCGGACACGAACCGAGCTACCATCGGAAAATGGTAGAAGCTGAGCTGGCAATTGTCTGGGTGGCGACAGCCAAAGAAGGACGCATCGGCAGCTCCGCTCTGTCAACGGGACCAGCGGGTGTTCGGTTCGGGAGCTCGTGACGCTGGCCCTCCTTGGCGCGGCCGTGGACCTCGGAACCGGGCGAGGCTGCTCGGAGGTTCTGCAGCTAACCGTGGCGGACCCACCGACACCATTACCCTTCAAAGGTCGGCCAGCAGCAATTCACCGCTACGACACATCACCACTTCGAGCAGGGGACTGAGCTCGTACCTAGGCCTAGGCCTAAACTTCGAACGATGGGACACATCAGCAGTTAACACCGGGCGACGGCTATGGAAACAGGCAGCCTCTTCCAGCCGACGTAAAGGTAGACAGGAAGTATTTGGAGGCGTCCAACAAGATTCTAGACCGGCATTGGACGTTGCGGTGACAGTGAGAGCACAGACCCCAGTAAGAATGCTCCATGTGTTGGTCACATTGGCAATAAACAAGCAAGGGTGGCTAGACTTTGAAGAGCTGCGAGCTGCGTCAGCTTGAGAATTTAGCAAGTCTTCTCACTTAAGGAAGTTCGGTTTTGATTACTAGGTCATTCTCTGCATTAGTTTTCTGTTTCTATATATTTTGTCGATTTTTGGTTTGCTGTGTTGTGGCTAAAATTGGTTTTCCGTGCCTACAACGCCATCATCGTCAGATGTGTCTCTCTCCTCTCACGTTCTGCTTAAGCTCCCGAAATCCGCATCTTCCTTCTGCATCTGTTTCCTTGCTTTCATGTTATCACTCTGCGAATTGACTATACAGGCTACTTTGTCCGTTGTCCCTCCTTTCATATTATCACCCTGGGGTTACACTATACACGCGAATTTGTCTGTAGTCCCTGACCTCCATAAATTTGCACGGTGTCCCCTTCTATTTCACAACTGGCAAATTATTTGGGGATGTGTACGAGCACCCCCCCCCCTCCACAGTCCACAGCCCTGTGCCCACTTCGGTTAGACAGGAAACATGTGATCGGTCGTTGTGACATGTTCAATGCTACCTTCGGCCTACCCTATGCCTCACCTGGTTTTCGCAACCTCATTCGCCTTCCCGAAGAGTCTAAGCCCTTGTGCCTCCAAACATTTATCTCCATACTCTGCCACATGATTAAGTGAGGCTTGCCTTCGTTCCTTATGAAAAGCACTTTTACCAGAGCAATCTAGGAATTGCTCAACAACCATACAGTCACGGAAAACTTCGTATGTTTTTTCCACATCTACCATCTCTATCCAGCTGTAAAAATAATTTGAGAAACGCCACGTCAAGCGGTTCGCTGTCTCGGCATCCTCGGGCTTCACCCAAAATACCATTCCCGGAAGCCTTCTGCCATCAACCTAAACCTTTGCAACAGTGTCTTCTTGATCTTGTCAGAATTCATGGAGTAATCGGCGGGCATTCGATCAAAGACACTTAAGGCTTCACAACCACACAGATTAAGTGCTGCTGCCCACTCTCCTCTGTCCCAACATTCACCTCTAGCAATCCGTTCAAATCTATGTAAATATGCGTCCAAGTCATCACGCTGTTGATCAGTCGAAGCTATTAACTTTCTCGGACATACGCGGGTGCTTTCGGGTAACTGCGGAACCAGAGGATGTTGATGTCACACTCAGTGTGTCTTCTGGCACACCATTTCGTTGCGTTAGTTTCTCAACTCTATTTCGAGCAACTGTTATTGTATTCAAACTCGCGCTCCTATTTCTCTTTCTCATGCTCGCGTTCTCTTTCCCTCAATGCTATTTGCTTATCTTGTTCTATCTTTGCATTGTCAAACAAATTCAAAGTTTCCTCTTTGCTCATTCCTAGAGCCTTTGCTACCGCCGACAAACGCTTCCAATCCACCTCTGCACTCTCCGATTATCAGTGACTGGGCAGGGAATGAAATCCTGGCACAGACTCGCCAGGTATTGTCACCACTCTCGGGAGCGTAACCGGAGCGTGGGAGCAGAGAGAGACATGTGAGGACGATGGTGGTGTTGGCACGGCAAGCCAAAAATCAACAAAACATATACATAAACAGGAAACAAATGCAGAAAATGACCTACTTATCAAAACCGAACCTTAAGTGACAAGACTTGCTAACTTCTCAAGTTGGCATAGCTCTCCATTATCTAGCCACCATTGCTTCATCTATGCCAATACGATCAACACATGGAGCATTCTTACTGGGGTCTGTGCTGTCCCTGTCACCGCAACGTCCGAGGCCGGTCTAGAATCTTGCTGGACGCCTCCAAATACTTCCTCTCCACCTTTATGTTGGGTGGAGAGGCTGCCTGCTTCCATAGCATACGCCCGGTCTTAATTGTTGACGTGTAGCGTCGTTCGAAAACCGGGCCTAGGACGAGGTCCGAGCTCGGTCCCTTGCTCGAAGTGGTGACGTGTCGTACCGTTGAATAGCTGCTGGCCGACATTTGACGGGGGAATGGGGTCGGTGTGTCCGGGACTGTTAATTGCAGAACCTCCGAGCAGCCTCGCCCGGTCTTCCAAGGCCCACGGCCACGCCAAGGAGTGCCAGCGTCACGGACCGAACCGAACTGCCGCTGGCCCCGTCGACCGAGCGGAGCTGCCGATACGTCCTTCTTCGGCCGTCACCACCCAGACAACTGCCAGCTCACCGTTGACCAATTTCCAGTGGGAGCTTGGGTCATTCGCGACGGCCAGCCGCACACCAACCAGTTACATTCACGTGTCAACGGCGCGTACAATCTGGCGCCTCTTTGTTATTTCGCATGCCAACTCTCGTTTTCGCATGTGTAGCGTGCTTTGGACCCCTTTACTCATGACAGTGTGAGCAACGACCGCGCGCTAAAAGGTACGTGCCACATGAGCTACTGCACTGTCTCTCTTAGCATGTTTGCTGTTGTGGGCTAGAGCAACCAGTTTTCTTTTCCATTTGCCGGTGGTAATCCGAAAGCCGCTCCTTGTGGTGCGATCCTTTCAAATGTAACTTTACGCCACTCATCGCTTGTTCTGCATTTTGAAGTAGTGTGACGACGTAGAACATATCAGGCTCTCAGCAGCCCGATCGCCGTATCGCGGCGCGAGCAATTACAATATGATTACTTCTCCTAAATTCTTGGCCGATCATATTTGTTCCTTCTTGTGTCCATTTAATCTGTTTTTTATCCTAGCAAAACGGGTAAAACGCCCCTAAACGTTGTTTATGTGAAATTTCTACCGCGATATGGAGGACCGAGTACAAAGAAAAAAATGCGGAGCGCTGTCAAATTGACGAGGTCGTCTTGGCGGCTCACGAGAGTATCCATAGCAACCAATCCTCCATTGACAAGGGCACAATTTGCTGCTTGTATCAAAGTTGGCCTTCAGGTGATTTCTTAAATGCGTAATTACACGAATGTAAATCGGCGGGAGAGCTCAGGACGGCCAACGGCGAACTGTAAGCAGCTTTGCCGGTAGTGTGGCCGTGCCTTAAAACAGAAGTCTTCGAAATGCCTCGAATACGTATTCGCATTACACTTGCCAGGGGCGCTTCTATTCGTCGCATTGCGTTATGGCAAATACGTTTTGAGGAAAGCCGCACAACTCATCGCCATATTCACTGGCCATCGCGCTGTTAGTTCGTACCATCCTGGTTAGAAGAAGCGGTCGGCCGTTGCTACTGCGTTCGAAACCCGGATGAAGAAGAAATGGGTAGTTGATATTTTCTCTTCATCGAAAATGCGTTCCGTACCGTTTTGATATCTTGAGAGAATCGAACAAGATATGGAGACTTCGTGTACCAGCTGAGTCAGCAACATGCGAGGGCAAAGAAGGCTTGGAGATGCTAGGCCATCATAACTGAACATTCGTACAGAAGTTGGGTGTGCAATATCGACGAAGAGTTGCAACGAAATCCGCAAGAACCACACATGCCTATGGCATAATTGTGTAGGTTTTTAGCTGCTGTTTGTTGCGCGATCAAACCAGCTTTTTTATGATTTTTACTGTTTTTATTGAGTCCACAGTATGTGCGCCGTTCAGAAAGCCAATTCTACTGCAGCGCGTCTCCTGTGTTGACCGAGTCCGGCATATTTGGTGAATGTTAGGTAGATGCTGAAGCTTTCCCCACATTGAGATGTACTTTCAATGCATACAAAACAGTTTTACGGCTAGCGTGTCAGCCTCCGGTTCTCTTTGCAGTCAGCTTAGATACAAAAGACCTGCACCTTCGAAAAAAGAAAAAAAACGTCAGTTAGAGTTTAAATGGCTGCCGGCGAAGTAGGTGGATATAACCTAGCTTCTAAAATGGCATGGCTATTAAATAAACACTAGTCATAAACAATAATAGTCCCATGGACAGTACATTTGATGATTTATACACGCAAAACGTTATTGAACCCCAATCCGGGACCAGGTCACATTTGATGGGAAGCCATTTTGTTCGCGTTAAGAAGTGCGAGATATACTGCATCCTATGGTTGGCGATTTACATATCACGCAAGCAGGCGAACACTGCTAAATCAGCTGTAACGGTGCACAGCAATCAAATACAGTATGGAAATTCGAGAGTTTCAGAAATTCCCGAGTGGCTTGTCACTTGCATGTTTCTGCTTGCCTAGTTTAAATTCTGATGGTAAGGCTTCTGTTACAGCTTGGATGAACATCCGTTTTCACGGGCCCGATTCACAGTGGAATTCGTGCTTGCTATTGTGAGCGTAGACTAGTTTCACGTTCTCGAGGCTCCTTCTGCGAAAGCTGGAAGGCAAGAAGGTTGAAAGCTTATGTGCCAGGCAAATGCTTCTTAATACATGTATTCGTCCCTTAGCCATTGAAATCCGTGTGCACACAACAGCTTTTATTCGGATATATATATATCCAAATAAAAGCTGTTGTATGCACACGGATTACAACGACTAACGGAACAATATACAACTGCTTTAATTGGGATATATATATATATGTGTGTGTGACGCACGAACAAGGTGATGGAAGGAGAAGCCGAGGAAGAGGAAGTGCGCGTGCATTAGAATAAATGCATGGCATCTGAGTCACGGCCCGTCTCTGTGTTATAGCGTCACACAAGTCGGCAGGATCGGCCTCATCAACCTGCTATGGCTCGGCCAAAGCTTCCGCTCAACATACCCAAGTACAAAGGAACACCAGAAGACGTCCCCATCGACAAGTGGTTTCAACTTTTCGACATGAAGGCGTCCGATGCGTTGTGGACACACCGCGATCGGGTCAGTCACTTCAGCGAATACATCGAAGGGGAAGCGTTCAAGTGGTACCTGACAGAGATTTTCAGCAACGTCGAGACATGGGACGATATAAAGCGCGCCATGCAAAACCGCTTTGCTACGACTGACGGAGATGCCTTCCGCCTTTTCATTCACTACTGGCTGAAAGGAGGGCAGACCATCAAGGAATACTACGAAGAAAATAAGCGACTGGGCTCTTTGGCCGACCTTAAAGAGTGCCGCATCATTTCTGGACTGACCGACGGTGTTCCTCCTGATGTGGAACTGGCGCTCGCCGGACTGTCTTTCCAAACGTCGTCAGAGTGGCTCGCCGCTGCTCAACGGGTCGAGACATCCTTAAGACGGGTGAGAGGAGTTTCCTTTGCTCGTAATGTTACTATTACATCGAGAGCTCCACGTCTCTTCAGCAGACCGCAGCAGCCAACATTAACTTCTCGGCCGCGAGCTCCGCAAAGCGAATGTAGATCTTGCACAGCTGCAGGTTTCCCACGACAGTTTCATTGGCACAACGAATGTCCGCGCCGTGGCAACGTGTCCGCTATTGAGACTGCATCGGGAAACGAGGAGGGCGACCCAGAGTTTCACTAATACACTTCAGTGCTCTCGTCAACGGAAGACCAGTAACTGCAATTCTCGATACAGGAGCAAGCATTACTTGTATGAATGGGGATGTGTACAAGCAGCTCAAACTTCAGTTGATGGGACACTCCAGCATGATGGTACAGCAAGTTACTTCATGCATTCGAACTTTGGGTCGCGTAAACATTCAGTTGCAAATTGGGAATGTCATACAGAAAGTTTATGCCCATGTTCTGCGAGGCATGAGAACGCAATTAATTCTTGGCCTAGACAGCGCTTCGTACTTCAATCTTTCTGTAAATTTGGAAAGCAAGTGAGTGACTCAAGGGCCTGAAAATTTGAACCTACCGATTCCTAATGAAAAGAAAACCATTAAAGCCCCACAGATGAGGACCCTGACTTCGGAAAACTTGTCAGAGCATGACTCTGCGGTGCTCAACTCTCTTCTAAACAAATATGACGATATATTCTCTAAATCCCAGACAGATATTGGATGCATCACTACTGAGCAGCATAGGATCACACTTACGAGTGCTGTCCCTATCCATCGAGCTCCATACAGATGTTTACAGGCAGACAAAGCGGAGATTAACAAACAAGTTGACGCCCTCATTAAGCAAGGTGTTGTAAGACCTTCGGGAAAGCTGGAAGGCAAGAAGGTTGAAAGCTTATGTGCCAGGCAAATTCTTCTTAACACATGTATTGGTCCCTTAGCCATTGAAGTCCGTGTGCACACAACAGCTTTTATTCGGATATATATATATATATATATATATATATATATATATATCCAAATAAAAGCTGTTGTATGCACACGGATTACAACGACTAACGGAACAATATATAACTGCTTTAATTGGGATATATATATATATTGTAGGGGTCTGTCTACTAACTACTAACAGCGGCATCGCCGCTAGTAACCCCGTGTCATGGGTTCGACCACTCGACGTGCAGAGAATGCGGCCGTCGCTTTCGCGCGCTCGCTATCTCAGCCATGCATCGCCGCGCTGCCGCGCGCGTCAGCGCGCGGCCCGTCTGGGGGCAGGACAGCGAACCGCCACACGCGTCGAAAGAGGAGAACATTACGCGTCCCTCTCCGTGCATGGTAATTTAACGAAGGTTAAAATTGTACAAACAAAATAAGGCCTAATGCATCAAATTAAATATAAAGAATAACAACGATTAACAACACCCGAACACGCCCGAACACAAAGGACAGTTTGAATGAACAACACACGAACACACAATAACACACAAAAACCATGCAAGGAAGGAACCGCCTAATCCCCGGCTAGCGTACCCGCGACCGCGCGCCGCTAGAAAGGGAAAACAGAAGGTAAAGAACATACAGAGGTGGGTGTCGGTCGTAGGTCACCACCGTGGTCGCTGGGGCTCGCAAAGCCGCGCCATCCGACCGATGGCATGGTCGGCCGGAGGGCCACAAAAGTGCGTGCGCACGGCTTCGAGTCCCAGCGAGTTCTCCCGAGCATCTCCAAAACTAGAAACGGGCTAACATTCGAAATTAGTAGCTGACCAATGGAAAACTACTCAAGACCACATTGGGCATAGCGGGTCCGCCCCTCGCTCTGCTGGGCCGCCGCTCTGTCCAGCTGGGAGAGGGGGTGCGAGGCGGTTCGTGCAAAACACGGCGTCGCGCTGGACCCGGTCCCCACATCCCTCCCTCCTTAAAAGCCCCTTAAAAAAACAAATGACCAGTGGTGCCGATACACTATGAAATCCGAGAGGCCCCAAACCAAAACAAAACGAGAAAACAAGCGCGCCAAGTCTGTCAAATGTCCGATGAAGCCGACGCAAACCATGGCATCTTCACACGGACCCTGGACGCCGGCCGCGGCAGGTCTCACGTGCCGTCGACCCTGTCGACTTCCTGGCCGCCTCAAGTTCCGCGACCACTGCTCCGTACGCAGACTTGCCGTCGATGCTGCCCCGCTCTAGACGCGCAGACTTCGGCCGCCAAATCAGCACGGCAGATACACAAACAAAAAGAACAGTCGCGCAGCACAAAACCAAACTCAATTCAACTGACGAGCAAAAAAAAATGACGCAGGGCTAGAAATCATTCTCATGGTACCGAAAAAACGAAACCGAACAAAGAGAAACGGTACGTAAAGAGAACGTAACAGGTATTAAGGGAATATGGTAACACTTAGAACAGAACCTAGGACAGCGAAGAGAAGCTATCGAGAAGGTAGAGAGCGGACATTCCATGTAGCGGACATTCCAAGAACTAAACGAGAGGTGGCTACCTACAACAACTACATACATCGGGGACGCACGACCGACGCCTTAGGGAGCTTCGCCCCCAGAAAGAGAAAGACGTCTCTGTCAGGTTATGTCTCCGCCTGAGATCAGTCGGGAAGTAACCAATGTAAACGTGGTCTTCACTAGCGCGATGCCACATCAACTTACACTAGCGGATTATGCGTCCAAGAAAGCACACTACCCATCCGTGACACCAAACGAAACGGGAGATGCACAACGTGTTGCCTATGGAATGAACAGACGGGGAAGGGATGGTGGCAGCGGAGTATTCACACTGCACCGTGCGAAATCGCAGGGCACAGTAACTTTAACTAAAGCCTTGCGCTCTGACGACTGGCTAGAATTGTTGTAGGGGCGCGCAATCGCGCTCCTCTGCTGTCGGGGGGCGGGGAAGGGTGCCACTGCCGACGCGCGTAAAGACGGCGCTAACCGCGAAGGTGGCATCATACTGTGGCCGATTTCATACGGAACGTGCAGCAATGAACCCCTTTCATCCAGGGCCACGGCTACCTGCCGCTTCGAGCACACATCCCGCGCTCGTCGCGAAACCAGAAAATGATACCGCGCGCGCGCCACGTGCAGTACCAACACTTTCAGGCGCCTCCCCTTCAGGAGGCGAAAAAAACAACAGTGAAAGAAACTATTTACACTGTGTACACATGGGTCACTCTGCTGTCAGCTACGTCGCTCTTCGGCCAACGGAAAAAAAGAAGAAACAAGAAAAAAACCATATTCTTGAGGAGAGCCCAGTAAGGATGGACCTCCTTTCATCCTTTCCCCCCGACCGGCCGGCTGATTATCGCCACAGTGGCTTACCTCTCTCCTGCCGCGGGGACGCTGCATCGCTCTCCCCTTCTGCGTGCGTGAAGAAACGGGTGCCCGAAGGTCTGTTCAAGGAAGAAGGCTCTCCTTCTGCTTCTTTGTTGCTCTCAGCAGCCTTTCCGCCATCTTTGCCTCCCTCGGTGCATCCCGCACATGTGCACCTAACAGCGCCGTCAACTTTTAACGAAAAGAGACTTTAGGCGGTCCGGGAAGAAATAGTGCAACTACTAATTCACTGGTTCTAAATTTACTGAAGAAAGGCGCTCACAACGCCAAGTGTAAAGAAAACCGTTGGACTCACCGACTTGGAACATTGAAAGGGAGACAAGATGGTCATTCTCCCGGCCATGCCATGATGGAAGCCCTGGTCAATCCAAAAAGTTTCCACCACAAAGAACGAACTGCTGCATCTCGGTGGCAACTTGCATCACGCCGTTCCTCATCCACGCTTCGCCTGACACAACTTCGAAGCTGGTTACCAATTCGTTTGAGAAGTGACATTTGCCTCTCCTCACACCACGATACATCGACAAGAAAAAAGGAAGGACAGATAAAGAGAAACGCGCGATACACTGCAGAGAGGGCCACGGTCAACCAAAGCGCACTTGGGGCTGGGAACCGAACGCAACTTCCCCACTATGCCGACACCTGCTCGTCATTTGAGCGACCGAGGGCTAGGCCCCTGGCCCCACTTAGTTGGACGCCAAAATGTAGGGGTTCTTCTACTAACTACTGCTGCTAGAAGCGGCATCGCCGCTAGCAACCCCGTGTCGTGGGTTCGAGCACTCGACGAACAGACAATGAGGCCGTCGCGTTCGCGCTCTAGCTATCTCAGCCATGAATCGCCGCGCTACCGCGCGCGGCAGCCCGCGGCCCGTCTGGGGGCAGGACAGCGAACCGCCGCACGCGGCGAAATGGGAGAACATTAGGAGTCCCTCTCCGTGCATGGTAATTTAATGGAGGTTAAAATACTACAAACAAAATAAGGCCGAATGAATCAAATTAAATATAAAGAATAACAACGATTAACAACATGCGAACACACACGAACACAAACAAAGGACAGTAACAATGAAGTACACGCGATCACACAATAACACACAAAAACCACGCAAGATAAGGCGCACGGAAGAAGAGAGGGCGTCCTCTTCGTCGATGCGGCCAAGTACCCGCGGCCCACCGGCAACAGTTACAGCAACTGGGGAACGACCACCTCCACCAGTACCGTCGGTACAAGCCGACCGTGCAAGACGAACCGCAGCAACGAACGCCGTCACCCCTGCTCCTACTACAACATCAACGAGAGCTGCGGCAACAACGAAGACAAGGCCAGCAAACGACGACGCAGCCTGCCTTCACTAAGGCGGTTGTGGACACGAAAGGAAGGGTCCGATTCGCGGCATCAGGGAGGCTGCCGTCGGCCGAGACAGCGGAAGAGATGGCCATAGCCCTCGCGGTACTACACAGAGGTGTGGAAGACGAGTTGATTACCTGTGACTCCAAGACAGTGATTCGGAACTCGATTCGGAAGACAGCGATTCAAGAGACTTCGGCTCAGGCACTATTACAAACAAGGCCCTCAAGTGGTCCCCTGAGCATGTGGGGGACCTTCGAAGTAGCAACCATCGGAACAACAACAATGCCAGCAGCCGAAGAACCGCCGGTATCCCGCACATCCACAACGAGCGCGCCCACCTCGTCGCGAGGCAGCTTACCCGCCGCAACGCAGTCACCCAAGGGCAGCCGCCCCCCCCCCCCCCGTTGTTGTGCGGGGCTGCGCCGCAGGAACGGCACCTATCGAGTCTTGCACCGCCGCAATCGCCGCCACTACCACGGTTCCCGCCTTCGAAATCACGACGGACCAGGGGACGCTGATCATGACGCCAAGGAGTTTCTGGCCACTTACCGAGAGGTGCTTGAGCACTACAGGAAGGAACTACAAAAATATCCTCAACCCCACAGTCGGTTAGACAGGTCCCAAGCAGTCGAATTGAGAAGGCTGCAGACGGGCACTTTCACCAACCCCTACCACCTGAACCGCCTGTGTCCCGCGCTGCACCCATCGCCCGGCTGTCCATGGTGTGAGCACAAACGGTCTGATATGGCCCACGTGCTTTGGGAGTGCCAAGGCCACGAGGAAGAAAGCAGGAGAATGGGAAGAGCAGGGCGTTCTGAAGCAGAGTACCTTCCTGAGAGATGGCAAGCCGCCCTCCTCAGCGGGGCTCCTGAAGACCAAGAGTGGACCGTCCATCGAGCCAGAGCCATCATCGAGGACCTGGAAAGATGTTCCTCGAGTGGTGTACTTCTGGCAGCCTAGCCCCGGGCACAAACCTTAGCCGTTGGACAAATAAAGTTTACCCCATCCAATCCATGCAAGAAAGGAACCGCCTAACCCCCGGCTAGCGTACCCGCGATCGCGCTTGGCTAGAAATCGAAGGAAAAGAACATACAGAGGTGAGTGCCGGTCACAGGTCGCCACCGTGGTCGTTGGAGCTCGCAAAGGCGCGCCATCCGACCGATGGCCTGGTCGGCCGGAAGGCCACAAAAGTGTGTGCGCACCCCTTCGCGTCCCAGCGAGTTCTCCCGAGCATCTCCAAAAGCAGAAACGGGCTAATGTGCGAAATTAGTAGCTGACCAATGGAAAACTACTTAAGACCACATGGGGCAAAGCGGGCCGCCCCTTGCACTGCTGGACCGCCGCTCCGTCCAGCTGGGAGAGGGCGATGCGAGGCATTTCGTGGAAAACATGGCATAGTGCTGGACCCGATCCCCACAATAATACATATATATATATATATATATATATATATATATATATATATATATATATATATATAAAGAGATGAGTAGTAGACCCTCGGAATTGGCAGCAAAAATGCGGAAAGCGTTTATTCAACGTTTCAGCCGGAGACCGGCTGAAACGTTGAATAAACGCTTTCCGCATTTTTGCTGCCAATTCCGAGGGTCTACCACACATCTCTGCCTTCACGCCTCCGGCCTATTCACCACCATGACTGATATATATATATATATATATATATATATATATATATATATATATATATATATATATTGCCACCTTCCCACTATGTTATATACACTAGCGACGAGGAAGACGATCACGGACTGGCTGACCCGCTCGTGAATGCAAGCCCGCTATAGTGAAGAAGACGAGGATCTTTTCATCTCTGCTCCTGTCTGCTGCTGGTTCTCCCGAGTCCGACGCAGTACTGTTTGTTCTTCGAGCAATAAAACTCCTGCTCTCAGTGAACCGCGACACTGGTGGAAGTGCTGGGTACTCTGCAATCAGCCCATGACTACGACCCCTCCTTCAAGCCCGACAGGACTCCCACGTGTGGAAACGCCGGTACAGCGGACAAGCCGCCGCCTGCAAGGCTTGAGCCCAGAGTTCGCTTCCTTGGAATCGCTACCAGAAACGACCCGACCGGCCCCAGAGATGACATCTGCAAGCAGGCCAACCCAGGTAACCGTCCAAAATCTTCGGATTCCCGATATTTTCCGCGGGGAGGCTCATGAGGATGCCGAGGACTGGCTCGAGCAGTATGAGCGAGTGGCTAAGTCAAATCGCTGGGGCCCTGACGACACGCTTGGCAACGTGTATTTCGCCCTTGACGGCGCAGCAAAGATATGGTACGAAAACCGCGAAGGAAATTTGACAACGTGGAATGAGTTTTCCCGTCGACTGCTCGACACGTTCGGAAAGGCGGATCGGCGTGAAAATGCACAGCGTCTTCTCGAGTGGCGGATACAGAAGCCGAACGAGAGCGTAGCCATGTATGCTGAGGATATGACCCGGTTGTTTCGCCGCGCCGATCCTGGTATGACCGAAGCGAAGAAGCTGAGCCACCTAATGCGGGGCGTCAAGGAACAGTTGTTCGCGGGCCTAGTGCGTAACCCTCCAACGACGGTGGAGGAATTCATCAGGGAGGCCACAGCTATCGAGCGAGCGCTCCATCAGCGCTACCAGCAATACGACCGCTTGGCTACTCCTACGGGAGCCGCCGTGCTCGCCACTAGCGATGACAACAACCTAAGGCAACTTATACGCGAGATAGTGCGTGAGGAGCTCGCCAAAGAAACGGCAAGGAAAGCGGCGCCGCAGCAGGAATACACTGTTGCTTCTGTGGCGGAAGTCGTACGTCACGAACTTCGACAAGCGTTTGCTCCCTGCAGCCCGTGTCCCGAGCTTAGCCCCGAGCTGAGCCCCGAGCCGAGCCCATGCAGCTACGCAGACGCTGTGCGCCACTCGTTGTCTACTGTGCCGGCGCCGCAGTACCGCCAAAGACCACCTGTTGCAGCCTGGGCTCAACGGGAACCCGTGAGGAGGCCCCAGCTTCGCAGGACCGATATGTGGCGCACATATGACCGACGACCACTGTGTTACAGTTGCGGAGAGCCTGGGCACATTTGCCGATTTTGCCCTTATCGCCCTGTTGGCTACCAGGGTATCTACTCTGGTATTCGACGTCGCCAGATTGACGACAGCCGTGCGCCCGCTGATGACAGGTTTGCTGCGTCACAAGTGAGTTCGCCTCTCCGGTCACGGTCGCCGTCTCCTGCCCGATTTTCCTCTCCTAACCGCCGAAGTTCTGCTGAGGCCCGAGGTCGGTCTCCCAGCCCACGGCGGGGAAACTAAAAGAAGCGACCTCTGGGGGGGGAGGTTGCAAGTTCTCGAAGTGTCGAAAAGCCCCCACTGCCGAGAGAGGACGAGGTTGCCCCGACAAATAACGCCGAAGACACTGTGACTGCTGACCTCACTGTACGAATTGATGGGCGCGAAGTGACTGCATTAGTAGATACTGGTTCAGATTTCACTATAATGAGGGAGACGTTTGCCGACGCCCTTAAGAAAGTTCGAACGCAATGGACGGGCCCGTGTCTTCGGAATGCTGGAGGACAGTTAATGATGCCTATTGGAAAGTGTACGGCGAGACTCGCGATCGGCGATGCAACCTTTGTCGCCAGTTTTGTGATTCTGCGGGAGTGCTGCAAATCGGTCATATTAGGCATGGACTTCCTGCGCGAGCACGGCGCTGTAGTGAACATACGAGACGGAGTGGTAACGTTCTGCACGGTTAATGACGCGGCCCGGGGCACCACGCAAGTCAGAGCTCTACGCATTGTTGACGAAGACGTTTTTATACCACCTCTCTCGTGCAGCCTAGTTTCTGTCAGCTGCGATGCACTGCTAAACGGAGATGGTGTAGCGGAAGGTATCACTGCCCTTCTTCTCCGACGCGGTCTTGCCATCGCTCGTGGAATCGTGAGCTTGACTGATGGACGTGCGCAAGTGCTCCTGACAAATTTCTCCAGCGAACGCAGGTACATCGGTAAAGGCACCGCTGTAGCGTACCTGGATGACATTAACCACGCACGCGACTGCTTCGCTTTGCAAGAAGAAGACCCCACAGACGCAGCACCGTGTGCTCCTGTCCTCGATCTTGGCCCTAGTTTAACGCAGGCAGAGAAAGTTCGTCTTCGAGAGCTGCTCCACCAATTCAGCGGCTGCTTCTCCTCAACATCGCGAGTGGGCCAAACGCCGCTGACGAAACACCGCATTGTGACAGAGGAGACAGCAAGACCAATCAGACAGAACCCGTACCGCGTTGCACCGAGAGAACGCGAAGCAATTCAACAGCAAGTACAGAAGATGCTCGAGGATGATGTAATACAGCCGTCGAACAGCCCCTGGGCATCACCTGTGGTGTTGGTCAAGAAAAAGGATGGTAGCCTCCGGTTCTGTATCGATTACCGCAAGCTCAACCGCGTCACGAAGAAGGACGTTTACCCATTACCACGTATCGACGATTCCTTGGACAGATTACGGCACGCGCAGTACTTCTCATCAATGGACCTAAAGAGCGGTTACTGGCATATTGATGTCGACGAACGTGATGGCGAGAAGACTGCCTTCGTGACGCCTGATGGGGTTTATGAATTCAAAGTTCTCCCCTTTCGACTGTGCTCAGCCCCAGCCACGTTTCAAAGACTAATGGACACTGTTCTCACCGGCCTCAAATGGAAAACATGCCTGGTATACCTGGATGATGTAATTGTCTTTTCGGCCACATTTGACGAACATCTAAAGCGGCTACATTCGGTTCTCCAGGTGATAAAATCCGCAGAACTCACATTGAAGGCCGACAAATGCCACTTCGGCTTTAAAGAGCTTCAGTTCTTGGGCCATGTAGTCAGCCACGAAGGTGTTAAGCCTGACCCTGCTAAAATTGAAGCCGTCGCGAAATTTCCGAGGCCCACAGATAAAAAGGCAGTCAGACGCTTCCTCGGTCTTTGTGCCTACTACCGCCGATTCATCGCAGATTTCTCGCGCACCGCTTTTCCACTCACTCGTCTAACAAGAGACGACGTCGCGTTCGTGTGGACGGAGGAGCAAGAAACGGCATTTAGTGAATTGCGGCAACGCCTACAAACTCCGCCGGTGCTCGCTCATTTCGATGAGGATGCCCCAACAGCCATTCACACGGATGCCAGCAATGTGGGACTCGGCGCCGTTCTCGTTCAGTGGCAAGATGGTTGCGAGCGAGTCATTGCCTATGCCAGCCGGACACTGTCGCGTGCCGAGGGTAATTACTCAACTACGGAAAAAGAATGCCTCGCTGTAGTATGGGCAGTCACCAAGTTTCGCCCGTACTTGTACGGTCGTGCTTTTCAGGTAGTCAGCGACCACCACTCCCTTTGTTGGCTGACGAACATCAAAGACCCGTCCGGACGTTTGGCCCGTTGGAGCCTCAGATTGCAAGAATATGACATGACTGTTGTGTATAAATCCGGACGGCAACATTTAGATGCAGACTGCCTCTCACGGTCCCCTATCGAACCCTCTGGGACCGATGATGATGAATTTGCAGCTTTTCTGGGAGTCGTTAATGCGGCAGACATATCCACGCAACAACAAGACGACGAGGAGCTCAGCTCTTTGATTCGGTTTCTGGATGGGAAATGTACAAATGCGCCGAAAATGTTTTCAGAAACGTTGCCGTCATTCTGTTTGCGTGACGGTATTCTCTACAGAAAGAACTTCGTTTCAACTGGGAATCGTCATCTCCTTGTCGTGCCGACAAGTCTCCGTACCGAAATCTTGCGGGCCTGCCACGATGAGCCATCCTCGGGGCACCTTGGCTATACACGAGCCTTGGCAAGAATCAGAGAAAAATACTACTGGCCAAGGCTCGCTGGAGACGTAAAGCGTTACGTCAGAACTTGCCTTGACTGTCAGAGACGCAAAGCACCACCAGCTAAACCCGCCGGACTTTTGCATCCAGTCGCAGTTCCAGAAAGGCCTTTTGCCCAAATTGGAATGGACCTCCTGGGCCCATTTCCTATTTCCGACAGCGGCAATAAATGGGCAGTAGTTGCGAAAGACTACCTCACCCGCTACGCGGAAACCAAGGCAATTCCTTCCAGCACTGCAGCCGAGGCGGCCCAATTCTTTATTGAAAACATCGTACTGCGGCACGGCGCTCCACACACGATCATCACCGACAGAGGAACCACATTCACAGCTGAGCTGCTGCGCACTATACTCACGCTCAGTGGTACGTCGCATAGGCAGACAACCGCCTACCACCCACAGACGAATGGACTTACGGAACGCCTCAACAAAACTATTGCCGACATGCTCAGCATGTACGTCGATGTTGAGCATAAGAACTGGGATAAAATACTGCCGTATGTTACCTTTGCATACAATACCGCAAGGCAAGAAACAACGAGAATGACGCCGTTCCGTCTCCTTCATGGGCGAGATGTCACGACCATGCTTGACGCCATGCTGCCTCACGATTTCAGTGAGACAGACGCTGATGCCGCAGCATTCACCCAACGTGCCGAAGAAGCCCGGCATCTAGCGCGCGTCAGAATAACTAACCAGCAGGAACGTGACACACGACGATACAACCTTCGGCATCGATTCGTCGTTTATCAACTGGGCGAAAGAGTCTGGGTTTGGTCTCCCGTACGACGCCGGGGGCTCGCGGAGAAGCTCCTACGCCTTTATTTCGGCCCGTACAAGGTGCTTCGCCGTCTTAGCGATGTCACCTACGAGGTCGTTCCTGACAGCCCGTCTTGTTCCAAACGCCGTCAACATCTGCCTGAGACAGTACACGTGGTGCGTATGAAGCCGTACGTTTCCGAATGAACTGCGAACTATCTCGGCAAAATAAGATTGACTGTTCCTTGTTCAGTGAGCATCGGGACGATGCTTCTTCTGGCGGGGGGATAATGCCACCTTCCCACTATGTTATATACACTAGCGACGAGGAAGACGATCACGGACTGGCTGACCCGCTCGTGAATGCAAGCCCGCTGTAGTGAAGAAGACGAGGATCTTTCATCTCTGCTCCTGTCTCTGCTGCTGGTTCTCCCGAGTCCGACGCAGTACTGTTTGTTCTTCGAGCAATAAAACTCCTGCTCTCAGTGAACCGCGACAATATATATATATCTTGCTACGAAGCGACCATAGTATCTGGATATGGCTCATACAATCGATGGAGAAGAAGACGAAGACAGGACTGGCTGGTGCGCGGACTGTCCACCATTTTGGTTGCTGCCTGGTTAAAGCCTCCCTGTAAATACATTGTAAATAGCCGTCCTCTGTGTCTTTCTCGTAACATCTTTGTGGTGGACGTGCTGGTTGTTCGCTGTCCCCTAAACGGAGCTCCGCAACGGCCGCCTCATCACGGGTCTGACCATGTCACACGGTGAAGGCACATCCTCTTCACCACCTGGCCCTTCCGCGGTCTCCGCGTCGTCCACCTACGTAGTGCTACCTCCTGCCCGCGACCCCGGCGTCTTTTCCGGCCAGGATGGGGTTGATGTCGACAAGTGGCTCAACCTTTATGAACGCATCAGCGCCAACTACAGGTGGGACCCCACCATTATGCTTGCCAACGTGTTTTTCTACCTCGATGGCCCACCACGGGTGTCGTTCGAGATGCACGAAGCTGACATAACCTGCTGGGAGTCGTTTAAAGAACAGATTCGCGACCTTTGCGGTGATAGCACTGGCCGGCAGACCGCGGCACGTAATCAACTTGGGAATCGCGCACAGACATCCACCGAATCCTACGTCGCGTACGTTCAGGACGTCCTTGCACTTTGCCGCTTGGTTGACGAAAACATGGCCGAATCCGACAAGGTTTCCCATGTGCTCAAAGGCATTGCAGACGACTCCTTTAACTTGCTCACTACACACATGTTGACGCGATCGAAGCCATCATCGAAGAATCCCGGCGGTTTGAACAAGCCAAGAGCCGCCGTATAACGCAGAGGTTCGCCCGGCTTCCCAACACGGCCGCAACTTCATCATGTGATGCAATTCGCCAGCCGCCTACGCATGACAACGTCACGCGCATTGCTGTTCGTCGCGAGCTCGAAGCAGCCTGTCCTGCACCTGTTCCGCCACCTGTTTTTGCAACGCACTCATGCGACCCCTCGCAGCCCTCTGTGTCTCTCATTCAAGCTGTCGTCAGGCAGGAGTTTTGCTAACCTTCGTCTTCCACTAGCGTGTCCAGTGTCTCGTCTAGATACTCGCCCTTATTTTACGGGGCCCGCTCGTCGATCCTTTACCTCCACTTCGCCCCGCCGTAACCTCGCGGAATGGAGAACGCCCGACGATCAGCCCATATGCTTTTCCTGCCATCAAGCCGGACACATTTCTCGTTACTGCCGTCGCCGCTGGACCTACCCTCCACGACAGACCTTCCCTACCTATATGCGCTCTCCTCCAGCCGGGCAGTCAGCGCCTACTTCACCTGCTTACTCATCGTCGACCTCCCACGAGCCTTTTACCGCCGGTGCCAACGATGTTCGCCGCTTCTCCCGTTCCCCGTCGCCGCAACGCCGCCAATACCGCTCTCCGCAGCCTCGACGCTTTTCCTCTCCGACCTTCGCTGGACGCTCGCAGCCGGAAAACTAGATAGTGCAGCTTATAGAGGTGAAGCTGCATTACCACCGTCTCTCGAAAACCCTCTACTGACGCTCCCGACGCACCACAGCCTTCTGAAAGTAAACGTCGACAATGTTCCTGTAACAGCCCTTATCGATACTGGTGTGCACATATCTATTATGAGTGCCTCTTTACAGCCGCCATCTGAAGAAGATTACGACGCCGTCTACGACGCCGACAATACGTGTTGGCGGTGGAGGTGATGTTCACGTCATAGGAATGTGCTCTGCCTGTGTAAGCATTGCCGATCTTCACACTGTCGTACTTTTCGCTGTTCTTGCTCGCTGCCCACATGACCTTATACTTGGCCTTGACTTCCTTTCCGAGCACTCAGCTTTAATTGACTGCTCTTTGGGAGTACTTCACCTCGATCTTCCTCTGCTCTCAGATATTCCTGAAACGTCTATCAGCCGCCTAAGCTCCACCACTTTTGTTCGTTTACCGCCTCGGGCCGTCACGTGTGCTTGTCGTCGAACCCACCCGTTCCTGACGGCGACTACATCGTGACCCCTATAACTGACGTCCGCTTGACCCGCCATGTTACTGTGCCACATACCGTCGCCACAATAGCAGACAACTGTGTGTTCCTCCCGCTCCTAAATTTTGGCCTCACCCCCCAAGTGTTGCCTCAACGGATGTCGCTTGCCCAGCTTGCAGCTGCGACGGACCACGACATCTCTGTTGTTGCTGCAACCATTCCTGACCAAGCTGCAGTTACACGGTCACCTGATTACAACGACAGCATCTTGCGACAAATGATGGGGCAGACCTCCTTCCCCACCAGGCCGGCGCTCTGTGTCAGCTTTTGACAGCGTACAGCGACATCTTCGACGTTCACGATCGACCCTTGAGCCAGACGAAGATCGTCACCCACCGCATACATACTGGTGACTCTTTGCCCATTCACCGCCGCCCTTGCCGTGTATCCGCAACGGAACGTGACGTGATCCAAGAAGAAGTCGCCAAAATGCTTGCGAAGGACATAATCGAACCATCATCTAGTCCTTGGGCCTCACCCGTCATATTAGTTAGGAAAAAAGGCGGTTCCTGGCGTTTCTGCGTTGATTATCGACACCTAAACAAAATCGTGTACCCTCTTCCTCGTATTGATGACGCCCTCGACTGCCTCCATGGTGCCGCTTTCTTTTCATCGCTCGACCTTTGATCTGGTTACTGGCAAATTGCAGTAGATGATATGGATCGCGAAAAGACCGCCTTTGTTACTCCCGACGGTCTCTACCAATTCAAGGTCATGCCCTTCGGCCTCTGTAACGCGCCAGCAACATTCGAAGAATGATGGACTTCAAGGGTTTAAGTGGCTCAAGGGTTTAAATGGCTCCTTCAATGGTTTAAGTGGCAGACGTGTTTGTGCTTCCTGGACAATGTAATAATCTTCTCGCCGTCTTTCGCTACACACCTGGAGCGCCTCTCGACGATATTGGAAATTTTTCGGTGAGCTGGCCTCCAGTTGAACTCCTCAAGATGTCTCTTTGCTCTTCGTGAAATTACCGTGCTGGGCCACCTTGTTGACGCTTCCGGAGTTCGACCAGACCCAGCGAAAATACACGCTCTCACGAGCTTTCCTGTTCCACGCTCTGTCCATGATGTTCGAAGCTTCGTGGGCCTGTGCTCCTACTTCCGTCGTTTCATCAGAAACTCTGCCGCACTTGCTCGTCCCCTCATTGACCTTCTGAAGCACGACGTCCCGTTTTCTTGAGGTCCTCTACAAGCCGACACCTTCCCTCAGCTAATTGCAGCACTAACCACTCCACCTATCCTTGCACACTTTCACCCAGATGCACCCACAGAATTGCGCACGGATACTAGTGGCTACAGCATCGGTGCAGTTTTGGCACAGAAGCAACAAGGCGTTGAACGTGTCATTGCTTACGCCGGTCGTCTTCTGTCGAAACCGGAGCGCAACTACTAGATTACCGAAAAGGAATGTCTTGCCCTTGTCTGGGCGGTCTCTAAGTTCCGTCCCTACTTATATGGCCGCCATTTCCGTGTTGTTACCGACCACCACGCTCTTTGCTGGTTATCTTCACTGAAGGACCCTACTGGACGATTTGGCCGGTGGGCTTTGCGCCTACAGGAGTATTCCTACTCAGTTGCGTACAAGTGTGGCCGCCTCCATCTCGACGCCGACTGCCTGTCGCGCTACCCTGTTGACCAACCGGACGAGTCAGACATCGAGCCTACCCCCTGCGTCATATCTGTGACTCAGTTTCTTCGTATTGGTGACGAACAGTGGCGAGACGCTTCCTTGCGGTCGCTCATTGGCCGTCTCGAAGCGGCACCAAACAACGCGTCGTTCCGCATGTTCGTCCTCATAGATGGAGTACCCTACCGTCGTAACGTCCAACCAGATGGCCCTGAACTTCTCGTCGTGCCTAAACATCTGCGCGCATCGGTCCTTCGTTAGCTGCAGGACGAGCCCACTGCTGGCCACCTTGGCGTATCTCGCACGTACGACCGTGTTCGCCGCCGCTTCTTCTGGCGTGGTCTCGCCCGGTCTGTTCGACGCTACGTGGCCTCCTGCGAAAAATGCCAACGTCGGAAGCGACCTGCCGCACCCCCTGCCGGACTACTTCAACCACTGCCCGTCCCGACCGAACCGTTCTTTCGTATTGGTGTCGACCTTCTCGGCCCTTTTCCTGAGTCAAACTCCGGCCACAAATGGGTCGCCGTTGCTATAGATCATGCAACCCGGTATGCTATCACTAGCGCTCTTCCGACCAGCACTGCTACGGACGTCGCCGACTTCTTGTTGCGCGACGTTATACTACACCACGGTGCACCTCGCCAACTGCTCACAGATCGTGGCCGCGCATTTTTGTCGCGAGTAATCGACGATCTCTTGCGATCCTCCTCCACGCAGCACAAGTTGACCACCTCCTACCATCCCCAGACAAATGGTCTCACCGACCGCCTCAACCCTACCCTCACGGACATGCTTTCCATGTACGTTTCGTCTGACCACCGTGACTGGGACCTGGCCCTACCGTACGTCACTTTCGCCTATAATTCCTCACGCCATGACACAGCCGGTTATTCTCCATTTTATATGCTTTTCGGCCGCGAACCGACCTTACCACTGGACACCCTACTTCTGGATGTTACCGCGCCGCCTAGCGAATGTGCTCGTGATGTCATCGCTCGTGCCGACCACGCGCGTCAAATCGCCCGCTCGGGGCTGTGCGCCTCGCAAGCAAGCCAGAAGCGCCTTTACGACAGCCGCCATCGCGACGTTGCCTTCTCACCCGGTTCCTTAGTACTACTATGGTGTCCTTATCGACGTGTCGGCTTGTCCGAAAAGCTGCTATCAAGATACACGGGTCCTTACCGCATCGTCCGCCAAGTAACGGACGTTACCCATGAGATTGTTCCCGTCTCCCCGACTCTGTCTACTGCAGCTTCGCGCACCGACATAGTTCACGTGACCAGACTAAAGGCTTACTACCTCCCGTCTGACGACCGAGTTGAAAGTGCTCCGAGACGGCGCTTCTACCACCGGGGGTAATGCTACGAAGCGACCATAGTATCTGGGTACGGCTCATACCATCGATGGAGAAGAAGACGAAGACGTGACTGGCTGATGCGCGGACTGTCCACCATTTTGGTTGCTGCCTGGTTAAAGCCTCCCCGTGAATACTTTTTAAATAGCCGTCCTCTGTGTCTTTCTCGTAACAATATATATCATCATCATCAGCCTGTTTAGGTCCAATGCAGGACGAAGGCCTCTCCCATCGATTTCCACTCCACCCTATCCTGAGCGAGTTGGTTCCACTTTATGCCCGCAAACTTTTTAATTTCATCGCTCCATTTAACCTTTTGCCTGCCTCTGTTGCGTTTTCCCTCTCTTGGTAACCATTCCGTCGCTCTTACTGTCCATCTGTTAGCTTTTCTCCTCATGATATGTCCTGCCCAGGTCCGCTTCTTTCTTTTAATTGAGATAATAGTATGGGCTATTCCTGTCTGTTCTCTGATCCATTCCGCTCGTTTTTCATCTCTTAGCGTTACCCCTATCATTTTTCTTTCCATTGCACGTTGCGCGCTCCTCAGTTTCATCTAGTTTTTTCGTCATCCTCCACGTTTCTCCACCGTATGTTAGTACTGGGAGAATGCAGTGATTGAATACTTTTCGCTTTAGTGAGAGCAGTAAGTTTCCAGTCATGATTTCGTAATTCCTTCCGAATGCGCTCCAGCCCATCCTTATTCTACGGAGAATTTCTTTATCATGGTTAGGAGTTCCTGTTATTAACTGTCCCAGGTATACGTATTCGCTTACACATTGTAGGGGTTCATTGTCGATTTTAAGTTCCTGTTCCTTAGCTAGGCTATTGAGCATAACTTTGGTGTTTTGCCTATTCATTTTTTACCCCATTTTAATACTTTGCTTGTTTAGGTCATCGATTATGTTTTGTAGTTCGTCTCCATCATTGCTAAAGAGTACAATGTCGTCTGCAAATCTTAAATTGCTGAGATATTCTCCATCTATTCGAATGCCCTTTTCTTCCCAGTCTAGACGTTTAAAGATTTCCTCTAAACATGCAGTGAATAGCATCGGGGATATCGTATCTCCCTGTCTCACACCTCTCTCGATCGGGATTTCTCTGCTTTTCTCATGTAGAAGTAGTGTGGCTGTGCACTCATTGTATATGTTGTTTATGGTTTTCACGTATACGCCTGGTACCCCTTGTCGTCGTAGAGCTTCTAGAACTGCTTGTATTTCTATGGAGTCAAACGCTTTCTCGTAGTCGATGAACGCCATATAAAGAGGTTTGTTATATTCGGCGTACTTCTCAATTACTAGGTTGATAGCGTGTCTGTGGTCCATTGTCGAGTAACCTTTCCTAAAACCAGCTTGTTCTCTCGGTTGGTTAAAGTCGAGGGTTTCTCTTGTCCTTGTAGAAATTAGTTTTGTAAATAGCTTGTATATTACTGGGAGTAGGCTAATTGGTCTGTAATTCTTCAACTCCTTTATGTCACCTTTCTTGTGGATAAGGATTATATTAAAATTTTTCCAACTGCGCGGTATACTACATGTCTTGACACATTTCGTGAAGAGTGATGCAAGTTTTTCAAGTAAAACATCTCCTCC
Source organism: Hyalomma asiaticum (assembly GCA_013339685.2). NCBI lineage: Eukaryota > Metazoa > Arthropoda > Arachnida > Ixodida > Ixodidae > Hyalomma > Hyalomma asiaticum. Next base: position 127,807,258 of record CM023485.1, read on the forward strand.
GTCTTTGATCAAGTCGACTGTTATACCATCTTCACCGGCTGCTTTACCGTGGGCCATGCCTTTGGCAGCTTTTTTGATTCGTCAGCGGTTATATATGGAATTTCAGTATCTTCCTCTGATAGTATTTCTTTTAAGGTTGTGTGGTCTGTCTGAGAGCTGTACAGTTCCGAGTAGAAATCTTCTGCTACCTTTACTATTTCGTTGAAATTAGTGATAACGTTACCTTGTTTATCTTTTAGCACATGCATTTTGTTTTGTCCTAAGTGCAGTTTCTTTTTGACCGATTTAATGCTGGTGCCTTTTTCTATTGCTTTCCCTATTTCTCTCGTGTTAAAGTTTCTTATATCTCTTTGCCTGGCTTTACTGATCAGCTTTGATAGTTCTGCGAATGCAATCTTATCTTTTGGCGAAGTTACTTTCATTTGGTGGCGTTTTTTTATTAAGTGCTTGGTAGATTGGGACAACTTATTTGTTGTTTGCTTTGCTGTTTTTTGCCCCCGAGTTCTATCGCTGTTTCAAGGATTGCTTTCGTTAGAGTTTTTATTTCTTCTACATCGTCACCATTTTCGCCTAAGGCCTCGAACTTGCTGCTTAGGGCAACTTTAAATTCTTTGTTCTTGGATCTGATTACCTCTAGATTACATTTTTAGGGGCGGAGCTCCTTAAGGGGTGTGTCGTGCGTCCCCGATGTATGTAGTAGTAGTAGTAGTAGTCGTAGTAGTAGGTGCACGCACGCGCCGGAGGGCACGCACGGCGGGGCACGCACGGCAGGTCACGCACGGGGGGCACGCACAGCAGGGCACGCACGCGCCGAGGGCGAGCGCGTGGCACCTGGCGCTCGCCCTCGCCGCGAGCCCCGGGAGCCACGCTTTCCCCCGCAAACTCGACCTGGGCAAAAGCGAGAGACAAGGTTGGCGCAGGCAGCGTCTCCTAGCGAGTTTCTTGATTGAGAAATACCGACTGCTCGCGTTGGAGAAGCGTTCACCGGCATAACCCATATATATATATATATATATATATATATATATATATATATATATATATATATATATATATATACACTGGATCTTGACTTGCAATGAAGTGTCGGTGGGAGATTTCACTTGTGCATTGTGCATAGTTGAACCGTGAGAATTCGTATCATGCGCGTTAACTAAATTAATCCGGAACTCGGGACGATCTACGATGCACATCCCGAGCTTCGGCCACTCATCATCATTCACTCCGTAGATATGCTGTAATCTTTTTTCTAGTAAATAATTTAGTTCTCGGTTTCTTTAGGTTAAGTACAATCTTTGCTCTTACTAATCTGTGATCGCTGCATTTTATCTTCCCCACTACTTCTGTGTCTTGAATTATACCTAGATGTTCGCACATTATAAACTCGATGTCATTCTTTGTTTCCCCGTTAGGGCATTTCCACGTCCACTTCCTATTCTTGTGTTTCTTGAAAAACGTGTTCATTATTCGGAGTCGGTTTCTTTCGGCAAATTGTACGAGCCTATCCCCACGGTTATTTCTACAGCCGACTCCGCAGTCGCCAATCACCTGCTCTCCACTTTGTTTTGTCCCTACTTTGGCGTTGAAATCCCCCATGACTACTGTGTATTGTGTGCGTACTTTCATTGTTGCTAATTCGGTATCGTCGTGGAACTGGTCCACTTGTTCGTCGTCGTAGTTGGCGCATATCCATGGATTATGTTAAGTTTATACCGCTTATTTAGTTTTACTACAACGCATGCTACGCTTTCGTTAATGCTGTAGAATTCATCTACATTACCCGCTATATCTTTGTTAATTCGGAACCCGACGCCATATTCTCTTTTTTTGGGTAATCCTCTATAGCAGAGGACAATTCCATTCTTTAAGACTATGTAAGCTTCACCTGCTCTCCTAACTTCGCTAAGGCCAATGATGTCCCAACTCACTCCTTCTAGTTGCTCGAGTAGTTCCGCTAATTTAGCTTCGCTGGAGAGGGATCTTGCATTATATATATATCCAAATAAAACGACGCTTGATATCAATGTAAAGGGCGTCGTAAAAAGAACACTACGTGCACAGCCACGTGGTGGACATACGGGGAAGACGGCGACGATTGTTAAAATTCGTCGTGCAGTAACAGAGGTGCGACAGCCGAGAATTGGGAAATTGTTTCTGTATGTTGGAATGTCCGTTTCTGTATGTTTCTTTCTGTTGCCAGTCTGGATGGTTGGTTCCGTATGTCGCGATATTTGTTTCTGTAAGTTTCTTTAAGTTGCAGCGCTTTAGCGACTGATCCCTCTATCCTCCCGCCAAGTGTACAGTAAACGAGAGGGGAACCTAGGAGTACCCAATGTCAAAACGGTTGTAATTTGCTGTCAGGGATTCAGGGGCGGAGCAACTAGTCGCTTGAAAGGTGGCCCCTCGTCCCTGTCAGCGAAGTTGGAACGTTGACGATTGGCAGATTGGAACATGGAAAGAGCAAGAGAGAGGACATGTACCCCTAGTCCAGGTAGTGGTTCCTAACAAGGAGCGGTGCTATGCACTGGTTGGCTCTGCCGATTGAAGCGACGGTCCCACCTAAGTCCTCCCAACCGAGCCGCTGTCTGTAAATATGCATATACTGTGCTTTCTATAAACTCAACTTTGGTTGGTGTGAGAAAAAGATTGGTCTCTATCCTTCAAATAGAGACACGGAACGACGGACCTACTTCACAGTGGCTACATCAGCTGAGGAGCTCTGCTCTACTAGGAAGAAGTGGGACGAAGGAGAAGGTGGCAACCGAGCCCAAGTTCACTGCCAGGCTAAATTTCATTTCTCGTTAAAAATTATTATCAAGGTCGACAAATTTATACCGGCTAGAGGGCCCAGTAAATGTTAAAATGGTGCTACGCTCTTAAAAAGTTCAGACACCTAATTATGAAGTTAGAACAAGGCGGAAGGCTTTCACTGTTTGCGCGGCATTCATATCGTAGTGTTGGGCATAGCAAATATTTAAACCTTTTTTTAAAAAAGCGAAGCCGGTAGTGAAATTGAAAAAATAATCACAGGTTCATCGAAACGGCGAAGCACTGAATTGTGACAGCAAGAAATTGTAATGGTATATGATGCGAGGCTGTGCACTAACTCTTGCATACGATCTCGCGTAACTCTACAAAACATTGGTGTAAAGGAATACAGCTGCTCCAGTGTGAGTTCTCGCAGTCTCTTTGAGAGCTCAGCACATAGAAGGGTTTACGAGCCGCACGCCCATGGCTGCCGTTATAGCGCGCGCGCCAGCCATGGCGACCGCACGAATTCCACATTTGCTACTCCAGCGACCTCCCGCCCCTCTCGTCCTTTCATGCTCGTTAAAGACGGGCGGAGCGTTTCCTCTCCGCTTCGGGGGCAGGCGTCCTGATCGGGGTGACGTTATCGCACCTTCCCTGCCAGTGGCAGAGATGGACCGTGCTCGTTTGATCTCTGCTTCAGCAGTGTTCAACTCCACTGACGTGCTTTTACCCCCGGGTAGAACGTACAGCGGGGAGGGTGTTTTCAATTCGGACTTTCTACGGAACATGAATGTGACGGCATAGGAAAAACCCGTGGAGACTATCCACAAATTGCTATCGGAATAAAAGAAGAACGACAGTTCCGTTGCCCAGCTACCGCCGATGGCATAGATGTGCATCACCAGGCCTCGGCAGCCTGCCGGCCTAGCCACCACGGAAGCTAGAAAGACGTACCGCCAAGCCCCGCATGCGCCGAAACAAGGCCGCCGCCATCGTCGAGAAAGGCCGCTGTCGCCGAGACACGTCGGCAGCTTTGTAGCAATGGTGTACGAGTCCACCAAGGAAGGTCCGAACAGCCGAGGGAGAAGCGTGTTACCGCGAGGCTCGATGTGCTGTTGATCGAAAAAGACATCTGCGGCGACGATCTGATCCAGCCTACTAAAAACGCCGCTAATACAAGGACACCGTTCGGCACTCAGTGCGAAACGTCGAGAAGCGTTCATTGGGCCCCGCGAGTTTAGCAGGGCATTTTCCAAGCCTCGGACCACGGGGAAGTGCGGGTGTGCCGGATAAAAACCCGGACCAACCAAACGTCCATCAGGATGGCTCCTTCGCCAGCCTTGCGCCACTAGCGCGAACTTCGCTATTTTTAAATTACTTCCAAAAACGGCATGCCCGTTCTCGAGATTGAGATCCATTGCAAGCGCGACAGAAACCAGCGTCACTGCGTAAGAAGCGCAAATAAATACTTAAGCGATGGCATCCCGCATTAGAGTGATTTGTAATGAGCGCCTCACCCGGCAAGCCTAGACAGTGTTGCTTTTTATTTACCCTGTGGGTGTCTTGCCGAAGGAGAAAGGGACTGCACAAAAAGATACCACAACGTGGCACCCCCAGGTTTGGGGGCCTCCACACTCTGTGAGGATGCGTACACTGCTAGGTCATCTGTACTCGCACACACGGGATGATCCTGCGCCAACACACAGCGCGGCATCGCTAGACATTGACGTCACTCTAGGACTTTGTCTCCAGAGAGCGAACTCGTAAATAATGCGATCCTAGATTACACAACGTATAATCTAATATTGCATTGTTCTTCCTGTACACACTAAGAAAAATAACACCCTATGGGGTGAAGCAGGTTTGAAATCACCCTTTATGCACCCTTATTTTTCGTAAAAATTTCGGAAATACGTGCTATTGTTGATGTAATGCCCTTATTGCACCTTTATTGCACCCTTTCTAAATTTTATAGGCGCAGAAAGGGTGTTTGCGTATGCAAAATACCATTATGAGAATAAGGGTGCTTTGACATTCACCATTAAAAGGAAGACAAAACCCATACTACCATATCACTGAGAGATGGTGGTATAAATACGTGCTTCCCATTGTGGTTCACATGATTGTTTTTTATTGTTTTATCATTTTTAAGATATTGTCACCTGGTCGTGATTATGAAGGACGAGAAGCAAAGTATTAAAAGTCGAACTGTTTATTTTGCTGATCTGCGCCGAGAAAAGAAAGCAAATTGTACTGGACAGCAACAGAGGCGAGCGCACTTGTTGGTTGTGGATTGACACTGGAAAACACCCTTAAGGGTGTTTTCGATTGTCTGTAACTCACACCCTAGCACCCTTAAATATGGGTTCTTGGTCAATTCAAACACCAATATAAAGGGTTGTCTTGCTGACAGAAACACCCTTTTTTTCGGTAGGTGTTTAACCAAACATGCACCCTTTATGACTAATAGGTGTTTTGGGATAATTGCACCATAGGGTATTTCACCATGACAACACTTTTTTTGCAAAGCGTGCTACCCTTTCAATTTAGGGTCTAATTAAAAATATCCCACTATAAAAAACTGTTCATGCACACACTAAGTTCATGGATGCAAATGCATATGTAATTATGCATCTGCATGCATGGCGTTAGTACTGCAGATATTACATGAAAAATGTGTAACTCAATAAATCTTTATCCTTGCATACAGGAAAAGATTTGGACTTAACGAGTACCAGCATCCTATAGATATATGTAACAAGTCAAACTCTACAAAGGTTGAACAAAAGAAATTTGTTTATTTCTTTACCATATGGAAAATATCATATAAAGCATAGCGATATCGGCTGTTCTGTGTGCACACAGTAAATGATGCTGAAAGGTTGTAAAATATTGATCATTGCACGTTACCTTTAAAACAGCAAGTATAGTGGCAGCATAGCAGTCACTCCCTCCTCTGCGACAATGGTTTGGCACAGGCAATACTTGTCGACATAAAAGGATGAGTCCTCAGCTGCTTGAATATTGCTCCCAGAAAGTGCAATGTACGCAGCAAGCAGTGCTTCCGGGCTGCACAAATAGGAAGAGAACATTATTCATTACATCAGATATATATTCATATATATTCAAAGATGTCTATAAGGGTGAAGTTAAATAATCTGCCTATTGAAAAAAGAAGGAAATGCTTGAGAATATGAAGTGCTAATACAAAATTGGGAGAACAACAGAAGTACACGGTCAAAATTACATGATTAGCATATTTCAGCACACAAATGAAAGTGCTGATTACCACTGGATTTATATCGCATTTCTACTCCTGTCCTTTCACCTGTCTGCATGATTAATTTATGCCTTATTACAAAAGTTCTGACAATTCGATATCTAATTAAGCCCAGAATCAGCTCGGCTAGCATTGAAGATTCGGAGGGTTTTGTTTTTATTTTAAACTTTATCCAATGCAAGCACCAGCACAAATTAGGAGGCCACAAAATCATCAAATTGCTTACTTTTCTCTCAGACTCTCTATTTGCAGAATGTATGAGATGGCATAATCCAAACGAAACAGACATGACAGCCTTGTGTCACAAATCCAATGACATTGTGATTGCACATGCATTTAAGGCTGAATTACCCGTCGTGTTATTGCTTCTCGTCTTTATACATCCACAGGCAGGGCACTGCCTGTGAACGTACAAAGACGAACTCCGTGTGACCCTGGCTATTAGCTGATATGAAGTCTCCATGGGCGAGTAGCAATCTCTCCACCTTGCACTCCCTTGCCCTACCCTTCTAGAAGTGTACTTATACTGTCTTTCAAGATAATAAATTGAAAGCGACTACCGTTTATTAATCTGCTCCAACAGCTGTGCTGCAACAGAAGATGGTGAGGTTGCCAGATAATTGGTGCATAAGAAACCAGGTAAGGATGAGCACTCCTCCCCCGCTTTGTTGGCCATGTGCATGTTCCATGCTATAATTTTTTTGCCGTGTAGCAAGTTGCGAAATTCTTTAAGGTCAGTAAATTGCATGATTAGCCTATGAAGTTTAAGTTGACAAGTAAAGGTCTCACTAGCATGACAGCCCTCTGAACACATAGGGATTTAAAACTAGGGCAACTCATAGTTTTCAGTATCAGCATTAAGCATGCATGTTTGTGGGTATACAGACATTCCAATCCCACCAAAAAGGAAAGAAGTGGTGTGATTTAAAAACTCACCGGTGAGATATGTTAGCAGATTCAACTTCCTGTCTCGTCCTGTCTTCTTCCTCATGAGTGTTGTTTTGCAGTAGAGAAGTATTATGGATTCACCCCTACTAGCTTGTCAACACATGGTAACCTTAACATCAGTTCGGGTTTCAGCAAAAGGTATTCAAGAGCCCTTGAGATCTGTGAAAGAAAAACAACGAACTTGGTTATTAAAACCATCACAATCCTTCTTGGCGGCAAAACAAGAAACGTAAAGCTGTGCACATGACAATAGCGTAATGCTACGCAGTCACCTTCAATTAAATATCTTGAGCTAGGTTCAGCATATGTATGTTACAGCTCTGGAGTTATGACATATATGTGACTATAAAAGATGCATATCACAAATCCCATGGGCAAAAATAACCCTACATAAGGGATTGAACATCCACTACTGGCACACCTGGTAGAATGCATAGAAACAAAGCATGATTTTATGCATAAGATGGAATAATACTCAACAAGAAAAGAGCACAGAACTACAGGCACAAGCACGCTGACATAACAATAGAGAAACTGGAACTGCGGAATCTAAAAAAATAACAACAGTAACTGTAACCACAGACTTGTAACCACTTTACGGCCTCCACTACAGCAACTTCGGTTTTCGACAAACTAAAATAAATTTTCAAAAAAAAGGGAGGCCGACATATAGTTCTGACGCAAGTGGACTACATGCGTGGATTGAGACGTAGCTTACGGCTGCAATGTTCTGTATAATTTCATTTAAAACAGCAATCAGAGGGTCAACCATGCATTCCTCACGTATACATCAGTAAGGACAAGAAAGTAGAGTCCGTAAGTCTGTGGAAATTTCCATTTAAATATGGCAGTAATATTGAAATTATGCAAAATTCTTTGACATTGTAATGATTTTCATGAATACTACGAATATTGAGCCACATGCTTCATTGAAGGTAGCATGAAACGCAAAAATAATATAAACTGATACCACGAGTGATTACGCAGTGATTAGAAAACATCGCATGCTCAAGGGCAAGGACTTTCAACTACTGCTGCCAAAATAACATGAATGCCACTTCACAAATCTGAAAGTCACAAAATAAAAACAACAATGCAAAGTGTATAGATGCCGTAACTAAAAAAACAGGGACCGAATCCCAACGTGAGGCTCACCACACTTATAGAAAACTGATCTCGAGTACGATAGCACCAGTGTACTACTAATGAAACATTCACCAGCATTCTGTACAAAAATATTTGCTGTGTTTCCGACTGTCTTATGGTAAAGACCTTGTGTGTCAGCTGTATCTTAAGTAAACTTCAATATAGTAAAATGTATTCATGAACGACACACATTTCTGACAGTTATCGTAGCAACTGCATTGCTTCTGTGTAAGCATGTTTACCCTTTCACAACATAGAAAACATGAAAGAGGTTGAGAAAATATCATAGACAAGTTGCTCTCAGTTTTTTTGAAAATATGGTGGACTACCTAGGTGCATATATGACCTAGAAACAAGGTTTATGCTTCAGCTAATTCAACGAACAGAATTGAAAAAATGAACTGTCCGATAAATATGCTTCTGTCTACAGTCAATATCTTCCTGATTAGATCCCAGCTGCATTGGCACGATTTCCCATTGCGACTGTTGTTGCTTCAATTCCCCACAAACCTGTTATGTCGTGTCTGTTGCCTTTCACACTTTGAGTGAAGCGACACGTGTTTCCCCGCACTTCTTCACACAAGTCAATATTTTTTTCTTCATTCAAATATGCAAAAGCTAATTTCGCATAGTATGTCATCCGGCCATCAAAAGTTGTGTTGCATGCCATGCTTGTCACCTCCGAGACTGCGGCAGGTGGTATGGTAATCTCAGGTGTAGAGATCAACAATGCAACCGTGCGCCTAACGCAGCGCTTGTGCCTTTCATGGTGAAACAAAAAGGACCAAATGCATTGAACCAGATTTCTAGACCATGTGGCTGGAATCTAGTAAAGGAAGTATTGCTACACCTCTCTGCAAATCTAATGTTCCCTAACTCGTGAAACTTTACTTCCATTCCACACGCAATGCACAAATTGGAGTGGTGACATAGAACTGGCTGTTTGGCTATATGTGGACCACACTTAGCTATTGCTTTAGGAAAACTGACATCAAGTTAGCATGTCAAGGCGTCTTACAACGTCATGACATCCTCGGCCTTTTTTCGAATATCCAAGATTTTGTGCAAGGCAAGCATTCTTGCATAGAGGCAATGTGGTTGTAATAAAACGTGCCACAACAGCTGGTGACCGCAGCTTGCTGCGTCATTCATTCACCAGAGCAAATGGGCATATATCTGAATAGTGGATCAAAGAAACGCTCTGATTATTCTAACAAGGTTCCAATGGCCGTTTAATTAGCCATACTATGGACATTGTGGTTATAAGTCATTGATAATTGCCAATGCTGTTGAATAATTCTGGTGCAGTATAGGTTTAGGAATGAGAGGCACGCTGTATTGTGGACTGATAAAAACGCTCAATGGGCTGTGTTTTTGGCTTTGGCCATGTGAAATGAATTATACATTTCTGCAGTACTCTCTTTACACTCGCCTTGTGCAGCCTGTTCACTCTGCGCACAGCCCAATGGTGCCCCCAAGTAGCTAGCGCACTGTTTTTTTCCTTTTTTCAATGCAGTACTTTTGCATGTCTATAAGTCATATGTTTGTAGAAATTAGGCTTACTTGTGTAAGCTACGTTATGCATACTTTTGTGACATAAAGGCAACTCATTCCTTCTTTACGAAAACTTTGGTACACCATTACACAACTGTTCCTATAAAGAACAGGGAAAACATCTCCAAGTTAGGGAAAATTCTTTATTTAGGAAAGTTTTTTCAATATGTTAGATGAACTGGACACCATTCTTTTTCTTGATTTACATTCGAAATTTTGAATTTTCCTGATATATATTTTAGGAATATCTGTTCCCAGACTAAGCCAATATTAGGTAGATATAGCTTACCTATCTCTGACCTTGGCCGACAACTGTATCTGTCAGAGTTCCTTTTTTTCAGCAAAAATTCAACACAAGGCTAGGCTTGTCATATGTTGAAATCCTTCTTACACTGCATTCATCTTGTCATTCTTAACATGAAAGTTGGAATAGCCAAGAAATCATAAGAAGGAAAAAAAAGGAAGGCATATAGAAATGGTTAAGCGGTCAATGGTTCTAGAGAAAAACAGAAAATACACATCCCGGCTGGTGAAGATAGTTTGCAGTAACTGAATGGATACAAAATGAGAACATTTGTGCATAGATGCTCCAAAACAGATGCAAGTGCCATAACTGAGCATGCCAGATAATGTCTGTCCGCAAGAAACACTTTACCCATTGTAACAGTCAGCAAGATTAGCATAAACAGTGTATGTAGGATCTTCCTCAACTATAGCATTCATCATTTCGGAGAAGCATGAAAAGTGCCTAGAATGCAGCGAGCAAGAATTACAGAAATGCTTACAGAATTGCACGAAGAAGCAGGTCAACAAAAATAAATTTCAATGACCGATACCTTGCAGCAGTTCTAAAAAGTGGGGTAAATGTCCGCAGCAGCTTCATGCATTGCTTTACAATGTGCAAAATGGCACAGCTAATGGTAGTATCAATGTTGCTACCTATTTAAGGGAGAGGTAGGTAAAACTTAAACAAAATGAATGGCACGAAATTAAATAAGCGAGGACAACCTAATTTATTTACTGCAAATGTACTGCAAATGTTGTACTGCAAAGCAAGCAATCTCTTGCTTTGAGTGAACACCACTGGGAGCAGTGTTCAAGGTTCCATAATCCTTGTCGGAAATTACAAGTCGATGTGACAAGTAATGCAGCTAATGACTTTTTGCAACATAGAAACGAAAATAAGGGATTAGAGAAATAATAGAGGTAATGAACCACCTTTATAATTTTTGACTTCATATACGGGCTGTGTATGCATGCAATTCTATGTGTAAACGTGTCCCCAGAACACAAAATTGTATCAGGCATTAATTCACCTCCTATGACACCATTGTACTCAATGAATTCGCAGGCTAGTGTGCCTTTCATGATCAATTACATAACAAGAAAAAATCATGGAGCATTTTGTACAAAGAAATCGCATTCAATATGTGCAAGCATAGCTGAAGACAAAATTGGCACATGCTGAGGTTTCTCCCATCTGCTTGAAGGAGAAGTACAACATATAAGCCAGTTCCACTGCAGTGAAAGCTGTGCGAAGTGCGCAGCAGTGACTACGTCTCACTGCAGAGCAGTGAGTACTAGTCTGTTTTCGTTAAAGCAGTGGCATTGCATGAGACGTTATCCAAAGGAAGAGAAAGATGCATTACGAAAATGAGGTACAGGCGCTCCCAGAATAATTCGGAACGCCGGACAGGCAACAGCGCGCCGGCGGAGTATGCGCGCAGAAAAGTAGTACGACGGTCTGCGCGCGCACGGTCTCCCTAGCAAGTAAACATTGCTCCGTATTTCACCTAGATTTGCGTTGTGTTGCTACAAAACGGTGCCCTATATGTCCCTTAGCGTTTTGATAAGGGGGGCTCGGTGGGTGGCGTCTGAGAAGCCGCGTGTGTGCATGCACGCGCGTTGGAGCAGGAAATATCGTGCGTGCGTGTTCGTGCACTTGGATGACTTTTATTTTGTTACTTTGCTTCCTATTTATATTTGACGTGATAATTTCCTGTAGGACTAGCGCCTGCAAAGGACGGTGGTTTCATCCGATGGAGCCGTGAGCATATCGGTGTCCAGATTGATAAAGAGATACGAATATATGTGAACCGTGCCACTGAGACGAAGTTCACCTTTTTACTATCAAGGCAGCATGCCGAAAAGAGTGCCGATCGATGTGCGCAGAAAAATAATTGAGCTCTGGTTAGAAGAGAAATTTCAGCGCGTGATATGCCGACTCACAGGGAAGTCTGTAAGTGCGGTCAACCGCATTATACAAGCGTACAGGGATGAATACGGTCCACTAACAGATGCGCCACGATCCGGAAGGCACAGATGCACGTCTGAAGGATGCGACCTTCTCATTCTTGCTGCATCAGTCGCCGATCCTTTTCAAAGCGCCGGACAGATTAATACAGCACTGAACCTGCAAGCCAGTGAGGAGACAATCAGAAGGCGCATGCGAGAAGCTGGTCCTCGTGGATTTGTCGCGGCGCAAAAGCCACACCTGACAGATTCGTCAAAAAGCTCAACGCCTACAGTTTGCCAGGGCATACGAGCACTGGACTACAGAAGAATGGACGCAAGTGATATTGTCGGATGAATCCACATTTACGTCGCGGTGGGATCAAGAGCGCCGCGTATGGAGACCGTACAATTGCAGGTTTTTTTTTTCTTTTTGTTCTTTGGCACAAAAAATCTTCGGGCGCACAAAAAGGTTTGAACTAGAAAGACAAGTATTTATTTTTTCTCATCATGTAGGTATGAACCCGGGTATGTTTCCGAGACCTACAGTAGCGCTGTAATAATACAAATTGTCCTCTTATTACCAAGCTTGTAGTACCACGGATTGAAAGATAACTACGCAGGAACTTCATAGAACAGACCAACACGGTTGAAAAGAAGGCAAGGATGACGTTGTGGCCTTGCCGCTTCAACCGCATAGTAGTATCCCAGAATGGATGCAGATAATGACGAGAACACGCCGCAAGGAATCGACAAGTCTTTACACTTATAGATTGCGGTGCGCAGTATGACACAGCGCCTAGTCCGTCAAGCCCACCTTGTCATAATGCTAAAGGGCACCTAGCGCTGCCCTTTTGGTGCAAGGCAACGCCAATCTAGATGCACTGGGGAGGGAAACTAGCTCGCTAGGGAGGCCGCGCATGCGCACACCTTGTGTGCATTTATCCGCCGGTGCGCTTTGCCGGCGAACGGCTGGGTGCTCAGCGTTCCGATTTATTCTGGGAGCGCCTGTACTACATATTAGCGCATGCAACGAGCAAAATCGGAGGTGATAGACGGAAATCATTTCTGCCTTGAATTTAACACAAGAAAATGCATATGAAATGATTGTAAGTGACTATATGGCTAAACATTTCGGTAAGCTACGATTGCAAACTGTCAGCACCGGGCAAATAATGAAATAGAGACGCTGCAGCTTCGTTGCATGTGTCTAATTTCCCCTCAAAGCTTCCAAAAGTGCTGTGCCAACAAGCCCACTTATGCACAATGTTAGGTTCCTTAAATGCTGTATTAGCGCATTACGATTAAATTGCGGTAGCAGCCGTACCAAAGCAGTCCCAATACAATATCGAGAGTGCATTTAGCGCTTTGCTTATGAAAATAACCACTAGTAGCAGCGAGAGCATTACTCGAACGGATCCTGCGATGTTTACACGGTCAGCGCGCTAAGTAGCAGTTAACAAGTTTCGAGGCCGACGCATTGAATTTACGAGGGCGCGTGAGCAAGCAATAATATACCAGACAGCCTTCACTAAAGCAAAACATTTCGCCGCCTGCAGATGAGGGCACAGCCGAAACGCCATCCTAATCACACGCCCAATAAGAGCCGCACAAGCGCAACACACATTCACTTCAAAATCTCTGGTAAGAGTGCTCCCCGAACATTGCGCTCATCATAATTGCACAATATATACGGACATACCCGCTACGGTAACCAAAGTTTACTTAACGTACACTAAGACATAGAAAACTGCTGCTCTTACCTGCTGTCCTTATCGCGCATTTCGGTTGTCCAAACACAAAGCAGAAACTTCCGTTAGAGAAAAAATTCAAAGCACCGTCGCCGCAAATACCCATTTAGAGGGCACTTCGAGATCTAAACCAGGAGATCTTCGTAATAAGCAGCGCTAGCAAGACGCAAGGGGCCAGCACATAGTGCAAACAACACTTCAAATGAAGGAAAAATGCAACCAGTGTGCCCAAACAACAACGTGCTACACACACAACGGGCATCCAAGTTAAAACAAGCACACCGTTGTTGTGGTGGCCGCACTTGCGCACACATATCTTTGATCAATGCTTTGATACTTGCCTAACCATAACCAGAAATACTTATGCACTGTTCAAAAGAACACAAACAGTAGAATAAGTGCACATCATGGCTTAAAGATACGTGATTACAAAACTTTTTTTTTCCACACAAGAACAAGATTGCGGATTACTGACGCCAAGTGTCGGGATCTGTGCCCGCGAAATTTGAAACGCATTATGCCTGTATTTGCAAGCAGCAGCAGATTAAACCTATGTGCAACTGTAACAACACCAATAACTGCACGCATAAGTACTTAGTGTATTACGGTCAGGCGTTTCTGGTAAGTGGAAGAGGAAAGAGAGTCAAGTTGCGGGCACAATTTCTACAAATGACCGGTCACCTCCTCATGTAATGATTCCAGCTTAGGTGTCGTAACTAGCAAAAACGAAAAACTATAACCTTTCTCTTCTCGGAGAATACATTTTACGGTGCCAGTTATTACACAAGACGGCAATATAATAATAGTACCAGAATAATGTTTATACGCATACTTGTTTTCTTTCCTTTCAAGATGGCCGCCTTTTGCACTGTCTCGTGACGCGCGCTGTCGGTCAGCGCGCTGCACACCCTCGAAATTGCATGCAGCTTCCCGAAGGATGCTGTTTGTTCTATAAACATTGCAGACCCAGGAGCGTATGTCCGAGTACATATCATCCTGCTCTCGCACGAGGGTAGGATGGGGCTAGAAAGTTCTATGACGCGTCGCACGTGTGCTTGTTTCGCTGCTGATAAGCTTTCATCGATAATCAACGTGTGTGCTCGCCTCTCTCTATTGCTGTACAGTACAATTTGCTTTCCTTGCTCGGCGCAGATCAGCAAAATAAACAGTCCGAATTTTAATACATTGCTTCTCGTCCTTCCTAATAACGACCACGTGACAATATCTTAAAAATGATAAAACAACAAAAAAAATCATGTGAACCACAATGAGAAGCACATATTTACACCACCATCTGTTATGTTCGGCGGCAGATCGGCGGGGAAGAGCAGGCGACGGCGCCCTAGCGCATGGCTTTTCCCGTAGAAACGTCGTGGTATGCACTCTGTACGCAGTTGACGTGGCGGCTTTGTTCCCGCGACGCACGCGGTCAGTAATTGCTGTGACGGACATAGCTGCACAGCATAGGCTTGACATGACGGTTGACAGGTCTCTTCACTGCGGTACAGTAGAGCATTTTCGGAAGAGCATCCGAGGAAGAACAACAGGAGGGGAGTCGCTTGCAGGAACAGCGGGGGCTCGCTGTCAAAGTAATCGTTTGACCTTTGTGCTCGCTTGAACTGTCGTCAACGGGTCGCTCCTTCGGAGGAGATGACCTCGCCGTGGAAATGTGCGGAACTGATTTTGGGTACAATAGACCTGCCAAACGGTTCTCTTGAAGCGGCGGCTGGGTTGCATGCCGCGGGGTAAATAGAGTATCAATGTAGGCCTGCTACAGAGTTCTGCTAACTGATCACGTGTTTAGTGGATGATATCTTTCGGTGAAGCTCGGTGCAGCAAGCGGGTCGAAATGTACGACCGCGAGGGCGTAACCGTAGGCTCTCATGGAGAGGGTGAACATGTACGTGATTGGTAAAGTGCTGCATATGGGTTGGTCCCAGGAGGCGGTCGCAGAAGCGATCAAGTGTATTTAACGGAGAAAAGAGAATTGGAGGGGAGAGAGCTTAGCGCTTACTTGGGTCGCAGACGCGACAAGGTGGTCAGAGGTCGAGCTTGGCGCTGCCTCTGACGAGTTATGATGAGGGTTGAAAGCTTAGTGCTTGTTCACGTTTAAGTGCGAACATTAAGGGCTCGGAACGAACCACTTGGTGTGGTTTGAGCCCAGTTGTGTTTTGATGTCTGACAGTATTGGCCGCCTCGGCCAGTCTTGTAACTAATGTAAATAAACCTGAGTGTTTTGCTGTGAGGACATCTTGCTCCAGATTCCGTCCTTCAACGTGTTGCCGAGGACATCGGAACCATCATCGAGAGAGGAAGATCTCATCATCCAAATTTAACTGGCGCAGTCGACAGGATTCCGCGGTGGCTTTCTGGAGGACGGTGAAGCAACCAGCAGTTATATGCAAGCCCTGAAAAGGTGAAGACATCCGCAGGAAGATCTCCACTTCACGGCTGGAAATCCGCGTCTCATCCAGCGTTCCTGACGATCACCCGAGAAGTGGGTGAGGCGAGAGAGACATTGGACTGTGCACCGTGCTTCCAGCCCGATTGGTAAAGCCTGAGCTAGCGTGGCCACATCTTGAGGCACCGGAGAACAGCTGTCCTGGCCTACCGACCGAAAGGCTCCGCCACGAAACGACGTGGAGCAGCGTGACGCGACGCATCGGCGTACAGCGAAACACAGGTGGGTCCCTGTTCTGTTTTCTCCGGGTGCACCATGGCAACCACTAGAGTGACCAGGAGTCAGATGGCAGGGAGTAGCTCTCAGGAGCAGGATGTAAATCGCGATGGGGCATCAGCGGAGCTTGAAGATTCAGGGGCGCATTCCATGCAAATTTTGGACTCGGCTGCACAGGTGCGGATTAAAGAGTTGGAGATTGAAGCTCTAAAGCTCCAAATTGAGCTACAAAAACTTAAGCTTCAGGCTGTGCCCAGCGATGATATAAGGCATAGCAACAGATGTGATTTGGCGCGGTATGCAGATCAGTTGCGAGCAGTGTTGTCGCCTATGCCAGTGTCCGATGAGCTCGTGCCGGCATGGTTCCGGAGCGCCGAGAACATGCTCAGGAGTTGTGCGATTCCCGAAGACGTGCAGGGCGCTATCATTCTGCCGTTTCTAAATGAGAAATGCCGCACATTGGTAGCCAACCAGGCGGACGCGCGAGTGCTTTCCTACAACGAGGTTCGCGACCTGATACTGCAGGAGTTAAAACTCACGCCCGAGGAATATAAGCGCCGCCTCTACGCTTGTCGGAAAGGGGAAGAGACGTGGGGACAATTCGCCACTAGACTCGAGATCCTGCTTGATTATTATCTTTGCAGCAGGGAGATAAGGACAGTGGAGGAGCTGCGTGCGTTGTTGATATCGGATCGGATCAAGCAGCTGATGGGGGAAGACGTGCGCACGTACGTACTACAGCACGAGACGACGGAGTGGCTAAGACCCCAGGATCTAGCGAAGCTGGCGCAAAAGTACGACGAGAGTACTGTGCGTATAAGATCGGGTAGAACGGCCGCTGGTAGTTGGAGGAGTTCCAAAAGGGTTAATCTCCGCCCGGCGGACAGGCCACCCCAACCGAAGGGGAAGGTAACTCAGTGTTACGGATGCGGTGAGAATGGCCACTGTCGTTGGCAGTGCCCACAAACGAAGCCGAAAGCAACGGCAGCAGGGGGAACATCTCGACTCCCGCCTGAGAAATTTGTTGCAGGGGCCGCATGTGAAATTTCAGGGGGAATTCCCGTGAAAGATAAGGCCAGTAGGTCGAACTTAACGTGGGTTGAGTTGGTGAGCGCGGGACGCACGTTCAAGGCATGCTTAGATTCTGGATCTGAGATAACAGTTCTCAGACGAGAACTGATTCCTACTGAACTTAATTTCAAGGGTGTAGGCAAAGTACGTCTGAGAGGGCCATTCGGGCATGCAGTCCCGGCTGACTTGGTTTACGTACCGTTGGGGATGCATTCTCCAGAGGGAGGTGCTACCCCTGAAGTAGTTGAATTGTGCGCGGTTACCGATAAGCTCGGAAGAGGAGTAGATGCTCTGCTAGCGCCGTGCACTTTCGACAAGCTCAGGCAAATTCAAAGAGAATCTGTAGAATTTGCAGTTAATATGGTCAGAGCGGAGAAAGTTGTCGAAGAAGTCGATCGTAAATGCGAGAAGAGCGCAGAGGAGATGTCAGAGCACAGGCGTGGTTCAAAGGATTTGCGAGGAGGGTCTCGTAAACAGTCGCATGCTTTAGAGAATGAAGCGGGCAACGGAATGTTCGAAAAAGAACAAAGAGTAGAGGGCTCACTGCGGACAGCATGTGATCAGGCCCGTGAGGAGATGCATGGAATGTCCATGCCCGGAAGCCTATTGTGCCACCGTGAGCTAGCGAACGAAAGGCAGTGTCGCGAACCGGTCATGCGTGAAACGCGCCGCGGGGAAGTCTTGGCGTCCGCACATGGTGCACCGCGTGACGAGCATTTTTCGAGAAACGAGACGAATGAGCTTGTTCGCAATGCACAGACTCGGAAAGTGACATCGGACACTGGAAGGCACTGGCAGTCGTGCTGTGGGGGCACGGGAAGAGCTTTTCTTTTATTTTGGCTGTTTATTTTATTCATTATCCATTCTTTTATTTGTCCCGTGTTTAATTGTGTCAGATTTGCCAAACCTAGCGAACATTCTCGAGCAGGAGAGTGCTCGATAGAGTGCCATCCACTTCGCTCACGCGATCTAAATGGTTCAGTCGAGAAGTGCGCGGATGCCTTGTCGCGGTTGGACAGTTCGTGCCAGCAGAGGAAGCTGAGGGTTAAAAGCGAAAAGTCTAGTTTTGATAAAGACTACGATAGGCACCCGCATTCAAGGGTACTTTTGGACGATGAAAGGTCAGTGAGTTTATGGTGCGTGAATGTTTACCACGTGCTAAGGTGCACCAAGGAATGTACAGGACAGGGTCCAACTTGTGAGGGACCTCACAAACAGATGTGTCTCTGTGACTGTGTGTGTTATTTTCTTTTTGTGTGTGTGTGCGAATTAGTGCGTTGGACAAGCCACGAACTGTTTTGACATCCGTACATCTGTGTTGGTTTAGTGTTGTATCATGATTGATAGGATGTTCTGTAATGCTTTTGTTATTGTTGTTGTTGTTGTGTGTGTGCTTTTGTTCAAGTGTGAGCGATCAGATTGGGAAATGCTAAGTGCAGATGCGTACCGTAATGTGACCCCGCGCGCATCCCGTCAACCCGCCCGCAGGGAAGTTTTTTTTTATGTTGTATGTACAACGAGTGTACATACAACATTCTTGGGTTGGAAGGTGTTATGTTCGGCGGCAGATCGGCGGGGAAGAGCAGGCGACGGCGCCCTAGCGCATGGCTTTTCCCGTAGAAACGTCGTGGTATGCACTCTGTACGCAGTTGACGTGGCGGCTTTGTTCCCGCGACGCACGCGGTCAGTAATTGCTGTGACGCACATAGCTGCACAGCATAGGCTTGACATGACGGTTGACAGGTCTCTTCACTGCGGTACAGTAGAGCATTTTCGGAAGGGCATCCGAGGAAGAACAACAGGAGGGGAGTCGCTTGCAGGAACAGCGGGGGCTCGCTGTCAAAGTAATCGTTTGACCTTTGTGCTCGCTTGAACTGTCGTCAACGGGTCGCTCCTTCGGAGGAGATGACCTCGCCGTGGAAATGTGCGGAACTGATTTTGGGTACAATAGACCTGCCAAACGGTTCTCTTGAAGCGGCGGCTGGGTTGCATGCCGCGGGGTAAATAGAGTATCAATGTAGGCCTGCTACAGAGTTCTGCTAACTGATCACGTGTTTAGTGGATGATATCTTTCGGTGAAGCTCGGTGCAGCAAGCGGGTCGAAATGTACGACCGCGAGGGCGTAACCGTAGGCTCTCATGGAGAGGGTGAACATGTACGTGATTGGTAAAGTGCTGCATATGGGTTAGTCCCAGGAGGCGGTCGCAGAAGCGATCAAGTGTATTTAACGGAGAAAAGAGAATTGGAGGGGAGAGAGCTTAGCGCTTACTTGGGTCGCAGACGCGGCAAGGTGGTCAGAGGTCGAGCTTGGCGCTGCCTCTGACGAGTTATGATGAGGGTTGAAAGCTTAGTGCTTGTTCACGTTTAAGTGCGAACATTAAGGGCTCGGAACGAACCACTTGGTGTGGTTTGAGCCCAGTTGTGTTTTGATGTCTGACAGTATTGGCCGCCTCGGCCAGTCTTGTAACTAATGTAAATAAACCTGAGTGTTTTGCTGTGAGGACATCTTCCTCCAGATTCCGTCCTTCAACGTGTCGCCGCGGACATCGGAACCATCATCGAGAGAGGAAGATCTCATCATCCAAATTTAACTCCATCTCTCAGTGATATGGTATTATGGCTTTTTTCTTGATTGTAGTGAATGCCAAAGCACCCTTACTCTCATAGTGGTTTTTTGCATGCGCAAACACCCTTTCTGCACCCGTAAACTTTACAAAGGGTGAAATAAGGGTGCAATAAGGGCATCACACCAACAAGAGCACCTATTTCCGAAATTTTTACGAAAAATAAGGGTGCATAAAGGGTAATTTAAAACGTACTACACCCCATAGGGTGTTATTTTTCTTAGTGTGTAGCTTACAAGATTTCTGGGGTTTTACGTACCAAGACGACCACTGATTATGAGAGACGCCATGGCGGAGGACTCCGGAAATTTCGACCACCTGGGGTTCTTTAACGTGCACTGACATCGCACGGCACACGGGCCTCAACATTTCGCCTCCATCGAAATGCAGCCACCGCGGTGTGTAAGAAACCTTCTTTCTCTAGTATATGAGAAACGCATGAAACAGAACGTAGAGGCCACAATTGATGTCTCGATCCGTTTAAAGAACGGTAGTGAAATAGCATAGTAACGGCAGCAGTTACTACTGGCATCCTTACTGCATTTTGCTGGCGGTTTTTCAGGCTGCAGTAAGTGTTACTATGTGCGTACGTGTTGTGCCATGCGCATAACTGCACCGTACAATGTAAAAATCTCGGTCCCAGGCACTAAGTACTTATATGAAGATGTATGCTGGCCGTCTTCATGCTTGAGTGTGGGCGCAAATGGCGTAAACGTTGCTGTCTGAGTATATGCCGCATGGAAGCTTTGGCAGTCAGCATGTCGAGCATATTTTTCTCCACTGTGACCTAGCATTTTCGTTTGCAGAATAGTCACGGCGCTACTAACATGAAGTAATGAGCGATCAGCATTTATCGTAAGGCGATGTAATTAGTCAGCATCAGTCACTGTCACAGGACAATGCCGCAGCACTTTATTTTGATTTTATCTTGTTCTTTTGTGACAGAATTGACTTGAAATGGCAACCTCACCTAACGTAACCTAAGTACAGGTAGTAACGTTACTACTTAATATCTACAATTAATACTTAGGTACAGAATGTCACGAGCATTTAGTAGCTCAAAGTTAATAAGTAGCAGTGCACTTCATTTTAAACTTCTACTTAAGCTTAAATATGTACTAGGGGAAGCACCAATTTTTCGCTGGAATAAATTCTATTTAACTGACCGTCGCCAATTTGTTCAGCTAGGAGCCATCACTTCTGAAATTATACCAGTCCTTTCTGGAGTACCGCAGGGTTCCGTCCTGGCCCCTATTCTGTGTCTTTTATTTATAAATGACATAACTTGCCAAGTCCAATCTAAAATTAGGTTATTTGCAGACGACTGCATCATGTATAGAGCAGTCCTAAGCCTGCAAGACCAACTTAGCCTTAACAATGATTTTGGCTTGTTAGCACAATGGCGTGAAAACTGGAAAATGGCCATCAATTTCGAAAAAACAGTGGCAATGACAGTAACCAGAAGTAAATCCACATTTTCTTTTCCATACGGCCGCAATAACATCATTCTTAATACCGTCACTCAGTATAAGTACTTAGGCGTCGTCATACCGTGAGATTTAGGATGGTCTGCACATCTGGAACACGTCACAAGCAAAGCGATGCGAAAGCTGGTGTTTTTAAAGCGGTCGCTGCGGTATTCTACAAGGGAAGCCAAGCTTCTGGCCTATGTGACAATTATATGCCCTGTCTTAGAGTATGCGAACGTGGCATGGTTTCCGTATACCGAAAATCACATAGGCACTATAGAGGCTGTCCAGCGGAAAGCGGTGCGTTTTATCTGTAACAGATATAGGCGCACTGACTCGCCTACACAAATGCTATCAGAGATCGGTCTTCACACGTTAGCCAGTCGTGCGATGTTATCCCGCCTCAAATTTATGTACCTCATCATACATAGCAAGGTTAATTTGGGACCAACCACCTACATTTCTTACAACACTACCAGAGAAACCCGTCATAAGCACAACCTTACACTCCAGGAATACTTTCGCACCAACAATACATTCAGGTTTTCCTTCTTCCCGAGGGCTATTCGGGAATGGAACACTTTAGCTGTGACGGTGGTCACGCAGTCCACTATCGACAAATTTGTTGATCTTGCTGGCGAGAGCGTGCTATCAGCAATACGTTAGAAGAGTTATTGGTGATTTTGTCCTTTCCTTCCGTACACTCGGAATTCGTGACATGAAATGGCGGTAACTGCTTTCAACTTGAAAATATATGTGCCTGCCTTACGTCTTCTTTATTTTTGTATCCTTTCTAATAACATAGGTTCCTTATGATTTTTGTTATCCTACCTAACTACTGTATAATTTGTACCACAGTGTATGTACACCCTTTAACCCACTTCTGTAAAAATCCCTGACGGCATTGACAGTATTATTATATAATAAAATAATGTGGATTGCAATGCGGAGGAGGTAAAATTCACTAGAGGGCTTAAGGACTAGTCACAATTGCGCGTTAGCTTTGAATGCAAGAGCATGCACAGGTGTGCCACTCTTGAGTCATTGAATGCCGCACGTAACAGTCAGCCACAATGCGCAGAGGCGCGGGTGCCAGATGCCTCACAGCCTGCCTGTGCAGCCAGTTGTAGAAGCCCTGGCGAGACGACAGGGCCACGTAGGTCCTGGCTTCCATGGTGGACGTATCGCACAGGAAAGAGCTTGTCGACGCAGGTTGCTGCAACTGTAGCAGAGACCGACCTTTAAGGAGATCATGCAGTTCGGTTTCCGTTGTCTGAGCTTCCCCGACGACGCAAGCTGTAATTGATGAAGAGCTGGTAGGTGACGCTCGCGAAAACGCACCGACGACCACGTCCTTTTTCCCACTGACATGCAGTATATCAGCACTAAACAGGGTAATGGACACTAGCTGATTTTGCGGCACCGGCATAAGTCTGTCGCAGTATTCAGAGAAACCGTAGGTTAGATGTTTCTAGACGATGTACGGTGTATAGTGCAGTGCTGTGCTTCGAGAACAGGAAACCCTGCATGACCTTTTACGCGGCCAGAAGCTGCAGTATTCTGGCCAGTTTTCATTGGCGGAGGTCGTAGTAACGATGGTGCATCTGTCCGCGGAAGTGAATGCCCTTCGAGTGGAGAGCTTCTTGGAGAGCACCAAGGTACTGCATGTGTCTTTGCTTTGATAAGGGACGCGCGGACTGGGAGGCTCGAGGCGCTGGTAAAGGGTTCCAGGTAGCGTATGCTATAGAATTACAGAGAAGAGTAACGTTGCGCACAGTAGATCTCCATTCTGCGAAATGTCCTTAAACTGGTGCCTATGTGATGGTTGGGTTTCCTTGCAGACTTGTGAAGGCTTCAAGGAAAGGAGAGGAGCGGAATAGTCAGCTGGCTGCATCGCGGACTGTCTGTAGTGTTCAGCATGCCTAGGAAACGACGGAGATGTTTAGCGGGAGAGGGTTGATGTACATACATTTCGCTGGCGCAAGATATGGCTATATAAGTGCGGCAGTGATGGGTATGCCACCTGTAGCGCCTCAGACGAACAGCCGGTGTGGTGTTTGCTTCCAGGACGCTGCGGCAAGAATTGAAGGAGTTGGTGTTGCGATTCCTAGGTGCTGCTGTTACTTCGAGGGCGAAATGGTTTCATCTTGTTGCTAGTAGCACTGTGTGCCCTCTCGTTCTCATCTGCGTCCGTGCTTAGTGTGCCCTCTTACTTGAAAGTTATGCTTTACCAACTAGCCCACCAGTCGATTCCTTTAAGCTTGAAAGTTCCATTACAGGCTTTTTATCCATTCACATGGCCCAGTGCAAAAACACTGTCCGCAGCTAGCGCATGCTGCAACGAGAATTTCAGCCATAGTCTGTAGTCGTGCCCACGCCAAAGCGTTCTGAAGTGTCGAATAAAAGTTCCGCTTACTTACGGGCCCCCTTTACAAAGGGAGGCTACTCTTCACTCTCCGTCTAACTGCTCTATTATATCAAGGAGCAAATTGGTACTATTGGCTGATAGCTGACATAAATTAACCCTTTGCTGCAGTCCATGCCCTCCTTAGCAGGTGTCTTTTTTTTTCCCCAAAAGCTCGTGCCTGTGAGGTTCTTACTTTTTTTTATCGTGTCGCAAGTGCTTAAGTGATATACTCGCTGTAAATATTTAAAAATGTTTTTTACAAAGGTGAAAAGCTGACATATCTTATTAGATGTTCTGAACAACCTCGCCATTGAGGAAGGAAGTGCTAATTGCTGAAACATTTTTAAGGAAAGACGCAATTTTTGATTCTCGCTTTAACGACTGACTGCCAACTTTAATTAAAACTGACTGCAGACGAGAGGTAATAGTCGCTTTCTAATGCAAAATTCAAGACGTTTAAAGGCGCAATTTTATTATTTTAGCTTTAATGACTGACCGCCAATTTTAATTAAAAAATCCCTGTTGATGAGAAGTATTAGTCGCGTGCGAAGGCAAATTGCAAGACGTTGATAGGGGCCAAACCAAAACGTGGCTCCGATTAAGATACATCAAGACAAATTTCCGATGTAGGTGCCTATTGTTCATGATTGCGGTTCTGTCATATCACAATTGTTGTTGCAGTCCGGAGATATTGAACAAAATCCCGGACCGAACACACGCTCTGCTGCGGGCGATGTGCCCCCCAAGTCTGACTTACTCGCCGTCTTAAAGGAACTGAAAGATGGTCAAGCACAGCTTCTTTCAGAAGTAAAATTGATTCGAACTAAACAGGCGAAAAACGATAGCATATTAAATGAAATTCTACAAAGGCTTGCCAAAATAGAGGAAGACTGTAGCTCGCTTGCTACAATCAAGAATCAGGTGGAGAAAGCGCAAGCGCTCGCAGAGGGCAACTCAGACGTTATTGCAACTCTCATGACCCGTTTAGATGATGCGGAAGATCGTGCACGTCGTTGTAATTTAGTATTCTTTGAACTAGAAGATGTAAAGGGGGAAAGCTGGGATGAATCTGAGAAAAGAAGTAATCGATATTTGTTCAAAATACTTTAAAGAACCAATCCTCCCCAAAGAAATTGAGCGCGCACACAGACTTGGATCATTTACTAGAAACAAAAATAGACCCATCCTTGTTAAAATGGCTAATTTTAAAGACAAAGACAGAATTCTTCAAGCTAGCAGAAAATGCAAAACTTCTGGGATTAATGTTAGAGAGGATTTCTCTGCTAACACGCGTCTGGCCCGCAAACACCTGACGGAATTCAAAAAGTTGCAGCCTTTTGATCAAAGCTGCGGCATAATAGGTTGACTGCAGGGAAAGATACGTATGTATTCGAGCATGCTAGAAAACAAGTTATTCAAAAAGAATCATAGCAATTGAAAGAGCCAGCCAGTTTCTGGGTAGACAACGCCCTATCCTTTGTATTTACTAACATTAGGAGTGTATTACCCAAGCGAGAAAAATTGTACAGCATGCTAGAATCATCCAATTCCCATATCTTGGAACTAACTGAAACATGGCTTCACCCGTTCATCGACGATTCTGAAGTTCTGCCTTCTCTCCCTCACTTCGACATATATAGGCGAGATCGTGAAAATAAACGAGGGGGAGGCGTTCTCATCGCCGCTCACCGTGACCTAAATTACATTCCTATTTCATTTCCCTCAACCCTTGAAATAATTTCTGTCATCAGCAAGGCCGTCTATCCGCCTATTGTAATATGTGCGTGCTATCGTCCGCCCGACTCAGATGTGTCATTTGTTGAACGCTTCCATGACTATCTTCATCAAGTGACCTCTGCTTACAGTCACGCTAGCATTTTAGCTTTTGGTGATTTTAACTTCCCTGCAATTACTTGGTCCGATCTCTCGTTGACGACAATAAAACATAACAATGAGAGTGATTTTGTAAACACGTGCTTAACATTTATCTTATCTCAAGTTGTTACTTCCATCACTCGACAGAGCGCTCATTCGTCGAACATTCTTGATCTGATACTTACATCACATCCTGAAAATGTACCTCCTCTTACTTACCTTGATGGAATAAGTGACCATGTAGTCATACGCGGATCATTCCAGTGCAAATTAATCGTCCCCCAAAGGCTAAAAAAATGCTAACTCTTTATGAAAAAGGCGATTATCAAAGTATGAACAGGAAGTCCTCAAGGACCCTGTGTACAGGGTCCTTGAGGTATTTTCAGTAAATAAATAAATAATAGCGGTCTAAAGTGCACTAGTGCATTAGGGTGTCTTAGGTGAATCGACACCTTAACACACAGTAAGCCATCAAAATCAGCCCAAACGCATCTGGATGGGCTTCAGTCTGCCTTTACCCATCCTAATCTGCGTATTGGTGTTTCTTGAGGCACTGTTATCAACCTTAAGCAATCTCAAGGCGTATTTTAGCCTATTTTAATGCACCTTAATCTGCCTTAATCCAAGAAAGACACACTCCACGTCTTGTCTGGAGTTCGAGTTATAGTAAGTTTTGGATTCGAAACCTATTATGTACTATCGACCAAGAAAGTAAATGGACCACGGCTCCGGCGGCCGTAGCGGCCGCCTGGCGACAACGGCGCGCTGCTGTATCGCTCCGCGGGCTTGGTTCGAGAGTGCCCTAGGTCGTGTTAAGCTTCTCCCTCACTTTCGCGCCGTGTCTTGTCACGCTTGATAAATCGTCTAGTGCGTCGTAACGGTTGCCCTGCTGGTGGCGATGAAAGGGTTCAACACACGCAGCCGGAAGCAGCCGACAGCCGCAGGCGACTGTCTCCGGCGCCGTAGGACGTCGGTCGCGCGGGAGGTGTTCAAAGAGCACGGCAAGCTTCGCTGGTGCGCCGAAAGCGTGACACCCTTTAACCTCGCTAACTCGCTACACAAGGTGCGATGGCAAGATTTTGAGCGCATCCCTCGTCGTCAGTACGTCCTATATCTACTGGTTTTAAATTCCGTGTCCTTGTATTCTGGACTTCCGGCTTCGTCTGGTCGTAGAGAAACGTGTAATAAGGTACAGTTTCCAGTAGTCTCCCTATTGGAATCTCCCTAGCGATGTAACGAGCGCCTACGGAGAAATCCACGGAGCAACGAAAGAACAGCGCCGCGGCCGCGAGAATAAAGGCGGGAACAAGCCGGCGTAGGTGCGCCCACCATTCCTGGGGTGCTACGCGTAACGATTCCATTCCAATTTCTACGCTTTTTGACGTCACATACAGGAAGACTTCTTTCATGTGTGGACACCACTTCTACGGCCTCAATGCCATGTGCGTGAGTACTTTGCCTTGTTTGTTTTGTTTAGTACGCTTGACCAGATTGGTACACCGGTGGCACACGAGCACGCTGAACCGCGGCAAACAGGGCTGGATTTCTTGATCGCAATCAACGCTGTCGCTGCTACATGGCCTGAACTAATCCGGATCGAGTCTGGCGCTGATGTAGGCGAAGTGCGATAGAGATCGCGATGTGCGCACATCCCGATCGTGATTTCCATCGAACCTGACGGCGATTGAACGTGATCGTGTGAGATATGACGGTTGGCCGGTTATTGCATTTGCTAACAATGCGTTGTCACCGCGCACATTTTCCTATATCGGCGATGCGGATGTGCGCACACTCGCTGTGGACTCCATACGACCGGACTCCATACGACCGGAATTCGGCTACGACGTCGGGGCGCACTGTAGAGCTAGGCGCATGCCTCCTTAAATGAGAGAAAACCGGTTTTGTTGCGAAGTTACGACTGTAGTGGCAAATTGCACAGCATACCTTGTGCAACAGTGCTTTTAACAAAATTACGAGTGAACTATTGCATGCCTGCTGTAAGATGAACAAGTAGCCCCCGTCAGTGCAGTCACTGGATTTTTTTTATGGAGGTTGCTACTAAAAGGCAGGTTCAGCGCAGCTTTTGCAGTGAAGTAGCATTATTCCTTGTGGTACTAACTTTCTTGCAAAGCGACGGCATACAGCTTGGTGCACTACTCCCATAAGAATAGTAGGAGAGGGGTCCATGGACAACCCGCCCCCGAAATTGTGCCAATTCTAATCTGTATATTTTTCACTTTCACAAACAAATGCCTGTGCATATACAGGGTGTCCCACGTAACTTGAGCCAAGAATTTGAAAATGAAAGGCACTTCAGAGGAGAACTGAACCAAACGTATACTATTCGTACTGGTCTATAGATACTCAGGTTATTTTTATTTCCCCCTAAAGTAATTAGTTAATTATTTTTAATTAGCTAACTCCTTAATTATGGGCTGAAAACCCAAAATATGAACACTGAGCTGTAGAGCACCTTCATAAACCACCGAATGAATTGTTTCCTGTACGATATGTCTTACGGTGTTAATTTTTCCGCATTCTAAAGAGAGCCCGCGAAATTTGAAAATGAGCCACGTGACGGACCGCGAGCGCACTGCTATAGTGCTGGTCTCAAGCGTGCAACCGGTGAACAAGGTCGCCTGCGGCTGCCACGGGGAAGCGACATGATGCTTTGAAGGTGGTCGATGTTTGGGCGTCCGTCTTTGGTTCAATGACGGTGCAAATTCACACTGCTGGCCGAGCGCTGCCGCGGTGGTAAAGCGCTCAATACTGCGAGGAAAAAAAACAAACAGCAGTTTGATTCTGATTCAGGAAGATCAAGAAAACAGAAGATCAAGAAGATCAAGAAAACAAGAAAATAAAGCTATTTTCTTGTTTTATTTATCCGTCTTGGACGCTTATCTCGGCAGCGCTCGGCCAGCAGCGTGAATGTGCACCGTCATTGAACCAAAGACGGACGCCCAAACATCGACCACCTTCAAAGCATCATGTCGCTTCCCCGTGGCAGCCGCAGGCGACCTTGTTCCCCGGTTGCACGCTTGAGACCAGCACTATAGCAGTGCGCTCGCGGTCCGTCACGTAGCTCATTTTCAAATTTCGCGGGCTTTCTTTAGAATGCGGAAAAATTAACACCGTAAGACATATCGTACAGGAAATAATTCAGTCGGTGGTTTATGAAAGTGCTCTACAGCTCACTGTTCATATTTTGGGTTTTCAGCCCATAATTAAGGAGTTAGCTAATTAAAAATAATTAACTAATTACTTTAGGGGGAAATAAAAAATAACCTGAGTATCTATAGACCAGTACGAATAGTATACGTTTGGTTCAGTTCTCCTCTGAAGTGCCTTTCATTTTCAAATTCTTGACTCAAGTTACGTGGGACACCCTGTATATTCCAGGTGTGTGTGTGTGTGTGCATGTGTGTGTCTCCTCGAAAAAAAGATGCTGCCAGCTGACCATGGTACTGGTTATATCTTCATGCAGGTGACTGGCTACCTACTGCAGCCATGGCTTCTGAGCCCAATCCCTGGCCATCTTTCTAAGCACTCCACGAGCCAGACATCACTGCCAATATTCACTGCAGCGTGTGCTGTACTGTGCAAGCTTAGACTTAATGAGGGCTTTCTCAGTTTGGACATAGGTGATACCAGCAGCAACAGCCAGGAGCAGAGTCCCACAGGGCTTGCCCTAAAGCAGAAGATCGAGATCAGTGTATTTATATGAGAACACTGTGCAGTGTGGGACACCGCTTGCAAAGTGTGGCACTGCATGCGCTTTATTTGAGCAGAGTATAGATGAAAGTGCAACAACTGCGACATTATTAAGCACAACAAAGCGTAGCTGCAATGCTGTGGCCATTTTAATGGCATCGAAGAATCAATTAATATCATTTCTGCTGACCATACACCACGTTGTTCAAATGTGGTACCAGATGTTTGACAAAAAAGGAAACTTACCTTGTTCAAGTAATTCCACCACAAGACTAAACTACAGAATACATGCTGCGAACTGGAGCGTGGTCACAACCATGCAACATTTAGTGTGTTTACATGCTGTCATTAAAGATGTATAAAGCCACCTCTAGAATGTTCGATGTGAAACAATATGGTATTTAATGAGTACTTTGCATTATAGTACAGCACAAATGTGGCTTTTTGTTGCATGATTTGCACTAGCATGGAGAGGTTCTTGATTTCAAGTTTTTTTATGGTATATTCCACTACATAAGGTGGAACGCTTGGAAGGCTATGCATGCAGTCCATTAAAAAATTACAGCATATCCACGGAGTGAATGATGATGAGTGGGCGAAGCTCGGGATGTGCATCGTAGATCGTGCCGAGTTCCGGATAAATTTAGTTAACGCGCCTGCTACGAATCCTCACGGTTCAACTATGCACAATGCACAAGTGAAATCTCGCACCGGCACTTCATTGCAAGTCAAGATCCAGTGTGTATATATATATATATATATATATATATATATATATATATATATATATATATATATATATGGGTTTTGCCGGTGAACGCTTCTCCAACGCGAGCAGTTGGTATTTCTCAATCAAGAAACTCGCTAGGAGACGCTGCCTGCGCCAACGTTGTCTCTCGCGTTTGCCGGGGCAGTGTTGAGTTTGCCGGGGAGCGCGTGGCTCCCGGCGCTCGCGGCGAGGGCGAGCGCCAGGTGCCACGCGCTCGCCCTCGGCGCGTGCGTGCGCTCCGGCAGGCACGCGCCGGTGGCTACCTACTACTACGACTACTACTACTACTACTACTACTACTACTACATACATCGGGGACGCACGAAATGGCTGCTAATGGGGAATGAGAGACAGAAGAATTCGGCTTTTAACGCGCACGCTGCGAATTTTTTATTGTTCAACAACGCACAGGAGAAATCTCCCACCGGCACGACCTTGGAGGTCAAGATCTGGTACTAGCGTTAAGACTGGTTACACACTACTACGACGGGGGACGAACGGGTGCCGCTATAAGGAGCTTCGCCCCTAAAAGAAAGAGGGGTATAGTGCTCTGACAAACGAACGTCTAGCATAAAATACAAAATAAGGAGTTTTGATTTTTTCACCAACAATGCAAGCTTTTTGTGATGCTGATGGCTGCCAGGAAAGCATTTGTTCTTCCTCGATCTATTCAATGAATGTACGACTTTTTGGTTGTTGATGTACACAGCACAAAGAGCACCAACTTGAGAGCATTGCACGTGATGCATGAAAGAGTATGCTTCAATTCAGTGTGTCACACACAGCAACACAATGTGAAAGCCCCTTCAATGCTTATTGCAGCTGTCATCATGTGCATGCAAATTTTCCAGTATCTTCTGTGAAATTGCAACTGTTTTCGTTTTTCTCTTTTTTTCAAACTCTCATTTGTCTGGGAATGAAGTTCACTGCTCAAGCTGTTGTTACACAGATGGCAAACATACTGTTGTGGCTGTGATTTTTAGGTTTGGCAAGACAGGATAATGTTATGCATAGCTTTCTGCTCATCTTATAATTTCCAACGGAGGCTTGCAAGCCACCAGCTGCAGAAAAGTGCGACTAGCACAACACCTTGTGCTCGACCAAGAGCCTCACTCACTGCGCTTGTGCTTTCCCCACCAGTCTTCCACAAAACCATCACGCAACTCTCTTCAGAGGGTGAACATGCCACCGAAATTCATTACCCGGCGTGCCAAATACTATGCCGGCTACCTTTGAAGTGCGATTACATTACAAAAAATAGAAAGGCTGATTGATCATTAGGAAAACCACCTGCATTTGCAAAAAAAAGTGGTAGTCAATAACCAGGATATTCCAAAATTTTATTTCTGTGCTGTACAAGTTACCACTGCCAGTGGAAATGTGCACAGGCCAAGCTACCTCTAATTTAAACGTTTGCAACAGCACTCATTATTTAGCACCCATAATTTTATTCTGTCCTCGCATGGCCTACGAATGAGAATAGTGGGGGGGCGGGGTGGGGGACTGCACCATGCTGTGAGAAACGCGAATAGTTCATTGTAGACCAATGTACATGAACAGCAGCTGTATGTGTAAATGGGACTGTAACGTGTGTCAAGTTCAATGTTTACAAAGCAAGCCTGCAACATAAATGTAGAAATGACAAGTAAATAAATTGCTCAAAGTTACTAACATCATTGCGCTTTCTTCCATCATACATCTACAGTTCTTGTTTTTGTGTAAGTAAAACATTCCTGCAAATGCTGATACAGTAATATAATTACTGTGTAGACTACCACCTTACACATCATGAACTGTGCATTGCAAAAAAAAACTGTTGTAGACCAATACAGTGGGATTTCTTGCAATGTTGCACAATTTTCCATTAATTCTCAGCAACTAACTGGCTCCATATTGTGTGCGGTAGGAGATTCTGAAACACTCTAAGCTATTAATTGACAGCATACAAAGAAAGCAGCTACTTGCTTTTTGTGAAACACAGCGTCGAAAGAATTGAAATGAATATGTTTAAAATCAAGCACCACATTTCCTACGCAACACAAGGTGTGTTCTAAGCGCGTGTAATTTCTGCAGCGCACAGACATAACATTGCTGTGATCTTCCACTCTGATGAAAAATCGTGGATGTATGCATCAGAAGATATCACAGGTAACACCACGAAACCTTTGTTAAGCTGCATACCATCAAAACAAAAAAAGGTTTGCTCACCAGCAAAACTAAGTATGCATCCACATATTGAACTGCGCAGTGATTGTACAAATAAACCAGAAAGGAAAATACTGCCCCTAAGAGAACCTTGCAGCATACAAAATGACTTCAAACAGGATTAAAAATAAGTAATCACAGCTCGCATTGAATGCATAAAATACAAGAACATCTCTTGATATTATTTGCTTTTTGGCATCAAAATACACAAACCACAAGAGAGTATAAGGGACGAGCGCCACACATGAGACAGGTCACTGATACTCTCTTGTGGTTTGTAATTTTCAGTGCCACAAAAAAAAATGATTGCATACCAATTAGTCCAACAAAGTGTTCCGCTAATCTTGTGATAAAAATGGACCTACATGCACATTAGCGTATGTTGTAAATCAATATATTATCGTTTGAATCCTATAAACATAAAATGGTAGAAAGGAACAAGAAATTGTCCGTATTTCAACAAAGAACTTTTAGCATAAACCTAAGCATATAAATCAAAGTAGAAAGATACAGGAGTAAAAAAAACACATAAGAAAGGCAAAATACAGGCAACTACACCACAGAGACACGTGCATAGGCAAGAAATTTTTCTCAGCTAGTTTTCTTTTGTAAAATGATTCTTGTGCATGTAAGTCGCGACAACATAACCAGAGGTTATCACAACCTACAGCTTTCTTACAATGAACATGCAGATTTGCAGTGTGCCGTCGTGTCTGATGTTACATGACAATGATGGGATGCCTGGAAGTTTACGCTTCCACAGTGAGCTTTTGACACAGCCTAGCGTTTCGGACACTCCTACCCTATTGTGGTATAATTGAAACGGTGAATTAATGCTTCACTTAAACACTGTCAAAAGCATTTCCTGTCATAAGTTGCAGATACTCGGTCTTCAAACAATCACCAGCACATGAAGTAGCTTTAAGAAAAAAAAGTGTATCATATTGAAAATTTTCGCTCTTATGCATGCATACTCTAATGAGGCAGGTCAAGGAGGGGGAGTGGGGTTGAGCTGGGGCAGTAAACTTGGTGAGGGCATAGACAAGCTGCTGCAGCAGGCACTCGATGTCATCTGGCACCCTGAACTCCTGCACCAGGCGCTGTGCGCCCAGCTACTGCTGGCTCGGCCTCTCGGATTCCTTGTGCTGGTTGAAAAAAAAAAGATCAAAATCAATTTGTGTGCAAGGCGATGCTAACGAGGTCTCACGGCATTACTGTTTTGATCTCAATTTATAGAATTGTAAGCTCATGCACAAATGCTATGTGAGTCTGTACTGAAGCACCACAAATTTACATGCACAGTAAGAAACAGAAATAAAAGCATGCCTACCTTTAGCCAACATATACACTTGCATTTTTCAGAACATCCACATTTTGTTTTCATATGCAGAGGTTATGTGAAAATGAGTAAGCAACTGTACCTCTATGTATCTGCACTTATACACGTACTGACCGACTTTAGCGAGCAATGCTGGAAGGGGGGTCTATGCTAATTTGGTATTGCACAGAGCACAAACAAAAGCCATGCGTGCAAAGCAAATGCGAACACTTCACGTGCAAAGCTCAACATCGAAGCTCTGGCTGTTTCCTTTCTTGACGTTCACAGCTTTAAACAAAACAACTAAGTTCCGATTTCACAAGGTAGACAATAGTTAAATGAGTAAATCGCACATGGGTGCGAAGAAGGCAAATATCATACTTGGCAAGCTGCATATCATGAGCATAGCAGATACGCGTGACACCCATTACTTCCCAAAGAACTCGAGAAATAGCGCCCCTTATTGCGTAGGACTTATATATCAAAAAAGAGAAATGGCACCATTTGTATATTCCGAGTTGTATTTTTTACAGACATTAACACGAGCCGCCATATCATACGTTCGCACGTCTGTGAGGCGCATAAAACAAATCACTGAACATCACAAAACGTTAGTAAAGCAGTGCTAAAAATTGATGTTAAAATCTTATGGCACACACCCCAGTACACTTTATTTTCGTGCTCTCATTTCTAGCTTCGCAATCTCTGTCATTTAAACAAGGTAATGTAGTGTCTGTGCTTACTTTTGCGAATGCAGCAGCAGCTTTCTCGGATCGACGACGACAGTGGCTGATAGCTTGCGCAACGTACTGCAGCTGATCACAGATTTCATGAAATTACGCTGTGCCGTAGGGGTGCCGCGTCAAACGGCACTCGCTACCAATCGCTTATAGCAGAGCTAGCAAAACAACAAGCCCCCGAGTCGCGCGAGGGTAGCGTTAGCGGCGGCCCCGTCTCGATACGCGGCGCTAAGACACGAGCAGGCTTGACGCCTCAGGTCGAAGAGCAGTGCGAGTTTGAACGGTTCACAGCTAACATATACGCGATACTAGAACAGTACCGAGCGGAGACCATGGCCGAGTATGGCGCTTTTAACGCTAAGCTCGAGAGCATGCAGAAACAACTTCACGAGCTGGCTGCATGGCCAGCACAAATGGACGCGAGGACTAATGTGTTGGAGGAGGACCTGGCACGCAGAAATCGCGCTGGGCTAATACCTAGGCCTTAAAATGGCGTCGTCACAATCATTCACAATTTGGCAATGGAACAGTAGTACCCTCCGTACGCGGAGAGAAACGTTACAACAATTCATTGGCTCTATAACCCAACGACCGGCAGTCATTATCCTGCAGGAAACGCGTATCGACCGATTCGCTCTTCGTGGATACAGAGTCGAGGCCGTCTGTGGGAGCAACGCTCGTGGCATAGCCACCTGTGTGGCTAAGCCTTACGCTTACACGACACATGCAGTGCGCCCAGACCTCAAAATAGAGCATCAGATGATAGAAATCATCCCCAACGCTCGCATTCAGCAATCCATATTTATCCTTAACGTGTACAGTTCACCTTCTCACAGCACAGAAAGATTCACCATACTAGTAACTAAAGCGACGCAGATAGCAGGCAGCCATCCCCTCATCATCGCGGGGGACTTCAACGCCCCCCACGTAGACTGGGGTTACAATCGCACAACAAAGAAAGGACGCCACTTACAAACGCATATCACGCAACACAACCTCGTGTTACTCAACGACCTTTCTACTCCCACGCACATAGGTAACTCAGTGTCACGGGACTCATCCCCTGACCTGACCCTAGTACGCAACGTCTCGGATCCCACTTGGGTTAATCTGCAAGCTAACCTAGGTAGCGATCACTTTATCTGTAGCAATACATTCAATGTAGGCAGCCCCGAGCCCAGACACTTTAAAATAGTAGACTGGGACTCCTTTAGGCAAATACGCAAACAAGACACCAACCATTACAATTCCCTCGCTGAACTCTTTACGAGACTACAGCAGGACGTTCAAAAAGCTACTAAAAATATCTCTACAACACCCAACATCGACCACATGGACCGCAACCTCGCACATCTCCTGGAGGATCACAGAAGTCTTCAAGAAAGATGGAGAACGCAAAAGACCAATCGTAGGCTACGAAAAAGAATTGCATTGCTCAACCGACAAATCGAAGAGTACAGTCAGTCACTAACATGCCAACAATGGAATGAGGTGTGTAAGTCGCTCGACGCACGCATGAGAAAAGGTCTAAAATGGGACCTTCTCAAGCACCTGCTCGGCGACAAGCCCACCAAGTCAGAGCAACGGCTAACCCTGGATAGACTGTTACACAAGGCGCGAGGGCAGCAACTTACAGATGCGCAGATTTTAGATGCTACAGCAGCCCGGTATCTATGCACAGAACCCAGCTAGCATGATGACTGCCCACCATACGCGGGGGTCACACACGATCCATTTGAGGCAGCTATAACCAGCGCTGAAATATGCGCAGTAATAGCAGAACTCAACACTAAGTCAGCCCCGTGTCCTGACGGAGTCACCAACAAGCTACTCCGCAACCTGGCTGACAATGACATCGAATTACTAGCCACCCACATCCAAACTAGAAGAGAAGCTCAGGGGAAGATGGATGCTTGAATCGATGAACAAATCGCAAGGTACGATTTAAAACAGGGAATGTCGCGGGAGCCAACGTTTCGACAAGCGGACTTGTCTTCGTCAGGGCGGCAACTGCCTTCTCCAGCGTTCGTTTATGTACGCCTTTGTACACCCTCCCCCGTCCTCAGAAAGAGAGGAGGAGAAGAGCAACACGTGCGAACATACACACACACACAAAAAAAAAGGGGGGGGGTTGTGTGCAAGGCGATGCTAACGAGGTCTCACGGCATTACTGTTTTGATCTCAATTTATAGAATTGTAAGCTCATGCACAAATGCTATGTGAGTCTGTACTGAAGCACCACAAATTTACATGCACAGTAAGAAACAGAAATAAAAGCATGCCTACCTTTAGCCAACATATACACTTGCATTTTTCAGAACATCCACATTTTGTTTTCATATGCAGAGGTTATGTGAAAATGAGTAAGCAACTGTACCTCTATGTATCTGCACTTATACACGTACTGACCGACTTTAGCGAGCAATGCTGGAAGGGGGGTCTATGCTAATTTGGTATTGCACAGAGCACAAACAAAAGCCATGCGTGCAAAGCAAATGCGAACACTTCACGTGCAAAGCTCAACATCGAAGCTCTGGCTGTTTCCTTTCTTGACGTTCACAGCTTTAAACAAAACAACTAAGTTCCGATTTCACAAGGTAGACAATAGTTAAATGAGTAAATCGCACATGGGTGCGAAGAAGGCAAATATCATACTTGGCAAGCTGCATATCATGAGCATAGCAGATACGCGTGACACCCATTACTTCCCAAAGAACTCGAGAAATAGCGCCCCTTATTGCGTAGGACTTATATATCAAAAAGAGAAATGGCACCATTTGTATATTCCGAGTTGTATTTTTTACAGACATTAACACGAGCCGCCATATCATACGTTCGCACGTCTGTGAGGCGCATAAAACAAATCACTGAACATCACAAAACGTTAGTAAAGCAGTGCTAAAAATTGATGTTAAAATCTTATGGCACACACCCCAGTACACTTTATTTTCGTGCTCTCATTTCTAGCTTCGCAATCTCTGTCATTTAAACAAGGTAATGTAGTGCCTGTGCTTACTTTTGCGAATGCAGCAGCAGCTTTCTCGGATCGACGACGACAGTGGCTGATAGCTTGCGCAACGTACTGCAGCTGATCACAGATTTCATGAAATTACGCTGTGCCGTAGGGGTGCCGCGTCAAACGGCACTCGCTACCAATCGCTTATAGCAGAGCTAGCAAAACAACAAGCCCCCGAGGCGCGCGAGGGTAGCGTTAGCGGCGGCCCCGTCTCGATACGCGGCGCTAAGACACGAGCAGGCTTGACGCCTCAGGTCGAAGAGCAGTGCGAGTTTGAACGGTTCACAGCTAACATATACGCGATACTAGAACAGTACCGAGCGGAGACCATGGCCGAGTATGGCGCTTTTAACGCTAAGCTCGAGAGCATGCAGAAACAACTTCACGAGCTGGCTGCATGGCCAGCACAAATGGACGCGAGGACTAATGTGTTGGAGGAGGACCTGGCACGCAGAAATCGCGCTGGGCTAATACCTAGGCCTTAAAACGGCGTCGTCACAATCATTCACAACTTGGCAATGGAACAGTAGTACCCTCCGTACGCGGAGAGAAACGTTACAACAATTCATTGGCTCTATAACCCAACGACCGGCAGTCATTATCCTGCAGGAAACGCGTATCGACCGATTCGCTCTTCGTGGATACAGAGTCGAGGCCGTCTGTGGGAGCAACGCTCGTGGCATAGCCACCTGTGTGGCTAAGCCTTACGCTTACACGACACATGCAGTGCGCCCAGACCTCAAAATAGAGCATCAGATGATAGAAATCATCCCCAACGCTCGCATTCAGCAATCCATATTTATCCTTAACGTGTACAGTTCACCTTCTCACAGCACAGAAAGATTCACCATACTAGTAACTAAAGCGACGCAGATAGCAGGCAGCCATCCCCTCATCATCGCGGGGGACTTCAACGCCCCCCACGTAGACTGGGGTTACAATCGCACAACAAAGAAAGGACGCCACTTACAAACGCATATCACGCAACACAATCTCGTGTTACTCAACGACCTTTCTACTCCCACGCACATAGGTAACTCAGTGTCACGGGACTCATCCCCTGACCTGACCCTAGTACGCAACGTCTCGGATCCCACTTGGGTTAATCTGCAAGCTAACCTAGGTAGCGATCACTTTATCTGTAGCAATACATTCAATGTAGGCAGCCCCGAGCCCAGACACTTTAAAATAGTAGACTGGGACTCCTTTAGGCAAATACGCAAACAAGACACCAACCATTACAATTCCCTCGCTGAACTCTTTACGAGACTACAGCAGGACGTTCAAAAAGCTACTAAAAATATCTCTACAACACCCAACATCGACCACATGGACCGCCACCTCGCACATCTCCTGGAGGCTCACAGAAGTCTTCAAGAAAGATGGAGAACGCAAAAGACCAATCGTAGGCTACGAAAAAGAATTGCATTGCTCAACCGACAAATCGAAGAGTACAGTCAGTCACTAACATGCCAACAATGGAATGAGGTGTGTAAGTCGCTCGACGCACGCATGAGAAAAGGTCTAAAATGGGACCTTCTCAAGCACCTGCTCGGCGACAAGCCCACCAAGTCAGAGCAACGGCTAACCCTGGATAGACTGTTACACAAGGCGCGAGGGCAGCAACTTACAGATGCGCAGATTTTAGATGCTACAGCAGCCCGGTATCTATGCACAGAACCCAGCTAGCATGATGACTGCCCACCATACGCGGGGGTCACACACGACCCATTTGAGGCAGCTATAACCAGCGCTGAAATATGCGCAGTAATAGCAGAACTCAACACTAAGTCAGCCCCGTGTCCTGACGGAGTCACCAACAAGCTACTCCGCAACCTGGCTGACAATGACATCGAATTACTAGCCACCCACATGAATGAGGTTTGGGAGCAAGGGAGCGTCCCGCCAGAATGGAGGGCCGGGACCGTCACTCTCATTCCCAAACCGAACAAAACCCTGGAGCTCGACTCTCTACGACCCATCTCCCTCACGTCCTGCTTGGGTAAGGTCATGGAGCACGTCATTCTCCGCCGAGTCACAAAACATGCAGAGCAAAAGCACCTCTTCCCATTCAATCAAGTCGGGTTCAGGCCGGCTATGGCCACACAGGACGTACTCCTCATGCTGCAGGAGACGTTACTTAGAGTAAGAAGCAAAGACCTCAAAGCAATTCTAGCTCTCGACTTTGAGAAAGCTTTCGATACCGTAAGCCACGCTCATATACTGCACGAAATTCAGGAGGCAGGATTAGGCCGCCGCTTCTACGAATACGTCCGCTCTTTCTTGAGAGCCAGAACGGCTACACTTAAAGTTGGAGATCTCAACTCACACACCTACAACCTCGACCCGCGCGGCACCCCGCAAGGGTCGGTGCTCTCACCGTTCCTTTTCAATTTAGCCCTCCGACAACTTTCGCAAGAGCTGAAACACATCGAAGGCGTAGAGCACGCCTTCTACGCCGACGATGTTACTATATGGCGCACTGGAGGCAGTGACGGACAAATCGAAGCAAGCCTTCAGGAAGCAATCAACAAAGTAGAAAAATTCTTAAAGCCCACGGGCCTCAAACTCTCGGCATCTAAGTCTGAGTTGCTGCTTTTGCCACCGCAACACCGTCGCAACAACGGCGAACCAACCATACACCTCTCCACAACGGACGGCTCGGATATCCCGATAGTGTCGTCGGTTCGAATTCTGGGCGTTGCCCTGCAGGAGAATGGCAAAAACGACTTAACAATCGCACATCTCGCCAAAAAAGCTGAGGCTGTCATTCACCTCACCCGACGCGTCGCTAACAGACACGCGGGACTCACAGAAGAGAGTTTACTGCGCATCTTTCACGCGTTCTTAATGTGCCACGTTCACTACGTTGCTTGTGCTCATCCCTGGAGCAAGGGCGATGAAACCAAAGTAGACAACCTCATCCGAAAAGCCACGAAACGACTACTTGGTCTACCCAAGACGGCAAGCACGCAGCGCCTGTTAGCTCTTGGGGTACATAACACGTTCAAAGAAATCACAGAGGCACAAAGAATGTCTCAGATCATACACCTGTCCTCGACAGCCGCGGGCCGGGAATTCCTCTCTCACATAAGTCTTCCCATCCCAACTGAAGTCAACGATCTGACACCAATACCGCAACACCTTCGCGATAAAATCACAGTGCCACCCTTCCCCAGGAACATGCATCCGGCGCATAATCAGACTCGCAGGAGGGCACGCGCTCAAGCCTTACTAAAAGCGGCCACCCTACACGCGACATATGTGGCTTTCGTAGACGCCGCTAAATACGTAGACAAACCCTACTTTGTGGCTGCGGCGGTCGCCCCCGACGGGACAGCCCTCAATGCTCTTACTGTAGAAACAAAGAAGGCCTGCGAGGCCGAACAAGTGGCCATTGCCCTTGCTCTAGCCCTCCCTCAGCGCGACACAATTTTTACCGACTCCAAACCCGCTGCACTGGCATACCGCCGCGGTACAATATGCCAGGCGGCCTTAAGCATTCTAGCAACCACTGAAATAAACGTAGATAAGCACATCTACTGGTTTCCGGGGCATGAAGGCCTCAACGTTCAACCAGGGGTAACCAACGGTAACGAGCTGGCCCATAACCTTGCGCGAGATCTTACGCGCCGCGCGGGGACGCGGGCCGGCTCACCGGCCGGGGACCCCAGCACGCACCAGGAGCCTCTCCTCTCCTATCACGAGATTTGCTCGCACTATAAGCTATCTAGAAAGGAGGAGGAGAACAACTTGAATTCCCCTCACCTCACTCAACACTAAATAAAGCACAACAACTAACGCTTAGACTTCTGCAAACGCACAGTTACCCCAGCCCCTATATCTGCAACAAATACCTCCCGGATATAAGGCCCGAATGCCCCAAATGCCAAAATGCAAAGTGCGACTTAAAGCACATGCTGTGGCAGTGTCCCGCGCTAAACGCTAGCTTCAGGTCTCCTGCCACCGAGGACGAATGGATCACCCACCTTAAGAGCCCCGACACGGCCCTTCAACACCAGGCCGTCCAGAAGGCCCAAAAGGTGGCTGGCGAGCTCAGACTCCCAGTCCCCACATGGGTGGAGCCACCGGGCCGGCCCCCGTAGTGGGTACGCATGCCCCTTCAGGACCTTAATAAAGTTAATTCTCTCTCTCTCTCTTGATCGCGGCCAGTTCACGGTGTTGCTCCGCTGGCATATCGGTGACGTCGATGGGTGACAAGGATACGGAAGGTGTTGACGCAGAGGCCAATTCGGGAGGTAGCGGTGATCGAGAAAGTGCATCAGCGTCCGAATGTTTCCTGCCTGATCGATAGATGACGCGGATGTCGTATTCTTGCAAGCGAAGCGCCCATCGACCGAGGCGACCTGACGGATCTTTTAATGAGGACAGCCAGCAGAGGGCATGATGATCGGTAACTACGTCGAATGGACGACCATATAAGTAAGGACGAAACTTGGTGAGTGCCCAAATGATGGCCAGACATTCCTTTTCCGTCACAGAGTAGTTGGCTTCTGCCTTCTTTAAAGTACGACTTGCGTACGCGACGACGTACTCCTCGTAGCCATCTTTCCGTTGCGCGAGAACTGCACCAAGTCCTATCCCGCTGGCGTCGGTGTGGATCTCTGTTGGTGCTGTAGGGTCGTAATGGCGAAGGATCGGCGGCGAAGTGAGCAGGCGACGTAGTTGCTGGAAGGCTTCATCACACGAAGTTGACCACGCGGAGATGTGTTGCGAGCAGTAAGCAAATTGTTCAATGGTGCGATGATAGTAGCGAAATTCCGCACAAAGCAGCCGAAAGTATGAGCAGAGGCCCATAAAGCTGCGGAGTTCCTTAAGAGTAGTGGGCACAGGAAACTCTGCGACCGCGCGAAGCTTGGCTGGGTCGGGGAGCACACCATACTTCGACACGACGTGTCCCAGTATTGTTAACTGGCGCGCAGCAAAACGACACTTTTTGATATTGAGTTGGAGGCCAGCAGATGTGAGGCAATTCAATATCTCACGCAAGCGAACGAGGTGCGTCGGAAAATCGGACGAGAACACGACTATGCCTTCGAGATAGCACAGACACGTTTTCCACCTGTAGTTGCGAAGAAGGGTGTCCATCATACGCTCGAAAGTGGCGGGCGCGTTACAGAGCCCGAAAGGCATTACGGTAAACTCGTACAATCCGTCGGGTGTGATGAACGCCGTTTTCTCGCAATCCTCTTCAGCCATCGGGACTTGCCAATAGCCGGAGCGAAGATCTAAGGATGAGAAGTACTCCGCTCCTTGTAAGCAGTCGAGTGCGTCATCTATCCGGGGCAGTGGGTAGACATCTTTTCGAGTTATCTTATTCAGCCGACGATAATCCACACAAAAGCGTATTGACCCGTCTTTCTTGCGTACCAATACCACGGGCGAAGCCCAAGGACTGTGTGAAGGGCGAATGACTCCACGTCGCAGCATATCGTCAACCTGCTCGTTTATGACCTTCCGCTCGGCTGCCGACACACGGTATGGTCGCTGACGTAACGGAGGATGCTCACCAGTGTGAACGCTGTGAGTGACGTTCGATGTACGTCCTAAGGATGGTTGGTCACAATCAAATGAGGAACGAAATTCCTGAAGAAGCGCGAGCACCTGCTGGCGGTAAGAAGACGGCAGGTTGTCGTCCAAAGCAGCTTGTAGGACGGCCGCAGCCGATGACGACGACGGCGGCGGCGAGATTGAGGATTGGGGCGATGCGCACTGTGTGCGAGAAGTAAGGGCGTCGAGCTGGTAACACGGCGTGTCGTCGGAAGTTTCGAGAACGTGATGCGGGTCAATCGGCTGAACACGACCAAGTGACTCTCCGCGCAGTAACGTTACGCTGTACGGAAAAGGATTGGAAACAAGCATTGTTGATAATCCGGATGTAGTGGTGAGGATAGCGAACGGGAGAGGCAGAGCCTTGCGGCGTTGAAAAATAGGCGACGGCGCAAAAAGTACGGTAGCATCTGGCTCGGCGGAACAAGATACGGACACAAGCACCGACACTTCGGGCGGGATGTCCGTGTCTGACACAACAGTGAGCTTGGCGGCTGTTCTTGCAGAAGGGTCAGGGAGCGCGAAATCAGCAAGCGGGAAAAGCGCTACCACCCTACTGAAAAAGTCCCTTTCCGTATTCCAATAATTCCATATTTTCCATACAAAGTCCATAAGTTTTCCATATACTTGCTGTATATTTTCCATATTTTTCCATATGAGCCGTACGGAAGCATACGGAATTATTGGAACGACCATACGGAACGTTTCAGTAGGGTTCGGCACGGGCACAGTCTATGATGGCACGATGATGAGATAAGAAATCCCAACCGAGGATGATGTCATGTGAGCAAGCAGACAACACAAGAAATTGCACAACATACACGACGCCATCAATAACGACCCTTGCGGTACACGCCGCAAGCGGTGCAATGTTCTGCGTGCTTGCGGTACGCAGCAACATGCCACCCAACGGCGTCGTTACCTTACGCAGTCGGCGACAAAGT
The DNA here is from genome assembly GCA_013339685.2 of Hyalomma asiaticum. Classification (NCBI taxonomy): domain Eukaryota; kingdom Metazoa; phylum Arthropoda; class Arachnida; order Ixodida; family Ixodidae; genus Hyalomma; species Hyalomma asiaticum. The sequence goes on from CM023485.1 coordinate 127,851,317, forward strand.
TTTTCGTGTATGACAGACACGGCTGCCCCAGTATCTATAAGCGCAGTTGCGGCAGTTCCTTCGACCATGACGTCCAGTAAATTGCGTGGTGACTGTGCAGGCCTTGTAGAAGTCGCGACGCTTGCAGTTCGTGCCTGCGAAACTGCAGCAACTAGTTTCCCTCGCTAGGTGACTGGCGGCGGCGCAAGGGGGACAGCGAACGACGACGCGGTGACGGCGAGCGGTGGTTGTCGAAAGGCCGCCGAGAAGACGGCGAGCTGACTGGGTCTGGGTCCGTGCGCGTGGCATGCGCATTAGGATTGTGCGGATACACATATGCAGGCGCTGCCACTGCTGGGCCAGCAGGCAGCATACGACGATCACAGAAGCGCGCGATGTGGCCGGCGAAACCGCAAGCGAAGCATATAGGTCGGTTGTCGCGTGTGCGCCAAGGGCTCTGGATGGCATGGGTTCGCGGTGGCATTCGAGGAGGCATAGGAGGTGGCGACGTCTGCGGTCGCATTGCCGCAGGTAACATGAATGCCGGCGATGCAGGTCGTGCTGCGGCTGCAGCATATGTCAGCGGTGCAGCCACGGGAGGACAAGGTTGAGCCATGGGTTGAGTCATGGATTGCGCCAAAGTTAGCGACTCAGCAAGTTCTTCGCGAATGACCCTCCTGATGGGCGCAGCCAAAGTCGTGTCACGCTGAGGAGGTGGATCGCTCACAGGCAGCATGGACAGTTGCCGCGCCACCTCTTCCCGAATGAAGTCTTTAATTTGGCAGGGAAGTACCGCATCCGACGACAGGTTGGAGGCGAGCGTTAGGCTTGAGAGAGAGGGGGCGGGCGTAACAGAGCTGCGCGTTAGGACCCTTTGTCGACGCAGCTCATCGAAGCTCTGGCAAAGAGTGACGACGGCAGCGACAGAAGTAGGGTTTCGTGCGAGCAGCATTTGAAATGCGTCGTCCTCGATGCCTTTAAGTATATTCTTGACTTTGTCCTCTTCGCTCATGCTAGGATCGGCGCGGCCGCAAATATCCACGACATCTTCTATGTAGCTCGTGTACGACTCGCCGGGTTGCTGAGCGCGCTGTCGTAGACGCTGCTCCGCTCGAAGTTTTCTTAAGGTCGGTCGGCCGAAAACTTCCGCGAAGGCTGTCTTGAAAAGAGACCATGTTGGCAGTTCGCGCTCGTGGTTATGAAACCACAAATTTGCAACGTCGGCCAGGTAGAAGGACACAGCGTGCAGTTTCGCCGCATCATCCCATTTGTTGTGTTCGCTGACGCGCTCGTAGGTGGATAGCCAGTCTTCAGCGTCGGTCTCACCTGCGCCGCTAAAGATAGGGGGTCCCGCTGCCGCTGGGCTCCGCCGCAGATGACAGGAGGGACGGCGGCGGCTCCAGGCTGATTGTTGGCAGGCTCAGTCATGGTAGCAGCTGATGCAGTCGGCAACCTTCGGCTGCGTAGCTCCAGGATGAGACTCAAGGGGATACCCAGCACCTCCACCAAATGTCGTACGACGATTTATTATCGTGCAGAGGATGCTGTTGGTTCGAGAAAGCAGTTGAGAGCCAACACGACGCAACACGAAGCAACACGAAGATCACGCGCACAGCGACAAATGCCAATGCGCTTCTTCTTCCTCCTCTTCACTACACACTTTACTGTCCGATAATATGACGAGTTGTCTTCCGAACAGCTTCCTGTTGCAGGAAAACAAAGCGCGCGCATCAAACAATGCACGTAGCGGCAACAGACCACGGCATTAGCATTTTGTGCTCACCTCAATTCAGTGTTCCGTCACTCCCGGAAAAATGTGGAGTGTAGAATGTCTTCTCAGGCGAAAGTACTACGCTTCTGCGCCAAAGTTGCAAATGATACGGACGAATAACCGATGAAAACACAGTCAGCTGTTTCCCGCAACGGTTGCCATTTTGTTCACGCTCAGCGATATGGCTTGGATTCACATACGGCGCAAATGTGGCTACGACTAGAAATACTAGTGTGTTTGCGTGTTGTTTGCCTCATATTTCCTTCGCTTTTGCGTTTTAATGCTACTAAGCCATTTTCATCTAATAAGCGCGCAACTGCAATTTTATTAACTACTTCCTTACGAAACATTATTACTATGCAAGCCCGCGAACGGCGGGGAAAGAGGAGAAAAAGCGGCCGCTTACGATTGGGCAATTTGAAATACGTCAAGCGTCACCGCCCACCGATGACGACAACAGTGACGTAACGCCGAAAGGCATTGGAACGAAAAAAGGAATCACTACTCGGTAGCACCCCTGCATCGCTGATTGGTCACGTCGGCTTGCGGCAGGCTGAGAACGTCGCAAAACCATTCTTTGCCCCCAAGCAAACCTTGACGGGCGCGAGCACAACCGCCCGCGCATGTCAGTCAGAGAACGTTAAACGGTGCACTTCAAGCCACGTCAGCTAACGTGAACGTGCATTTTTCCCGCAGGCGTGAAAGAGTGCGAGTCAGCCGCCGCTGCGGCGCCTTGCGCACTCTTGCCTATCTCGAACAGCGAGAGACATAGGCAACACACACTAGTATGAATGATATAGGCAAGAAAGAAAGTAACAGAGCTGGTTTGCGTTCTTTCACAGGGGCGGTGTTTGATTCCTTGCGGCCGCAGGCTGCTCCGCGACATCGCCATGTGTTGACTACCGGCTATGCACGGTCCGTTGCATCGCGACCACCACCAGCAGAGCAACCGTACAACACACTAGACATTTTATCAAGCGTGACAAGACACAGCGCGAGAGCGAGGGAGAAGCTTAACGTCACCGGAGGCACTCTCGGACCGAGCGCGCGGAGTGACACAGCAGCGGCAGTTGTAGCCAGGCAGCCGCTCCGGCCGCCGGAGCCATTGTCCGTTTACTTTCTTGGCCCATAGTACGTCCTTGTCGTGCAGGATGTTTCATTCGTCTGCTATTGATAATCAATCACTGGCTAACTTTCGTTGAGACGGAATAAGGTTGATTAGCTTTCGCAGTTGTCCAGTTTTACCTGATGCTGTTGTATGCGCAAGTCGAAAAGAAGCGCACTCAAGACGTAAACGTGCGTGCCTGCCGAACGCGTTCACGAAGGGAAACGACGGCTCGGAGGATCCAAAGATTGCAGTGGCGGCGCTAACACGCAACCGTGGTAAGGCGCGCAAAATGCAGGCGACCGGAAGATTGTGCTCTTCACAGAACCAGGCAACCGTGTCGTCTCCCCAATCGATCACGGTTTTACCACATTGAAGCGTGTTGGCGTAACCCTGTAGGCAGGGCAACTTACTCGCGCTGCCCAATGGCGTCTGCTCCGCCGAGTTGAGAAAAAATGGAAGAGTGAGACTTTGAATTTCGAACGTATGTGCTCCCACCAAAATGCTTTTCAAAAATTGTTTGGCGGTCTATTTCTGAGAGGCCTCAAGCACACTTCAAGCCCTGAACAAAACTGAGCCGAACGAGTAGATCAGGACGTATTTAATGTTGTCGCCACCGTCCCATATTCCTCACCATATTTTTGTGTCCATTATCGCCTCTGTTATTAATGATACACATGGCTATCAGTAGGTAGGAGTAACATTTGTTTTAATGTGTCAACTGAAGACGCCCGAGTAGTACTAGAGCAATGTCCCACGTTTGTTGTGGGCTGATTATATAGTAATATTTGCTCACAGAAAAGATTATATGCCGCGTCTGGCTGACACGCAGGAAGGTGAAGATTTAGCTCGTGGATTCAGTTAAAGAAACGCGTATTTATGGTATTCGCTGGCATCAGTGATCCGATGGCAACACTGTACCACCAAGAAATATTTATGCTAAGAGAACTCAAGCGGTTCGCCGTTGTGGTTTCTCCGCACGCTAAAGGAGCAAAAGATGTAGAACACCGCGGTACAGACCAACAAAAAGGGCATTTATTTGCATCTGTTACATGTCGTGCAGTAGCTGAATGATACACTGTGCCAGTGTAAAACTCAACTCGGAATCAATGATGTTCGACTCACCGGAACCGTATACCGAGCGGGTTTAATTTATCCATTTAACAAACCCAAGCCTTTCTTGTTCGCGCGTTATATACCGGGAACGGAGGTGACTCTTGGGACGAGAAGGCGCCCAAGGTATTGTCACAACTATACCCTTCGCCATCGAGCGCAGAAGAGTAAATGGCACTGGACGACCACCACAGCCAAAGAGCGAGGACCTTCATATGTGGTCTCGCGCATTCTCAACTTCTGGTAGAGGCACAAGACGTCATGCGATAAAAATAACTGCTCTGCGGATGTGACAATCAAAATGGATGAATGGTAAATATATGCATGGTAGTTGGAAGGAAAAGCACTGACGACAAAGGGGAAGAGGAATGCTCAAATAACAATGCACTGAGCCCCATAAGGACAGAATCCGTACAAGGTGGAAAGATGTGGAGCTCCCTGGACTCATATTTGGAAACTCAGTATCGTGTGTGATATGAGGTATTAAATGACGACATGGGCTGGGAAGGATTTCAGGTGTGATTATAAGAGAGCAAACTTTGGTTCGAAGAGAGAACCACTTTCGCCCTGAGGAAACTTTTTGGGATTTTGTCTACCCGTCCTAATTGTAACTTCGAACGGCCTCATAGCCGAACACGCACGACTACAAAAAGCAAGAGCTCGGAAGGTGGAAGGAATGCCTACAGCTCCACTTATATATTTGAAGGATTGGAAGATTTTTGCAGGAAGTGGTTCATGCGGCAACAACAACAGAAGTTCTTACAGCCCCTGGGATTACTTCGAAAAGTTCTGCAGGACCCACACTAGCGGCGTTTATTTGTTTCGCCGGTTGTCTTGGGAGTATAGAAAAAATATTTTGCTTTGTCTTTGGTGGCAGAATGACCCGTGCCGCATTGCTGAACTCACACATCCTGTCTGCCTCTTCTTTGCCCGTGTGTACTAGCGCTGTTAGAGTTTTCCAATTTGTGCTGTATATGTTTTTACCGCCATCTCGTATTTTGTTCTGATCTGTTTTTGTAAGTAATCATAATTTATAATAAGTAAGTGCCACTGCCATTTCAGTCAGTCGAAATGTCTTGAAAAAATATTTTCCACTGCGTAATATTCTCCCTGAATAGTTTAAACTTCATACGTTGTTTTGTAAGAAGGTTGTTAAGTTCACGCAGTCGTTGCGATGACACTTGTAGCTATAGCATGTGCTTATCTGAGAGCTTAATGCGGGCAACAGGTTATAAATTATCAGTGTCCTCGCTACTGAGTATTCTACTTATGATATTCTTTTCTACAAACTGAGAGCTGTAATTGTTTTTAGTGAGAGTTCTTTATCTACCAGACATTTAATCATTTGCGTTTATTTGGTTTACATTTATCACTTCTGCTTTCGTAAACCCGGTGAACGGAACATCTTCGCCAAAGGCGTGGCTTTCTGGAAATACCGTGCCTTCCCACACCACTACACAACAACACTCAGCAGGCTAATGGTGGCGAGAGACCTGTTTTGAAGCGGGAAGCCATTTAATTTGGATGGTAAGGATTGCACTGCGTATCGCAAGTGGTGCTGCGGAATAATTTTGCCCGTACTCGTTCTCTAATAGCTGCTCCGCAAACAATGATTACGTTGTACGCGGACTTGTGCTTAATATTTTACTATGAGCTGCAGCTCTCGCACGAAACACTGACACAACGGAGCACTGGAACCAGCAAGCCTGAGTTGAGATGGTTGAGGCCAGCAGTTTTTAGAGGCACAGCTGGTACGACGTTTTTTTGCAGCCTTTTGACGTACTGGTCGCTAGCGAGATTCTTAGATACCTCCATTCTCAGCTATGGAATGGTGAAATGCCATCCTATACCTTTTAGTGTTGAAGTCTATGTGTGGGGAAACATTCTCGCTGGCAACAAGGATAAGGTCACACTACCAGTGTGTTACCAGTCCCACTGGCCATGTGAAGGACTTTCCCAAAACGTGCTGGTGCGGATATTTGCTTATGAACCCCGGAAATTCTTCAATTAAAGTCTTTGGGAATCGGTTAGTGAAATCATCTTTTGAAAGAGCGCTCAGACACGTTTAGCAGATGGTGCGAAATACGGAGAAGCGCAGACGTTACACAATACATGCAAACCCGTTCAAACGTGAACATCCTAATCATGCTTTCCCGAATGGATATCTAGCATCTTGAATAATGCTTTTCCAAAAATTTTGACACATTTCTGTCATTCAAGATATGACAGGGTTATCAACAAATTTGGTCAATGATATCGTCACAGAACGGACGTGAAAGCAGTGGCTGTATTTGTGGGAGACACGTATTGATGATATTGTGAGCACTAAAACGCTTTAAGTAAATTTAAATTGGTGCGCCTTAGCGTGTACTGTAGAGCCTGCGCGTGTGCACCGTATTTTAAGCACATTGCCGTACGTGGTAGAAGTGCTAACAAAACGGCTAGGGAACTTCTTAAAGCACACTTCATTAAAATACAAGGAGACACTTGTGTGAGCGATACCTCTATACCGCTGTTTGACGCCGAGATTCACTTGTTTCAGAAGCATTTGAAATGAAACTGGTAAACCTGCTTTGTTCCATTATTGCGCATGTGCTAGTACAGCAGATAGACACCCTTCTTCCATCCTGAATAAAATCAGTTGGAAGGTCGCGCTCTGTGTTTTTATGTTTCCCTGTGTTGTGTTTGTTGATTCGGCGTCTTGTAAGCATGTGCAACTATTTGTGAGATGTAATTTCCTTGCTCCCATAAGTGAACTTTTTTCTGCTGCTTCTCCTGCAGGTCGGTGGGCTATGGTCATAGCATTCGGACTGTATTTAATCCTCCCCATGTGTGACGGTGATAGGATGGGTTTTCTTTCGGGGAGAAGTCTGTTCAGCTATCTCACCGACGAAAGAGAACACAAAATGCGCTCTGCTTTTTACCCGAATGTTGCCTTCAGCAGAATCATCAGGATCATCGGCATCTTTGACGACTTTGAAAGTAAGACGCATCAACCATGCCATAGCGCTCCTAACGGGAATTTATACAGCGTGTCTCATACGTAGCCATTGCAGTGTTGTGAATATGCCCGCACAGCATTAGACCAGACGTCTTCGTGAACTAACTGTTGAAACCTTACAACTCTATGTGCATGAATAAAATTATCGTACCTTATACACAATATGGCTGATAGGTATTCAGAAGATGTAATAAAAGCGGCTGATATGTCTTGTTCGTAATTCACGATATGACAAAGCTATGCACGTATGTTGTCCTTCTCTTTCCACCGTCCCCCCATTCTTTTCAAGATACGCAGGAAGACAGCATGTCGCAAACGTTTCAGGCCTGTATGACTCCTGGATGCTTTGACTTGTACAGGTCTTAAGGAGTCACTAAACGTTTTCTAAAAATCTTTTCGTATTTGTAGCTGAAATCCTGACCCTCCAAAATATTATACATTGCCCCGTGCACTGGCCGTGCTGATTTACAGGCGACAAAAACACGGATTCGATTTCACCCTCCCTCCCTCCAGCGTAATGCCCTCTGAACTCTGCTGTTGACGCCATATTAGTCGCCACCACAGCCCCCAAGATTGGCCCCGAGCTCTGGAAAAATAAATCATGCTACAGCCCTCGATGTAGCACGATTTGTGCTGGCTGCGCCGGCACTACACTTCTAAATGTTTCCTTAATTTATAGCTTTAATATAAAGCTCTTACATTAGAGCAAACAAAAGGGAGTGATACGTCTACATTTTTAAACGTCTTAAGGTGATGCCACAGAATACTGCCTATGCCGGCCAATGCTGTCGCGTTGTCGTTGCGGGGCACAATAAAATAGGATTTCAAACCAGCGTTAATAAATGTAAGGAGAATACTGCTCAAAAGCATTTCAAAATCAGCAATCCGAATGAGTATTGAAGCAGTGAAAATTACAACGGGGTAATTCGATATTCTTTTCAAGACAAATTTAACAAACGGTTCGAGGTCTCTGTATTCTGTGTCACGCCCGCATCAAGGCGGCACACAGTGGGGCATATTTAGGCTAGTTATTGAGAGTAAGCATGAAAATTTGGTAGTATTTTATCAAATCTTAGTGGGCCCGTGATAGCGAATGTTTTCTTCGGAATCGCCAGGTGTGCGTACGGCCGACATAAACCATGCCGATACGGGCATGTATACGCCAGCAACTGAACAAACATACCAGCTCTCCAGAGATCTTTAACTTGCTTCCGTATTTTTTAGATTAAGTTGATCAAGAGTGGCTGCCAACGTAATATATTATTTTTCACAAAAATGATGTAGTCGCAAATCGGGCTTGTTAGGTTTTAGAGGAGAGCCGTTGCTTCTCGCGTTGCCTGAATGTCAGATGATAAATACTTTTCTGCTAATCTTTCGAACTCGACACAAGAGGTCGGCTCCGAATATCAATAGTCAGTATTGAAAAAAAAAACAGAAGTACTCGATGGATTGTCCACTGCACCAAACTAACACTCCTAGGAAGCAAAAGACAACCGGCATGGAACCTCGGCACTCTAGAGAGGCAATACTTCTACGGCTGTGCGTGGTGGCGATGTGGCAGATGAATTTCATTCCGATCCCACCAAATCATAGAGGGGCTTTACCGAAGAGCGGCCGACCGGAGTGGAGAAGGTCAGGTTTGTCCAGAGAACACGACACATCGGGCCACGACGTGGACATCTAGGCGGCTCCTTCGGACGCAACGACGTCGCGGGAGGGGAGCGCAGACCCGCAGCCCGGCGACTACTGCTTTACCTGCTGGCACATAATTCGGTTAGCCCTTGCCGAGGACATGCGAGCTGCTTTGGTTGTGATAGCTAGAATCCGCACGGATGAAGCCCTGAAGGCTCGCGTCCGGATCCCGACTCTCCGTATTCAGTGTCCAGTCGAGTCATTAGGTGATCTTCCAAGCTTTCCTCGGTTCCATTGAACTTCACTGAGAATCACGCGTAGCTATCAAGCCATTTCTTCATCGCGTGGCTGATTTTTTTACTTCCGGATGGATGACCGTTGGATGGCAGTGTTCATTGCTGATTATTGCTTCGGAATTCTGTGATGTTTCCTGATAGCGACAGTTAACGTTTATTTTGCATTGGGGCTTCGCGCGTTTGAGCTTTTCGTCGTCATCGTCACTGCCATGAGCACTACCTTTATGCTCTTGTGTGCGTGAATGCTTTGTCATCGTTCTGTTTTTCTTCACACACTATCCAACACCCGCTTCTGAGCTCACATTTTTGATCGCGCGATGATTACAGTAAGCACCTTTCCCGGTAAGACTGAAGAAAAAACTTCAGGGAAGTTCATGCCATGTCATGCACGACACGTTGACATGCACAATTCACTTTACAGCAAACATAAACACAGAGCGCCTGGTGGCGCGTTTTCGCCAGCTATTCACAAGGAGATGCAGGCTGATTAGTTCAATACACCAGTCTAAGAGAATTTTCAAGTAGAGCAAAAATATACTATGCACCCCTCAAAAAGCTTTCAATTCATATTTCATAACCACAGTTACGAAGACAAATCCACCGAACAGTCCCAAATCATAAATCATGACAGCGTGCACTTATTACTAAGCGCTTAAGCAGTCGCGACCAAAAGAAGGTGCACGAAACCTGTCATATACAAGACACCAGCATAGGAGGCGCTTCGAGGTTTCTGAGCCCATGCGGTCGAGCCTGTTGACCAGCAGCAGATGCTTGCGACGCAACAACGAATCGCTAGCCCCACGGCAGAAAAGACTACTCGAACCATTCGCCTCCCCAGCATGTGACGCAACTTATAGCGTTACAGTGTTTCCGTCCTGGATAACAACGCTCTCTTGGGGCCAGCATTCTCGGCAAGCTCAACATCTACCATTTTAGCAGCTTTTTCTTGAAGAAGGTGAACCTTTCCATTTAAGTTATTTTATTCATCTTCACCATCGTATGCTGTTGACTAAGAAGGGACTCTGCTGTGTCTACTTTTACGACCGCTGCCGCATCCTTGCCTAGATCTATCGAGCATGTCGCAATTAAATTTATGCGAGAGACTAACGACGCTCTTTTTGCAAAAAGACATTCGCGAGATCCTGCAAAGCCTGTGAAACATTTACCACAGCCGGCGCTGTGCCTGCATTTTTGGCAACCACCTAAGTGTCATGCGTTGGGCATTTTCCGTATCCAGGATGAACTCGCAGTGTTAGCTTCACTTTAACGTTTTAAGAATTGTAGTTACCCTTCCACAGACTCCATAGTAGAATTTACCCTTTAGGAATCTTGCCTGTTCCAGACTACCAAAGCTATTATCCGTTTCGCCGTTCTCAAGACAACTGCCGCGTATCTCGCCTGTTTACATTCACAAATGTGCTAGGCCTTCCAGGAGCTCTACATAAAAACTGACTCTGTGTGCAACGTCCATGTTGCTTTGTCTTCAGCCTGCCTTGCGCCTCTGTATTAGTCTTTAGCTGAACCTCTGACGAAATGCTATGGCAGCTCAAAAGGTCGCACCTCATCAGCGGTTTATTCCAGGGAAGAATGCTCGTCCAGAACACCTCCAACACCGGCTTGTTGGAAGTTCCGCCTGCCATCCGCTTCCTCCTCTATTCACATTCGCCGTTCCAACCTCTACGACGTCAAGTATCAACTGAGGCATTTCAATTCTAAGTTCCCCAAGATGCCTTTGTTGCTTTCTTATTCCTCTTTCGAATGGCATCTGCTCATTTTCCTCGTCTATAGTTGATTACACCTTAAGGATAAATATAAGCTCCATCCACAGAGCTTTCCGGACTCTTCCTGCTTGCCTCCGCGCGGGAGAAGAAATACTTGCCAAAGAATAACCAAAATGCTGATGTACAGAAGTATTTTGCAATGGCACTACTATTTAAGTACTCACTATGAAGTTCCATTTGCAATATGCATTTTTTAAATCGTACCCTCCCGAGCAGACATCTCCGAGTTAAATTATGGCCATACTTTGAGCGGTATTATGCTGTGCATGTATACATACATAAGATGCCACGTTTAATTGGCACTATGGGATGTCAAGTCTGCCGAAGAACGAATCCGACATAATAACGTAACAACAGTTTATTCAGTTAGCGATTGAGCAGACGAGCATACCGACGCTACGCCCGTACAGGTAGCTAAAGGCAAGCAGAGTTTCCAAGCTGCACAGCCTGTTCTTGTAGCCACCGCTTTTGACGCTGCCGTAGCACTGCGTTTCATCGCACACGCAGTCCTGCCTTTAGTCTGGTTGCACAGCATTGGCTGACAGAGCTGTATAATACGGCTGCCCAGAAAGATGGGCGGAGTGTGTCGCCGCATATGCCCCCCCCCCCCCCACTTCCGCGCACGCAGTGGGGAGCCCTCTGAGATTGTAAGAATTTGTCACGCGTACCCGACATCCATAACGAGAACTCGCTGAGCAGGCTGACATATCGGCTATAGTGAATGAACGCTTGTCGGCGCATTCGTTCGTCGGAAGCAATGTGTGTGGGCTTCAGCCGGTCAATAGGGTTACGGGGATACGTATATTTACAATGTATACACAGGCAAGTGCCAGCCAACACTAATGGCAGCCCCGAATCCTGTCCGAACACTTCGTTTTCCTTCGCCCGCGTCCTGCGGGCGAAGGAAAACGTACGTCTTTAAGCGAACAAGGCACAGGAAATGCAAACTAGAAAAGAAACTCAGGGGAAGATGTATGCTTGAATCGATGAAGAAATCGCGAAGTGCGATTTAAAACAGGGGATGTCGCGGGAGCCAACGTTTCGCCAGGCGGACTTGTCTTCGTCAGGGCGGCTCTGACGGAGAAAAGTCCGCTTGTCGAAACGTTGACTCCCGCGACATCCCCCTGTTTTAAATCGTACTTTGCGATATCTTCATCGAAGGCACAGGAGAGTTTTTCACTGCGCTGACTTTGTCGGGATCAGGCTGTACACCAGCTGAGCTTACAAGATGTCCTAGTACAGTTATTTCACGGCATCCGAAACGGCATTTGGAAGAGTTGAGCTGGAGACCGGCGTTACGGAATAGGCTGAGAATGATGGAAAGGCGGTCGAGATGGCTTGCAAATGTCGGTGCAAAATGATGACGTCATCTAAGTAGCACAAGCATGTCGAACACTTGAAGCCGCGTAGGAGCGAGTCCATCACGCGCTCGAAGGTTACCGGCGCAGTTGCAAAGACCAAGCGGCATGACTTTAAATTGGTAAAGGCCATCGGGAGTTACAAATGGCGTTTTTTCTCGGTCCTGTGGGTCAACAGCAATCTGCCAATACCCCGATCGAAGGTCGATGGACGAGAAGTATTTTGTGCCATGAAGACAGTCGAGCGCGTCGTCGATTCGCGGCAAGGGGCAAACGTCGTTCTTAGTTGTTGCGTTGAGGTGTCTGTAATCAACACTAAATCTCCAACTGTTGTCCTTTTTCACGAGGACAACTGGAGAAGCCCAAGGACTTGAGGACGGTTCGATGACATCCTTACCGAGCATTTTTTCTACTTCTTTTTGGATGACAGCACGTTCGGCGGCCGACACACAGTAAGCGCCCCTGTGAATGGAGTTGGTGTCACCCGTATGAATTCTGTGCATGACAACGGAGGTAGGGCCTAATGGGCGGTCGTTTAAATCGAACAGATCGGCGTAAGACTCCAAAAGATGACAAAGAGCTTCAGCGTGGGTGGGCGAGAGATCTGCCGCCAGCATTTTGTCAATGTTGGTGGATGAAGGGGCAGACGCTCTAGAAGAGGTTGAACGGTTAGTAGGGGCGTCGACGGAGAGTTCAGAGACGTCACATTCCTTCAAAGACGACAGGATGCCCCGCGTGATACCTGCATGCAGCACGTGCTTCGTTAGGCCAAAATTTAAAACAGGTAAAGAGGCCTGGTTTCGGCGTACTGTGATCAGTGTGTGCGGAACAACGAGGGAAAGTGCAAGGACAACGTCGGTAATCGGTGAAACAACATAGTCGCCATCGCATACAGGTGTGTCAGAAGTGAGCTGGATATATGTTGCTGCTTGCGGCAGTAGGTGCATGAACTCTGTAGAACATAAGCGACTGGGCTTCTCCAAACCAACATCAGTATCAAAAGGGAGTTCAAGCTGAATAAGGCAGGTTGAGCAGTCGATAAGGGCGGAATGCGTCGAAAGAAAATCGAGGCCGAGAATTACTTCGTGTAGGCACTGTGCAAACATGGCAAACAAAACAATGGTCTGATGGCCGGCGATACACACGCGAGAAGTGCACATGCCAAGAACAGGTGACGTGCTCCCATCGGCGACCCGAACCGTGCACTGAATAGCAGGACTTAGAACTTTGCCCATTTGATGGCGGAGAGCTGCGCTCATAACAGAAATCTGCGCGCCTGTGTCCATTAGGGCTGAAACGGTAATGTCGTCGACTTGAATGTTCAAAACGTTTCGGAAAGTAGGAATGGTCAATAGAGGATTTTGATGCTTGGTCATTGATGCAGCGTCACCTCCGGGCGCTGCATGGTATGGTTTCCGAAGCGTAGGGTCCAGGTCGTGCAGGGGACGAAGATAGATGTGCCTGCGCCGATAGTGGTCGACGGCTTTGATGTGGTGGTGAACGGCGGAACATCGTGCTAGGGCGGTTCGCGTCAGATGTCGGGGAATCATGTCGAGGAGACAATCGATGAGCAGTGCCTTCGGGACGACGCCATGACCCAGTGTTCCATGGAGAATTCCAGCGGTTTTGGCAGTAACGTGCAACGTGTCCGGCGCGAGAGCAGTTGAAACATATGGGTAGATTATCCGCCGTCCTCGATTCAGCAGGGTTGCGGTAGCGTCGGGCGTAACCTTGGTTGGGGCACAGGGGCACAGGTGCTCTCGGAGAGAACAAACGGAGGTGAACGCACGAAGAGGACAAACGGAGGTGAGGCCAAATTTCGCGAACTCTTGTCGAACGACTGCTTGGATGAGGGACACGGTGGGCAGGTTTGCTTGCGGCATGTCCGAAGGTACGGCAGTAAGGACCATAGCTTCCAGTTCGAGACGAATAAGGCGGGTGATATTCTGCGACGAGGCAGCTTGTGGGACTATCGGAGGGTCTTCGCACGGTGAAGTAGCAGCAGTATTGGGCAGCCGAACGAACTGGTGGGTGATGCGACGACTCTTTGCTTGCTCAAACCTCTTGCATTCTTTGACAACGCCTTCGACCGCAGTGCAGTCCTTGAAAATGAATAGAGTGAACGCGTCGTCGGCTATTCCCTTCAGTATGTGCGAAATCTTGTCAGATTCCGTCATATTAGGGTCAACCATCCGACAGAGGCCCACCACGTCTTGTATATAACAGACGTAGGACTCGGTCGAAATCTGCACACAGGAACCAAGCTCCTTTCTGGCCGCCTTCTGACGACCAAATGCGCTGCAGAACAACACACAGAGCTTCGTTTTGCATATGTCCCAACTGCTCAGTGTTTCTTCGTGCGTGTCGTACCATATGCGGGCTGTTCCCTTCAAATAAAGTATCAGGTTGGCCAGCTTGATTGTAGGGTCCCACCTGTGGTAATCGCTGACGCGCTCGTACACAGCGACCCAATCTTCCACGTCCACTTTGTCATCGTCCGTGCCTGAGAAGGTTCCTGGATTTCGTGGGGGCAGAAGAATCAGAGGAGTCTATGGCCGCGGCACCACCCCATCAGCCATCGCCGAGGAACCGAGACGGCGACCGCTCCGAAGTTCCGTACTGGTTGAGCGAGGAAACGCAGGGCGGGCGTATCCAGCACCTCCACCACAAATGTTACGGGGATATGTGTATTTACGATATTGCTACGGCACACAACATGACATGACACATAACATGGCACAAAATCATCTGTTGACGATTCCGACCAAACAGAACATACTTGACGTGCACGTTGACGGCGTCCATGTGACCGCACTTATCGACACTGGAGCACATCTATCAATCATGAGTGCTCAGTTTCTTCGAAGATTAAGAAAAATTCTGAGGCCAGCAACCACTAAGGCTGTCCGGGTCACCGATGGTGGAACCGTTTTTGTTATTGGAATGTAGAAGGATTGAACGCTGGGCGAGTCGGTAATCCATGACAGAAACGAACTTCACGAAATAAACACGGACAAGAGAGACACACGGACAAGAGAGACACACGCACAAGCGCAGACTAGCAACTGAAGATTTATTGAAGAAAAACCACATATATAAAGAACAAGATAAAATCACGTGGACCGATTAGAGATTCGTGGTTAGATAATCAATCTCCAGTTGGTGCAACAGAACCAGGGTACGTGAAGAACCAGGGGACGTGAAGAAGACGTGCCCTAATGGAAAAGCCGAACCTCGACAAGTTGTGTACAGCACGACGAGGTGAGACAGGAAGTTCACTGAGCCTTTTCTTTACTGTGAAAACGCATAAGGAAGGCAATCCTTTCAGGGTAATAGTGTCTCAGGAACTTGGCAGTACCTGGTATCAGGCTTCTTGCAGAAGCACCTGTCTGCTCTGCGCATCCAAGATCCCTTCCGTGTGAGGAACTCGGATGATGTTATCGAGTTCTTGAGGAAGAGGAGACCAGGACCCATGTCTGTGTTCAGTGTAGATGTGGAAGACCTTTCTACTCGTTGGAGCATGACACCCTGATAAAAAGTGTGAAAGACTATATACAAGAGGACAATGATGAGCTAAGGTTCCGGAACGATAGCGGTATATCTATAGCGGCGTTCCTAGAACTATTGTCCGTGTACTTGAGGTCGACTGTGATTGATTGGAAAGGTGAAGTGTATAGGCAGAAATCGGGTGTTTGTATCGGTTCCAGGGTTGCACCTATATTGAGTGAGGTATACTTGAGCAGGATTGATTGTGACCTGGAAGTGGACTTGGGATCCGTGGCTCTTAAGACTCTGCGCTATGTAGACGATTATCTTGTTTTTGTGGAGAAGAACAGTTGTGTAACTTCTAGGGTGAACCTGCTTAAGATGTTCAAGGAAAAGTGGTGATGTTTGAATTGTACCTTTGAACTCCCAAAAGAAAATTGTATTCAGTTTTTGGATTTGAAAGTGAAGGTTGGGCAGGAGCACACTTGTTGGGTTTATTCGCCTAGGTCGGTCAAGCCCATTCTTGATTTTAGATCTTGTCACTCCAAGCTGGTGAAAAATGGTATCGCCATATCGTGCCTAGAATCTGCTCTGCGCAAATCGTGTCCACATCAAATGTCGGAGGCTTTCAATAACCAGCTTAACAGGCTCAGGTTATCTAACTTTCCGGAAGTGAATCTGGCTTCCCTCAGCGAAAGGTTATTGATTAAGTTCAAGCAGGAGAGCAAGGACGTTGGTAACAAGGTGGCCAGAGATAAAGATAAGCCCACCATAACCACTCCGTATCTACATGAGTTTTCGCACCGTATGTAAAAGGTTGGAAATCGATTTGATGTTAAGGTGGTTTTTTTCATCAAGGAACAAGTTGGGTCGTATATGCGAAATGGTAGATAGGAAGGCTGAAGGTAAACAAAAAATGTGGAGTGTATGTGATGTTAACCACCGAGACCGGGACGGTTTGGCTAAATATGGAAACGGTGCAGTGTACTTCATTCCCTTGTCTTGCGGAAACTGTATATCGGCCAAAACGGCAGATGTCTGAACAATCGGTTGATGGATCACAGGGCTTCATTGAAGGCCCACCCTTCGTCTAATTTATGCTTACATTGCAGAGATTGCAATTGTCATGCGCTGTTGCGCCAAACGAAAGTGCTGTCCCGGCATAAAGGTAGGAAAGCGCGAGAGGTTGCTGAGGCATTTTTCACTCATAAGTATGGCAATATGTGCGTCGCTAGGCCTTCGGTTCTGTTGCACCAACTGGAGATTGATTATTTAACCGCCAATCTCTAATCGGTCCACGTCATTTTATCCTGTTCTTTATATATGTGGTTTTTCTTCAATAAATCTTCAGTTGCTAGTCTGCGCTTGTGCGTGTGTCTCCCTTGTCCGTGTTTATTTCGCGCAGTTCGTTTCTGTTATTGGAATGTGTACCATCCGTGTTAGCATCGCTGATCGCCATGCCGTTGTTCACTGTTCGTTTCTGTTATTGGAATGTGTACCTTCCGTGTTAGCATCGCTGATCGCCATGCCGTTGTTCTGTTCACTGTTCTAGCCCAATGGCCGCATGATGTCGTCCTTGGTCACGACTTCCTCTCCGCCCACTCAGCTCTCATAGACTGTTCCGTCAGCACTCTAACCCTCGATCTTCCCCTAGTAGCCCCAATCGACCGACGACACAATCGCCTTACTGCCGCCGCCGACGTCTGCTTGCTGCCTCAAACACTTACATGGATCTCCTGTCGTCGCCTCCAGTACCTGATGTCCTACTCGACAGAGGCATCACACTACCTCATACAGTTCTCTCTGTTGTTGCAAACAGCGCCTGCCTACCTGTACTCAATTTCAATTCTGCCCCATGGTATCTCCCTCGCCCTGCTCAGCCCACTCGACGCATGCGAAGTGCAGGCCTTCACAGTGACCGCTTCGCCACATTCACTTGCGCAGCAATCCTATGCCTGTCCCTCTGATAAGGCCATTACATCGATGATTGCCCCTGACCTAACCTCTCAACAAAATGAGGATCCACGCCGCATTTTGCTTGCATACAGCGACATTTTTGGCATCGGCGGTCGTCCTTTAGGCCAAACTACGCAAGTGACGCATCGCGTCAATAGCGGCGATGCTCTTCCTATCCACCGACGTGCCTATCGTGTATCCGCTGCTCAACGTCGAATAATTCAAAGCGAAGTTGACAAGATGCTCGTAAAGAACATCGTCGAGCCATCGTCGAGTCCATGGGCATCGCCTGTCGTTTTGGTACGAAAGAATGACGGTTCTTGGCGGTTCTGCGTCGACTATCGGCACCTTGACCAATTACAAAAGAAGATGTGTACCCGTTGCCACGCATAGATGATGCTCGTGACTACTTACACGGAGCTCGCTACTTTTCATCAATTGATGTACGTTCCGGGTATTGGCAGATTGCCGTCGACGATATGGACCGTGAAAAGACAGCCTTTATAACACCTGACAGCCTTTTATCAATTCAAGGTCATGCCTTTCGGCCTTCGAAACGCCCCTGCTACCTTTGGATGCATGATCGACTCCCTCCTGCGCGGTTTCAAATGGTCCACATGTTTGTGCTACTTAGACGATATTATCGTGTTTTCACCAACGTTCAAAACGCACACTGATCGTCTCTCAACCATCCTGGACCTTTTTCGTCAAGCCGGGCTCCAGCTCAACTCGTCCAAGGGTCGTTTTGGCCTCCGCCAAAGCACGGTCCTTGGCAATTTAGTCGACGCCAACGGCGTGCAACCAGACCCGGCAAAAATATCCGCCTTCAATAACTGCCCTGTCCCAGAGTCCACCAAGCATGTACGCAACTTTCTCGGGCTGTGTTCGTACGTTCGCCGTTTTGTAAAGAATTTTGCGGTCATAGCCAGAGCTTTTGAGACAGGATGTCTCGTGTTCTTGGCGACAGCAAGAAGCGTCCGCATTCTCTCGCCGCATCACCCTGCTAACGAAGCCGCCGATCCTCGCCCACTTTGACCCGTCTGCCCCTACAGAAGTCCGCACCGAGGCCAGTGGCTACGGACTCAGCGCAATATTAGCCCAACGTCAGCGTCGCCACGATATTGTCATTGCCTACGCTAGCCACCTCCTATCGGCCGCCGAGAGAAATTACTCTATCACAGAGCGTGAGTGCTTGGCCCTTGTTTGGGCGGTTGCGAAGTTCCGTTCCTATTTGTATGGCCGCCCACTTTCCGTAGTTACCGACCGCCACGCACTCTGTTGGTTATCTACTCTCAAAGATCCTTCAGGACGGCTCGGGCGCTGGGCCCTCCGTTTGCAAGAGTATTCATATTCAGTCGTGTACAAATCTGGCGGCTTGCATTGCGATGCAGATTGCTTGTCTCGCTACCTGTCGACAACCCTCGCGACGACGACGAGAACACAGTCTACTGTATCTTCTCAGTGTCCGACCTCGCTAACATTGGCGACAAACAAAATCGTGGACCTTCCTTGCGAGCGATCATCGAACACATACAAGAATCGCCCAATGATCCCTCCGTCAGAAGTTTTCTCGTCCAGAATGGCGTCATCTACCGACGTATTTTCGGCCCGAAGGACCAGACCTGCTCGTTGTCGTACCGACACACCTGCGCCGGCGCATACTCGAGGAACTTCATGACGCACCCACTGCCGACACCTCGGTGTATCCCCCATGTGCGACCGTGTCCGCCGTCGTTTCTTTTGGCCAGGACTTGCACGCTCTGTCCATTGTTACGTAGCTGCCTGCGAGTCGTGTCAACGTCGCAAACGACCCCCCTTCCACCTGCCGGTCACCTTCAGTCGATTTACATCCCAGCAGAACCCTTCTTTCGCGTCGGACTCGACCTTCTAGGCCCTTTCCCAACATCAGCCTCCAGCAACAAGTGGGTCGCAGTGGCGACAGATTACGCAACGCTATGCGATCGCTCACGCACTACAGACCAGCTGTGCCACTGATGTTGCGGATTTCCTGCTGCGTGACGTGATCCTCCTTCATGGTGCTCCGCGACAGCTACTTACTAACCGTGGCCGTAACTTTTTCTCTCAAGTAATCACCGACATCTGCCGCTCTAGCTCAACTCAACATAAACTGACGACTTCGTGCCACCCACAGACCAACGGCCTCACCGAGGGCCAAAATTGCACCATTACAGACATGCTAGCTATGTACGTTTCCGGCGATCATCGCGATTGGGACGTGGTGCTTCCTTACATAACATTTGCTTACAACTCCTCTCGCCATGATACTGCTGGATTTCCGCCTTTCTACCTGTTGTACGGAGGAGCGCCGGCGTTACCCCTAGATACCATGCTCCCTCCATCGATCACTGCTACCTCTGAATATGCCCATGAAGCCATTGCACGTGCAGATCACGCTCGCCAGCTTGCCCGTGTTCGGCTTATGGCGTCACAAAGCAGTCAACAGCGTCGCTACGATGCTCGCCACCGAGAGCTATATTTTTCGCCTGGTGAACTAGTGCTCCTCTGGACCCCATGACGCCGTGTGGGATTGTCCGAAAAGCTCCTTTCCCGCTAGTCTGGGCCGTACCGCGTGTTGCGCCAAGTAACTGCAGTCACCTACGAAATTGCTCCCGTCGCGTCCGCGATGGCCGATCCCAATTCATCTAGAGAAGTCGTCCATGTCTCGCGGCTGAAACCCTACAACTCTGTTCTGACGACACTTTTTAGCTGCTCCGGGACGGAGCTTCTACCGCCGGGGGTCATGCTACGGCACATACGCGAGTGTCTTTCGTGGTTGGTCGAAAGAAGGCGACGAACTGACATGCGAACGCTGGTTGTTCTTGCTGTGCATGGTTATGGTGGAGCCTGTAAATACAAGTGTATATAGCCTTGTTTGTGCGTAACAATATACACACAGGCAAGTGCCAGCCAACACTAATGGCAGGCCCGAGTCCTGTCCGAACACTTCGTTTTCCTTGACCCGCGTCCTGCGCACAGAGTGAGCCCCTCTGCTACCTTCCTCGCAACACTGCATAGTAAGCCCCTCTGCTACCTTTTGACAATAGAGAAGCGGGCGTCGTTCCCTTTAATGCGCAGGATGAAGGCTTTCTCGTTGCAATGGATGGCTAGGAAAGGCATGTAAGTTGTTCGGAAAGGTGCGCGTACAGTGTCATTGCGGGAGAAGGCGTGTGAGCATGTTGCTACGCCCTTAAAGTCGAACGGCGTCGGCTTACTGTGATGTGCCTGTGGCGATTTGTGCAGGGGGCCCATTGTGCAACGGCGCCAGGAGCGAAGTTCGTAGTGTCCGAGCTGGCAATGTTGGGAGTCCGAGCTGGCAACGTGTTGGAGAGCCTAGAGTCAGGTTTCGTTAGGGTCGCACATGATGGTTGCTTGAGCTGTCGTCGTTGGAACGCTCGATCATTCCGTTGGTGCAAGCATTGTAACTGCTGGTTCGCAAACACTCGAAGTCGGCGCAGAGCCCCAGAATACCGAATAGTTGATTTGTATTGTCGTCTGCGATCGGTTGTGACCCGAGGAGAAGTGCCGAAGTTGGAAACCCAGGTGGAAGAGAAGGCGGAGGTGACCTCTCCTGCTGTAATTCTTTCGACAATCCAAGCCTCAGGCCAAGAGTGCAACTTGCTGTGAGGGAATGACGGTATAAGGTCAGGCTCGTGGAAGAGGGCCAATAAATTCGATGTGGACATGTTCAAACAGCTCCAACGGCAAGGTAAATGATGTGCCGAGTATTTTGGCGCGGTTCGCCAGTGACGCTTCATTGACGCCAGTGACGCCAGTGACGCTTCACCACCCAGGTTCGCCAGTGACGCTTCATTGAGGAGCAAACGTAACTGTGATTCACAAAGGAAGTAGAGGAGCGAATGTCGGAGTGGCTGAGGTTGTGTAATTTGGTTGAAAAGGCTGCGGTGGTGTAAACGAGGCATAGTTCTCCCCCGTCCAGTGCATATGCCGCAGTTTAGTGTGTCCGTCGACACAGGGACGGAACGTTCTAAAAAAAACTTGGACCATCTCCCGGAAGGGAACCCTGATGGGATGCGAAGCAGCAGCGTTGCGCACAGGTGGCGTCACGGGTTGAACGGCGCTAACGCTGGTGCTGGAAGAACAGTTAAAGCGAAACTGGGTGTAGCATTTACTGGTGTAAACGTGTGTTCGAAACGCAGACACGGGAGGCGAGCGTGCGTTGGAGCCGGCAGCTGCGGACGTTCCGGCGGGTGAGGGAGAGAGTGACGTACACGCGCACCTGCGAGGGAAGCGTGCGAGGGGAGCGTGATGTCAACGCCTAGCTGCGGCGTGACCTACTTGGCACCGCTCCAACACCTGCGCCGAGGTAAGCGCGTTGCCTCGCGCTTGTTCGGAGGGACAGCGTTACACAGGCTAGTCAAAGAGGTGCTTCGCATCTAAAATCAAAGAGCCATTATCGTGGAGCTTCCGCATTTGGCGTCCTACTTCTGAGCATCGGCGTGGGCGTCATTCGTCACGAGTGGCAATGTGAGAGCCCAGATGCGGAAGAGTGTGAAGAGTTGTTCTCGCTGATGTGTTAATTGTGAATGTACCGCGACTTCGGTGACTTGGTCCGCGATCTGGGTGACGTAGTCCAGCGGTGGGTATGGCCGAACCTGGAGGATGACCTGTACGTGTGAAGGTAGGTGCCTAAACCAGATGGTTCAGACGAAGGAGTCGTGGACGGCATGTTTCCCGGTCGGATATGCATGTGACGCAGGAACTGCGATGGCTTGTGGTCGCCGAGCTCTTCCTGAAGTAGTTCACGCATTTTCTGGACTTCTGAACGTGAAATCAGTCGGATGAGTTCCGTCTTCAGCTCCAGGTAACAGTTGTCAGCCGGACGATTTGTATGTTGCGATGCTCAGTGGTGTAGAGAGAGTCCAAAAGGGCGACGACGTAGTCGTAACGTGGCCGATCCCGGGTGATACGTGCTAGAGAAAACTACGCCTGGACTTGTGCGTACCACACTTCTGGTGAGTCTGCCCATAACGGTGGAAGCTGTACGGCGACGCGACAGACGTCCGGGTCGGCGACGGTCGCACTAATAGCAGCGTCTGCTTCGACGGCGAACCCTGGAGTGGAGTGTTGGGGGACGTTGCCCGACTAGGGCTTTGCGCAATCGTTTCGTATGTCCTGCTGCTATTCCTGAAATTATTGATCTTGCCTCTGAATCACCTGTTTTTGGCACGCATCTGCGGTTGAAGTAGTTCAATTTGGTGGCGAAGAACGGAAAGGGTTTCCCGTACGGCTATGGCGGTGTGGTTTGTTTCGTTTCCAGGTCACCAGATGCGCAAAGCTGTGTACGCCGAACGCTCAGTGCCACATGAGCATGTAACTACGCAGAAGGCTGAATGCCACATAAGAACGTAACTGCTGAGCCAGTGATCGCAGCAGAAGAGCACACAAAGGTAGCAAAATGTAGAAGAACCTTTTCCAACCTGGGCAGCCTGTTTTCGTACCCACCGTGGGTGACGCACATTTCTGCGGCTGCGGCGGTAGCACTAAGCTTTACCGAACGCGCAGTGCGGCCTATAACCGAGTTGAGCTGTGCTGGATGACACGCCTGATGAGACTGATGCATAGCTTCATGATACGTAGACGCTGATATACGCGCTGAACGTGTTGCCACAGAACATTTAAAATAGTTGAGTCATTCGTACCTGTCTTATAAGCATGAGAAAAATATTAATAATGCCTTTCAACTTTTTGATTTTAATTGCACTAGCGGTTACTTGGAAATATCGACGGGTTTTTCCCGTCACAGTCGCTGTCATGTCCATAAAAATCGAAATTGATAACAACCCTCGCCCGTCGTACGGCATCGACTGCGGCTGAAGCAGGTTCAAATGCTTCCGGCCCATCTGCGTCGCTGTGAGACCAGCATTGGACCAGAGACGGAACCCCCCACCTCCCCCCCCCCCCCCGGTCGTCCTTAAAGCACGTGAATCTCGAGGGGGCTGGGGAACAGCAACTGCGGAATTCAGCCATTCACCATGGGTGGCGAGGGCGCCATCTCGGCCACGACCTCCTCTATAAACAATACGACCTTCCAATGCCGACGCTCTCCGTGTCGCCAAATTTTCTTGTGCTATTTAGCTTTTTATTCTCCAGACTGCTGCTGCACGCCATGGCGCCATAACTTACCCCCTTCGCTTCGCACGCTGCCGCGGTCTCCGTGTGTTCTGTTGGGTGTGTGTGATAGGCGTTCGTCTTTATTTGAGTGTAATAGCGTGTACTACCTGTCTTGTCACCCGTCAGGCACTAAGAGCATTACGGTACGATAGCAGTAACAACCATCCCCACAATGGCGCACTGCTGCATGCTTCCTGTAAGTTGAGCGCGTGGCGGTCAACTGGGATATCGTTTCACGAGTTTCCCTTGACCCAGATTCGGCACGAGTGGTTGAAAAAGATCTCTCGACACGGTGAACAAATTAGATGCAATGAAATTTCGTTCTTGAATCTTGTGCCACAGGCTGCTTATGCAACATTACATTGCTCACCATATGCAGCACGGAAATAATGTCAACGAAACAATTGGAAAATAAATCCCTTGATCAGGAATTGTACAAGCTAATAACGTGACGGGAGATGTAAAAACTCGTGGAGTAGAATAGTGATTGTTCAATGTCGTTTATATGGTAGGTAGACAGCTAGCTAGAATGCATGGTGCTCTTTGGCCACCTCTGGCCCTTGCGCCAATAAACCCCACTAATCATCAATCATCATCATCAGAATGCATGGTGCAGTAGTGCGCGCAGACGCTGTTTCTCTCGTGAGGCTTTTTGGGAGTCACGAGACAATGCACCATTTGTAAAGTGTGGTCGCATCGCGAGGCGTTTCATATGCGCCAATGCCAAGGAAGCTTCACCGATGCTGGAAAAGCGGCCGCAACTGCAAAAAGCTGCGCTAATTCCCAACTCCAGAAAAAGTGGCTCATCTGAAAACATTGCTGAGAAAAACAAAGATTGCTTCTATATCCAGGGTCGCGGCCGCGCTTCCGCTTAGCGCTGTGCTAAAGTTTCTTTACTGCGGGTTCTAATCACGATGCTTCGTCGAATGCGAAAGGGTTCTTGCTGCCGAACATCTGATATTAATTGGTCTAAAAGATTTGAGCGGCGAAACAGCGGAAAAAATTGCGCTGTGCGTTCAAACGTCGCACTTGTTCGGAGACCCGCATCAGATTTTCTTAAGGATAAAGAGCCTTTCCAGCTAGCCTGAAGTTGAAGAAGGCAGGTACGTGCTCATGCGTAGCAGGCATTTCCGAAAGATGCAAGCACTTGTGCGCGGCGTTGCTCCATTGAGTACAAATGAGTCACTGATAAACGTGATAAGAGAGTGCAGTTCTATGCGGGGTGCCGCAAGACAAACATGCAGGCGCGGTGAACAGGTCGAGGGCTCAAAAGTGGGAACGAGCGCAATAAATCCTGAATTTCACCAGATGAACTTGAAATGCAAACGCGCTGCGTTAAATGATCACACATTACCTCCATAACCACCCAAATAAATTACGAGGCGCAGCGCGCGCATGGGGCGAAGGCGGCGAACGAAGGCAAGCGCTCGCTTTATATCTACTTACTACAGTGCGTGCGGACAAAAGTACATACGTGAGCAATAATGTTACCGCGGTTCAGGTTGAGTATAGGCACACTCAGAAAACGTTACTACATATACACGTATAAACGATGTCGCTATTTTGTTCACGCGCTTGCCTAAACTAAACTACACTCCGGCTCTTAGAAAAGCGCGCATGATAATAAACACACGCACACACAATCTGTACTCACCGGGGAGGAGGAAATCGTCGCGAGTGAAGTGCCTGGACCAAACTAACATAGCTGCCGTCACCTTCTTGCCGATGCGCAAGTTCCCAATCCATGTTGCTCTGCGCGAAGCGTCGTCTGGTTCTTTGAGGAACCGATGAAACGACGTGTTGCTGTCTTTGCATCGCGATGACACGCACTGAGGCACGGAACAAAAGTCTTTTCATGAGGACTTTTTCTTTTTCGGGATGCTTCGAGGCAGCATGGCGTCGATTAGGGAACTACAGAGCTGTTTTACAGCACGCGGTAACGCGATACCATGCCGCGTTTCGTGGTCGACCTTGGATCGGCTGGTTCCAGGAGCGTCCGCTACGTGGCGAGCATTTATATGGAGTCGCGAATAGACGCTTTGAAAATATTGCAGGCGCGAATATTCGATGTAACAAGGTTGCCGCAAGCCACCGGTTTTATAGCATGCTTCTGTGATAGGACAGAGCGCAGCACAACCATTCCTTCCTACCGCGAAGTGCTAAACGTACGACCGCGTATAAGTCATTCCGACTGCCATGTAGGAGACACTGGACGAGGAGACCACCATCCAGCAACACTGTCACTCTGGTGAGTGGCAAACTGTGCGTCGCGCTAATCGAAATCAAGCCCCAGGTTGGAATTTGGCCCCGAAACCCCTCACAGCGGTCTCGGCTCCAGCACAAGTAACCGCCAGCAACACCAGTGCACCGCCGGACGCTGCACCTGCGACCCTTCCAATTGCGTTCAATGATGCGACCCAGCTGCTACGCGCAGTGTGCGCTGCCGTACAAAAGAGCAAACAGCTCGCTCCACTGCCGGCGGGAACTATACGGGTTGTGTTTCGCCCACGAGGCGGGCTCTGCCTGGAAGAGCACCCAGCAGCCATTCTGCTACAGGCATTGCTTACCACTGTCCACAGCAGACTACACGGCGAACTGCACATAAGGGTGCATACCAAGAACAACATCTTGACAGTGGTGACTGCAGAGGAAGGAACAGCTCTGGCTTTAGTGAAAGTAGAGCAGGTCGCTATAAATGGGACGAAATACCCCGTGGCCGCGTACATCGCAGCCCCTCGTGAAGCGGTCAGGCGTGATATTTCAAAGGCCTACGGGATCGAGACGCCTGAGCAAATTCTAAACGATTTGCGCTATCGCAACCCGGACGCCAACGTCATAGCTACCAGACGCATGGGAAAATCAGCCTATTTTGATAACCTTTGCCCCTGGTCCTGTACCCCACACCATCAAGTACATGTGTGTGATATACTGCTTCACCAAGTACAAGGGCAGGCCTGATGCATGTACCAACTGCCGGAAGCCTGGTCACAGATATGACGTGTGCCCCCTTCCAAAAAGTGGACTCTGCCCGGGATGTGGCGAGAAACACGACAAGCAAGACACCCCTTGCACGCCGACATGCACCTTCTGTGGTGAGAACCATCTTACCGCCACAGGCCCGTGCAAGGCCAGGACACCCCAGCTTCGACGACAGACCCTATCGAAACCTAAGCCACCAATGCCCAAGACAAGATACTTGGCACCCCTAGTGCCTCTTCAAGACTGCCAGGGAGCCTGGACCATAACCACCACTGAGCCCTAAACGTCACTGTGACAAGAAGAGATAGCACTTCTGCGGGCCGAGGTAAGGCTTTTGAGGGCAGTCATAAACTCTATCCCATCCAGCGCCCCTACAGCCGCGCAAACAGCGACCCAATCATCCACCCTTTACCCTCCACACCCCAACCTTCCGACGCCCTCCCCAAAAGAAACGCCGGCCGGAGGACACTCCAGACACAGACATTGACTCCAACCTTAACGCATTTGCTGAACAACTAGAAGCCAACATTATGGTTCAGAGACAAAAATACATTGAAACTGCCATAGCCACACTTACAGAACGGATTAGCAGTGAGGTAACCACAGCCATTGTTCAACAGCTCCCTCAAATCATTTCTACAGTGTCTTCCAACAGCTCAACTAGCATAAACGAGAGCAGCTCCCACGTTTCGGCCTCCTACCCTTCAGTATGTCGCTGCTGACAGCCAGTAATCTACAGCTACGCCTTATGAAATGGAACTGCACGGGGTTTCGCCGTAAGCGAGGCCCCCTGCAGCGACTACTCTCTGCTTCCTCCGCACCTTCTGATATAGTCACACTCCAAGATGCTGGTACAAATATATCACTGCGCGGATACGCTTTCGTTCCCTTTGACTTAACTGCAAACCTTAGGGTTACTACGTATGTTTAAAGTTCTGTTCCAGACACTTGTTATGTACTAAACTCTCAAGTAGCTCACACATTCTTAGAAATAATCCCGGTAACTCATCGATCCCACTCCCTCTTCCTCCTAAACTGTTACCTTCTTCTAAAGCAACCGGTCTCAGAACTAATTACTGTTATTAAAGCCGCCTCCATCGCTGGAAAAACAGCCCTCTCATTAGCCTAGGGGACTGGGGATATGTAGGTACCAACAAGAGAGGGGCGGAACTCTTCAAATGCAGTGCTTTTCGATATACAATGACTTACTCGAATACATACTCGAATTGACTCAGAACACATACACATACATGGGCTCAGAACACATACTCGAATTGACAACATTGTGCGTGCCGACACTAGCCCAGACCTTACTTTTGGCCGCAATCTTCCCATTAAGGTTTCGCGAAACTCAAATCAAACGCTGGGAAGTGATCACATGATTACTATAGAGGTTGACTTCGCCAAAAAACATAAACACATAGAGACGCCAAACCGTTCGAGTCCGCTTTTGATCTTCACACACGGATGACAGAGCTCAAACAGGATGTCCAGGCTTTCACGCAAACGTTCGATACCACCCGAGACCCCCACTATAGACTCTAGGTTAGCAGATTTACTCCACACACAAAATAGTATACGGACGAACAGGAAAACCCAGAAACTAAATAGAAAACTTAAACTCAAACTGTTGCAACTTCAAAAAGAAATAGAAGGGCACAGTGGCGCTCTCCGTGAATCTAATTGGAACCGAGTACGTGATAGACTACGAGGTAATCTCTCCTTATCCAGGGCCTGGCGTCTTCTTTGACATGTGACAGACTCCGGTCAATGTAAAAAACAGGCGCGAATTACACTGAAAAGGCTTGCCCACCAAATCGAGATAATCAGCAAGCACTGTTAGACCAACTCAAATCAACTTATACCAGTTGGCCAAGCGATATCGCATCCTTGACTACAGTGGCCCCAATCAACCGTCCCTCGATTCGCCGATTCATGAGACCGAGGTCAGAGCAGCGCTCCTTAAGCTCAGGAACTCGACTCCTGGAGAGGACAGCATCAGCAATGTCATGCTCAGATACCTAGATGACCGTCCCATTTCGGCTCTCACCGATTACTTCAACGAGTGCTGTTAAAAAGAGGAGATTCCATCTGAATGGAAGCACGAAAAGATAATTTTTATCCCTAAACCCAATAAGCCCATTATCTCCACAATCTTCACCCCATATCCCTGACTTCGTGCCTTGGGAAGCTGTTTGAGCATGTTATCCTCACCCGTCTCACACTGAACATGGAATCACAGGGTCTTTACCGCCATAGCAAGGTGGGATTTCGATCACACCTCTCTGCACAGGACACCCTGTTGCAGATTTCACACGCCATCCTGAATGGCATCGAACACAATGCGTGAGCAGTTCTGGTGGTAGACTTAACCATAGCGTTTGACAGGGCTATGCACAGCGCGATCCTCCAGGGTATCCAACAGCTACACTTAAGACAGAGAACCTATAACTATATCCGGGCCTTCCTGAGCGGGCGTAACGCCTCCCTCACATCGATGACGTGCACACACAGCCTTTCCCCATTGGCGATGTTGGCACTCCTCAGGGGGCGGTTCTGTCCCAGCTCCTTTTTTAATATCACCCTGATTCCTCTGGCTAAAGTTCTCAGCCGCATTCCACACTTGGGACATGCACTATACGCCGACGATATAACTGCCTGACCACGTACGGCTGGGATGGTGACATCGAACCGACGCTTGAGGAAGCAGCCACAGCGATAGCTACACTCGTGGCAAGCATCAGCATTGAATGCTCCTCCACAAAGTCGACACTCCTCATACTCCGTGCCCCGCCACGGTGGTCTAGTGGCTGTGGTACTCGGCTACTGATCCGAGGGTCGCGGGATCGAATGCCGGCTGTGGCGGCTGCATTTCGGTGGAGGCGAAATGTTGGGGCCCGTGTACTGCGCGATGTCACTGCACGTTAAAGAACCCCAGGTGGTCGAAATTTCCGGAGCCCTCCATTACGGCGTCTCTCATAATCACAACTGGTTTTGGGAGGTTAAACCCATTAAACTCACAAATCATCACCTCATACCCCGACCGCGGCGTGTCCCCACTGCCCCCATCACGATTTATTTGCAAAACATTCCATTCCCACGCCCCCACCCTTCGATATCTCGGCCTGTATTTGCAGGACACGGGAAAAAAATATTACCCTGAAGGCACACAGGCAGTCCACCTACTCCGTGGTCCACTTTCTTAGAAGAGTTTCCCATTCACGAGCAGGCCTAGACTAAGCAGAGAACCTCAAAGTGTTACATGCCTTTGTGCTCAGTCGCGTCCTCTGTGCCCCTCCTTACTTGACCATATCGTGCGCGGACAAAATTAAAAGAAATGCTGTAATCTGCGTGGCTACCAAAGCTGCGCTTAATCTCCCAACGAATATCAACATGGAAAGGCTCCTAAAACTGAGAGTTCACAACATAGTACAAGAACTGATAGATGATGATGATGATGATTGTGGTTCGGTTAGGAAAGGACGCTAATTTCTGCAACCCATGTAGGGAGCACGGCTAAGCGTCCGTGGGGGTGAGGCAAAGGGAGCAAAAGAGATAGAGAGGTGAGAAAGGCCGTAGTGGAGGGCTCCGGAAATTTAGACCACCTGGGGTTCTTTAACGTGCACTGACAACGCACAGTACACGGGCCTCTGGCATTTTCGCCTCCATCGAAAATGCGACCGCCGCGGCCGGGATCGAACCCGCGTATTTTGGGTGGCAGCCGAGCACCGTAACCACTACACCACCGCGGCGGACTGAAGTGATAGATGCTCATAAACTATCGCAGTGCCTTCTTATAGCTGGGTCTGAAAGAGGGCGGTACTTACTGGATTCGCTCGGAATCCGCATTCCCGCAAACATTGCAGAATTTATCTCCCCACCTCGCGCCACGCGCAACGCGCTTATCTTCTAACCTCTTCCTACGAACATTCACTCCGAATACCAGTACTTCTCCATAAGGCATATGGCACGTTAGAGGATGCGCGGTGGGTAGATGCCGCGTGTGCTCCCTCCCCCCCCCCCCCCGTTCTCTCACTGTAGCTTATTATCTTTGAGCCCCTTCGCTTACCCACTTCCTGGACTCGCCCTGTAGCACGGAGGAAGACGAGGAAGCTGCTATAGCGTTACCAGTTCCCAAAACCAATGCAGCTTATATACTCAGCGATTAAAAAACAGCCAATCTTTCCTCGTTGTTCCGTTCATCCTCCCGCGTGGCACATATTAAAGGAGTGTACCGTAAATCCCGATAGGCTTGTTCAACTAGTGTGGGTGCCGGCTCGCTCTGGCAATCCCGAGAATGAGGCTACCATTAGCATAGCCCGAGGACATATTATCCGGCAAATGGCGACCCGAGCCGCGATATCTTTAGGGAGCGGGTGCAGACGTTTTCTGAACTCACCCAACAAGCTCGCCTCACCCGTCGCTCCTACCCTCCTCCCGAAAACCGCCTTTCCCATTCCCAACAAATAAATCATCTGGAGGCAACTCGAAACCCGCACCCATCCCGCTTCCCAAGTCCTATCCCACTCACGCCCCATGTCTCCTGAGTGCAACCTCTGTGGAGAGTCTCCCACTATCCCATACCACAATCACTTTGGCTTCCCTGCCGATCCTCCCCCGCAGGGGCGGACCGCCATCAGCACCTGGGAGGAATGGGCGGCCCTCCTTGCGTCACAGGATATGGACACGCAGCTTCATTGTGTGAAGCTGGGTGCCAGTGCCCTGGCCCTGCGTGGTCTGGACACAGAGGCTCAATGTCATGGCCCTGCGGTGGCCTAGGGCTGGTAAAGGGTCCAAACTCATCTGCCCAACAATTTTTCCCCCATCCTCCTCTACAGATGCCGTAGGAACGCGCACGCTTGATACCATTGTGCTGGGCGAAGTTTCTCGATGGTGCAAAGCGCACACTGCTTAGGAAAATCGCGCGGTGTGGAGCGCGTGCCAGAAGACATAAAAACTACATGACTTGGCTCGCAGCTCTGCTGGGCCGTTGTCTCTACCATTCGGATGTCACATGGAATTTACGCTCCTCCATCCTTAATTAATAAGCCCACCTTCCCTACAGTTTACTAAAGCCGGTAGTCTTCGTTTATTATATTGTCCCGTGGTGTTGATGATTGGAAGCAAAGCTCAAGACGATCTCAGGCGAACTGTTTATGGGCGAACCTGTGCCCATCAAAACAAAATAAATCACAATGCAAAGGAATAGCGGCGTCAGTGGTCATCGGTTGACGGAAACGCCGACCAGCGACGACATGTGCCGGCTTTTATGCACACATTATAGCGCGTTCTCCAATTATCAATTAAATTTTAGAAGACACTCAAATATCGCACATGTATGGCATGGAAAGTTTCAAGAACGGTCGACACGGCTCCCGAAGCGATATGCAAGATAAATACGGCCGGCGCAGCTTGTAAGAGAAAGTGATAACGGCGCTGCCCGGAAACAACTGGAAAAGCATACCTGCCCGATAACGGTGATAACGGTGCTCTCCTTAAAGGGACCCTCTACCGTTCTTCATCGCTCTCCTCTTTTTTGGCTCAATAGAAAGGGTACCTTTCGAAGTGCCCCAGCGTGCGGTGGTTTCTCCAGAAACTGAATAGAAATTACTAAAACACAATTTTTTTATCTACGAAGTCGCTCCTTTCCTAGTGTAGGCATGCCAGCAACACTGGGTACCGCACATGATGCGTCGTCGTCACCCTGGAAACCCTTTCGGGCGCGGGAGGCATCTCAACGCGAACCGGCTTCAAGGTCGACATTCCAGAGGCGACGACGAGGAGGAGAGGCGAGGGAAAGTCGGTGCGCAGGGGTGCGCCTCGGACATGCAGCGCCGCATGTATGACAAGCGCAGTACTACGCGCCTCTGCAGGCAGACGAATTCGAAGGCAGCGCCACGTGCGCCTCCCCCCCCCTCTCGAAAGCAGGGAAGAACAAATTGCTCTTGCACGCTGTAACAAGGTGTCTCATAGGGTCACGTACGCTTGTAAGGCATACACAGTTTTTCAGCAGAGTATGCATACCTCCGTGGGCTGGTTCTCGTACACTTGGAAAATGACGAGGATGCTGTTGGGTGTCGCTAGCGGCGTTTTTTGCACCACATCCAGAGCGAAATTAAAAACATAATTCCTTTTTTGTGGGGTGAAAGCGTGCTCGTTCCTGTAAATGTGACGCACGATCTGCCCAATATTACCACAATCTTAAAAAATTTTCTGAGCGGCAGACAGTCCCTTTAAAGAAACCAAAACAGTCCCATGTGTCACCACACTCCTCTGAGCAACACCTCCGCTATTTTTTCAATGCCATTGCAAACGCTCGCTCCTCAATGGGAAACGTCGGTCACGCTTGGTTCAGGGAGTTGTCGTTGTGTGGCGCGACTTAGAGGGTACGGCTGCTTGCGTCACACGTGCGTGGTAGAGCGCGTCGCTGTCGTTGCCTTGCAGGCCTGGAAGACGCTGCGTCCTCCTCCTATACAACGCGTCTGTCATATTTCTTTGCACATCCTCCTTGGTAGCTGTGCCTGCATGTGCTACGCGGCGCTTTTTCCGTTTGCGATTATCTAGGGCGGCACTCGAAGGATTATCTAGGGCGGCACTCGATTATCTAGAGTGGCACTCGAAGTTTCTGGCGTCCTGTGGTAGCTTTAGTCGCAGTTCACAGTTGTCCTTCCGCTGACGACTGCTTCTCGCTAAACATATTAAAGGCTGTATGTTGTGACGTTGGTGTATCCAGGCGCCTCTTTGACGAACATTATTTCGCGCGTATATATGGTGTACTCCAAATAGCAGACATGTATTCGCTGCAGCAGGATAACGTTCTTAATTATCAGGCACGCTGTCGCCTAACACAGGAGGCGCGCCACCACCAAACGTGGCATCTCGACAAGATCCAGTGCGACAGCCTGGTATGACAATCAAGAAGTTTTCAAAGCACCAGCCCAGCATATAGGCACAATTTATCGAAAAATACCTCTTCCGACAGCGGCCATGAAGCGCCACATAGAGGGTACTGTCCCCCTCCGACAATGAAGCAGGACGCGAGCGCTAGCCGAAAGGAAAGTGTAGGAAAGAGTCGACAGAGCGGGTGGTGAACTGCTGGATCGGATGCATCCGATTGGCTTTGAAAATATCGAGGAGGCGCTGCTCTGAGAAAGCATGAGCCCGATTCTGAAAATAGCACGTGAAAGTGTGTACATGCAATAAATGGAGTATTACATCACAGTTAACAGCGCACGTAATAATGTTTAAATCGCACCACGTGTATAACTTCCGGTCGTGTGCGACAACGGTGTAACGACTTTAAGCCATGGAGCAGGACTTCATAGTCCAGTGCACCTCAACGTCGGAGTTCCTTGCTCCAAAGTAGAACCGCAGAAGCTTCGTACAGTGCGCGTTGTCGCTGCAGCGCCCAGCCCCCGACGAGTTCTCCAGGTTGATTTTCTGCAAGGCATAGTGTAGGAATGTACAAGTGGCTGTCGACTCTCTGCTGGTCCTGATACGAAGGCGCGCGAGCTGTAGAGCTTCTTCGACACACTGCAAGTAGCCGGCAACATCGGTGACGACAGGTAGCACTGCGTCACATAGGGAATAATGCCATCTTACATCTTGTGTACGACGTCGAAGTACCGTCGACAGGAAAACTTTCCGGTATCGAAACATCGGAAAAAATGTATATTACCGCTTAGCCTCTAAACTAGCCTCAAATTAAACATACAGCCTGTAGATCACGAGAACATCTACCCACTGAAATTTTTAAATCGAGGTTATCTTGCAAGGGTGAACGGTAATACAGGTTTTTCCGAAGTTTTGGATCCCGCAAACTCTTGCTGTTGACTGTATAGGGCGAGCATGTGGGCCATTCTCTTAGACACTCGGTGAGCCATTCTTCTGTTGGTGGTAGGTGGCGGTGTGGCGGTGGCCTGTATGGCTGTACCTCAAAATCGCCTAAGTCAGCAGTAAAGCCAGTAGCTCTGTCGCTGATGAGGGCCTCTAGCGCTCCTTGACGGAGGAAGATGTTCCCACTCAAGTGGCGCTACCTTTGGGCAGGGCCCTTGTTTAGGCGTAGCGGGTAAGATAGTCGGTCGCTAAGCCTATCCGCTTGTTGGCGGACGTTGATGACGGGAACACCCTAGTAAGTGAGTACCGATTTGCCAGAATTGTCGTCGAGGTGGTTCATGGGCTGCAGAAGTCTGGCTGGCTTGATCGGCGGCATCTTTCTTCGGTTACATTCTCCGCATGTCCTTATGGACTGGCCTGCGTCGGCAGTGAGGCGTCGCCAGTAGTACTTCTATTAGATCCTAGCAACTGTGCGGGAAAAGGCAAGGCATCTAGCCATTCGGCGGTCGTGCAAAGCATTCAGAACCGTGGACGTAGCACTCAAGGCACTCCTAGAAGATTGGCGGCTCGTGGTGACGAGAAATTCTTCCGGGGATAATTTTTATGCAGGAAAAGCAAAGGCGTCCTCGCCGCAATACTCTCGGCAGAACGACAGTCTTAGCTCTTAGTTAGCTCGATTTCGTTCTGTGAAGTCATCGGGAGTTATGGCTCTCATGAGTCGTTGTCTTCGTCACCGTTAGCATAGCCCGAGGACATATTATCTGGCAAATGGCGACCCGAGCCGGGATATCTTTAGGGAGCGGGTACAGACATTTTCTGAACTCACCCAACAAGCTCGCCTAGCGAACACAAGACTTGTGTTCGCTAGGCTCAACTCTTGTGTTTGCTAGCTTAGCTAGCGAACACAAGACTCACGACATTGATGGGCCTGCCAGAGAGGTAGAGGCAGAATTTCGATATAGCGCAGATGATGGTGCGACATTACTTTCCTGTGGAGGAACAATTTCATTCCTTCATACAGAGTGACCAGCCAGCATAATTGAGAACCCTTTCAAGTCCTTCAGACCTCGGCACAAGGACTGCACCGAGCTTTGTGCTGCTTGCATCACTGTGGATTTGGATATCCGATTCCCCTCAAAGCGCTCGAGTATTGGCGGCGCTTGCAGGTGGTGCTTCAGTTATTAAAATGCCTCGAGTTGCGGCGTTTGCCCCTTCAACTCGAAGTCGGCAGCGTGAGGCTACTTCAGCGGCTTGGCGATCCGTGAAATGTTCTTGACGAAACACATGTAATAAGCACAGAGTCTAAAAAATGTGCATATTGTCTTCTTATCGGTTGATTGGGGAACGTGTGCGACCGCAGCTGTTTTCTGAGGATCAGGGCGTACTCCTGGGTTGCTATTAACGTGACCACGTAGCATGAGATTCTCGTATGCAAAGCGGCACTTTTCCGGCTTGAAGGTGAGTGCAGAAGACTTGATTGCCTCAAAAAAGCTTCGAGGTGCCGGAGGTGTTCGTCGAAGCTGCCAGGAAACATGACGATGTCGTCCAAGTAGGTGAGGTAAATCTGCCACTTCAAGCCGCCAGTACTGTGTCCATAATCCGTTGGA
This sequence comes from Hyalomma asiaticum, assembly GCA_013339685.2. Lineage (NCBI taxonomy): Eukaryota > Metazoa > Arthropoda > Arachnida > Ixodida > Ixodidae > Hyalomma > Hyalomma asiaticum. The sequence goes on from CM023485.1 coordinate 127,887,370, forward strand.
ACCTCGCAGGGGCCGTGGCAAAGACGAAAGGGCATTTCCTAAAACGCGAACAACCTGTCTGCTGTTATGAATTCAGTCATCTCTCGACTTCTCTTTTACTTCGATTTGTCAGTAGCTGGTTTTGAAGTCTCTCGACGAAAAATACTTCGGGTTGTACAGTCGATACAAGGCGTCGTTTGTCTGTGGGAGGGGATACACGTCCTTTTCATGATTTTGTTGACACGACAATAATTGACGCAAAATTGCAGGGAACCAACCTGCTTATTCACTAACACCACGGTTGACGTCAACGTACTCGTACAGAATGATCTCGTCGCGTCAATTTCTCGACTCTATGTTTGATGGCTTCGCGTTCCCGTGCCGAAACTTAGGGCTCTGTCGGAGAGGACGGCATATTCTTCGGTTGTGATGCGGTGTTTTGCTAGAGGATTTTCCGATGATGTCGATCGGGAAACAGCGATTGTACTACTTGAGCAGGGCCTTCAGATCTTCTTGTTGAATGGAAAGACCTTGATTGACATCCCAGGCTGGTTCGAACACTGCGATCATCATTGCAGGCTTCCGAGGAAGTCAGCGGGAATCCATCGCTTCCCAAATTCATTTATGTGCGCGACTGTCGCACCCCTATTCATGTGCTTGTAGTCGTTGCTAAAGTATGTCACCATTACCTTGGGTTCCCGGTTCTGCAGCTGGGCTATGCCTCGCGACGCATATCTGGGCGTTTAAGAGCAGTCCTTGTCGTCCTCGATAACTCCTTTTAAGTCGCCAGGTGCTTCGTGCCGACCGAAATTATGGCTGTGGACAGCGCTGGAATGGCTACCTGCTCTTGCGTCATATTCAAGGTATGGTAAACGACGTTGCTGTTTGGCGGCGTTGCTTAATCTGTAGAAAGCGTTGTTGAGATGGATCTTAGGTCGATTACTGCACCATGTTGGTCCCTGCCTAAGATGGCATCGCTCCAGCGTTGTTGCAGGACCGCAGAACTCACCGAATAGGTCTGGATGCCAATCATAACTTGACGTGCATCTTTTAGTCAGTGTCATAAGGTGGCCTCCCGCTGTTAGGATATATGGTTCCTCTCAGGTAGTCTTTACTTTCTTCGACTTGATGGGGATAAATACTGATGTCACAGCAGCAGGCTCCGCTGTCGACTAATGCAGTGATGCTGTGACTGTCCATAACCACATAGAGGTCGGTGATTCGTCATCTCGCATTGCGGTTAGGTCAGGGCATCGGATCAAGGCTGCACCGGCTCGTTCCGCTGGTGCTATATTGCACTGGCATATTTTTCAGCGTCGACATGTTGTCGTGAAGGCGCTGGCCACGCAGGGTGTTATACTTACGTCGGGAGGATTCGTGCGTCATGGTCGTCGTGGTCGGCGGCGGAGGTGGAAGATCTTCAGCATTGTGGTGGCACTCACATCGGGTGCTGCCTTTAGCTGCCCGGATAGCGACTTCGAGATCGGCCCCACGTGGGGCCGGTGTACTGCGGCTATCCGGCGAGACATAGCGGCGAGGCGAAGGTGAACGGGACCGTCGTAATCGTTACCACGCTGTTCCGGTGATGTAGTCGGTGAAGTCGCGAGGGCGTTCACGTGGCAGGGGACGCGGCGCGTTCACGTCGAAGCCACGCAGTCTCACCTCACGGTACTAGGAATTGCGGTAGGTGTGCCCGGCTTCCTTAAGGTGGTAGCATAGTGGGCGATGATTCGGGGCGCACAATGCATCAGTTTTCCTCGGCGCGAAGCACTCGTGAACTGGTGAGCGGTATTGGCGTCGGAGGTGGCGGCAGTGGCTGGCGACGAAACTGCGGCGCCGTGCAGTCCAGGCGTGGGCGAGGAGCGCAACATGTCGACATACAGCAGCGGCATAGGTCATCGCCTCCTGGAGGGATTGTGGCAGTTCGGGAAATGAGTGCTATCGCTGTTCTTCCTCGCGGACAATGTCTTCAACCATCCGACGCAGTTCCTTGCAAACAACAACCCTTATTTTCTCGCGTAGGTCGTTGGGGCGGAGACCTTGGACTTCTCCGTAGTCTGGCGACAAGAGCAGATTCTACTTCCGGATGCGCATTTCAAGTCGTCTCGATTGTCGTCGCCTTGGAGAGGAACTCTTGGACAGACTTTGGTGGGTTTCTCATTAGCCCGGCGAAGATCGGCTTGAGAAGCAATACCTTCTCCTCAGACATGTCGGCGTCGGCGTGGCGGAAAAGACGCCTCATTTCTTCGGCGAAGATCATGACGTTTTCTTTCGGGAGCTGCAACCGTGTCTCTAGCACTCATACGGATCTCTCCATGCGCACGATGCTTCCAAATGTGTCCAGGAAAGTGGCGCGAAAGATGCCCCACATTCGAAGCGTGGACTATCGGTTCTCGAACCATGTCCTAGCAGCGCCCTCTAGGTGAAAGTAAACATGACGCAGCTTCGACGTCTAACTTGCTAAGGGCCCTGACGCAGTCGCATATGTTGGGCCAGCTTTCCGTGTCCTCGCACGATAATCCGCATAATGTAGGTGGCTGTTTGGTTTGTGGCATAGCCACGGTGGCTGGGGTTGGCCGGGGACAGTGTTGCTGTTATCGTGGGTGCTGTTTCCGTCATAGTCCTTGTCTTCCTTTCCTTGTCGGGAAGTGGCTGGTATTCTGACGGTAGTGCGGGACTTCGTGCGGCTTGTGCAAAGGGCCGGATTTAAGTCGTCCTCTGGACGACTTGGGCTTGCCTCACGGCTAGGCTGAGGTGCGCGGTACATGGACCTGGAAGTACCTGCACAAGATGTGACGTAATCATGACAATGAACAGACCAACTGTTTATTGTGCGAACCTGCTCCAAGCAAACTGATGCAAATCACACTGGAAAGCGATTACGGCGTGAACAGTCATTGGTACACTGAAAGCACTAGCAAGCAGCGAAATGCGACGGCTTTTATACGCACATCAGAACACATTCTCGCATTATCTCTCAAATCCTAGAAGAGACCCCTATTGGAGAACCCAGCGCCACTGGGAGCCAGTGTCCAGCGCCATGCCTGATTATGGGCCCAGTGTGATGCTGCACACTGGCACGCTGGCGTGCCAGGGGATACTGGGAGGCGCGGCGGCTTGAGAAAGTTAATATTATTGTATATTAGCTCAAGAAGCTTGCTCATATGATTAGTTTTTGGTGCATCTAAAGTAACTGAAGGTGCAGCAATCGCCAGAGGTGCATTTGCAGCGTGGTGATATCGATCGGTGTTTTTTTTTCTACTTTTTCTTCGTGAGTTGGGATCGACACTTTGAGAGCGGCATTAAATTACACGTCGACGTAAAATTTTACTGTTATTTGCACCGACTCCTCCACACAAGTGAACACTACAGCATAACTACTACCAGAGTGGTTCATAGACGTGACATTGCGTGTCTAGTCTGACTGCGGGGAAAATGCACCAATGCAAACATTCACAGCTGCTAGCGCTTACTACTCGCGGACGCCTACGCCACCAATGGCTGCATACTGTAGCTCGCGGAGATGAAGCACGGCCAAGCTGCAAAATGTTCCCAGAATCTTCACACCTCAACTAATACTGAGCCAGTGCAGAGCGTGCGCCTGTGAAACCATTGCCAGCATCTATTGGGCTGCTTCCAGTGTGTTCAGCACTCGTGCCAGCGCGCAGCCTCCCAGTCTACAGCGCTTTCCAGTGAGGCTCTCACTGGTACCAGTGACATTCCAGCTATGCTAGCTTGTCCCAGTACAACGACAGGGCGCACCAGTCCAAGCAAGCGCTGCCAGCATCTCAGTGTTTACCGCCCGGTGAAATATCATCGTTCCCAGCTTGTTTCCAGTGTTCTCAGTATGGAAAACGTACTGGAAATGCACTGGGTGCGCTGGTTCTTGCAATAGGGACCCAAGTGCGTGCGTCAGGCATGCAAAGAACCGTCGACACAGTTCCTGAAGCGACACGCGAGACAAACGTGGCCTGAGCTGCGATAAACTGATAACGGCGCCCCCCCCCCTGCCCCCCGGAAACAACCAATAGAAGCGCATGTGTCCCAGGAAAGTGTGCTCTTAAAGAAACCAAAACTACACGCGTCAATATCAAGCATTGCTATCGCATTGATTCCTATACGCATCTGGCGAAAGTGTGATTGTTTGCCAATTTCTCGCTACCGGAGTGCGTCACGGCCTTCCGTGATTGCGGCAACTGTGAATTCAAGCTAGGTGGGCAGTGATCCTCACCCTTTAATGCCATGGCATACACATGAGCCTACATTGCCATCTGTGCATATTTAAATAAAAACATGATTCTTGAAAAACACCAATGATAGATTTGTGGGGTTTAACATCCCAAAACCAGCTCTGATTATGAGAGACGCTGTAGTGGAGGGCTCCGGAAATTTCGACCACCTGGGGTTCTTTAACACGCGCTGACATCGCAGAGCACACGGGCCTCAACATTTCGCCTTCATCGAAATGCATCCGCCGCGGGCGGGATTCGATCCCGCGACCATCGGAACTGCAGTCGAGTACCTTAGCCACTAGACCACCGTGGCGGAGCTTGAAAGACACCAAGATGTGACGGCCGTTATAATGCAACGTTGTATGTGGCGGCACTTCCAATGCTTTTGCAGGGAGTCACACACACACAGAAGCGCGTTGAATCTTTGCTGGGCCTTGGTGTCGTCGATGAATGAGCTCGAGGTCAAAAGGTGCGCGTGGTAACACGCACCCGATTTACATTTGAGCAATGCGAGAAATGTAGTCACCCCCCTCCCCAAAAAAAAACACCAAGAAAGAAGCTTAGAAAGCCCGATGTGTTGGTACACTCCCAAAGCTGGACGATCATGAACCTATTTTCCACCGATTGGCTAGACAGCCGCCGAGGTAGGTGCAGTGCAGCAGTACCAAATGACTTCGTTTGAAGGAAACATACACCATAGTAAAATCTGTCAGAATGCCTTGACGCCTCCCGACGCAGCAGTGTCTCGCCTCCCGTCGCAGCAACCAAAGCCATGCTGTGTTGTTCATTGGTTTTCTTTAAAGGGCTCTTGAACAACACGCGTTAGGTGATTCAAACTTGGTGCCTGCTTCTATCACTCTACCCTTCGCAACGTTCGCGCTGCTGTCCCAGCTGGCCGGTCTCATATTCGCCGAATGCGTCTCCGAATGTCTCATACTCGCCGAATGCGTCTCCGAAGACATGCTATTCGAAAGCCTCTCTGTTCACGCTTAACGCACCTCCCTGCCCTCCCTGTATATGCCATGTACGAAAGTGCCGGAACCTAAGTAATTTGCCATTTGGGTGGCGGAGAGTTTACGAATTCATAAACACGCACGCGCGAAGGCAACCAAAGCCAAACAGGACGAGAGGCAACAGTGTGGAATCGGGGTTGTTGGTACTACATACAAAACATATTCACACAGCACTGTAGAAGGGAGACGGATGAGCGCTCATCCGTATCCCTGGTACAGTCCTGTGAGGAGATGTTTTGTTTTAAATAATCAGCTCGGAAGAGGAGCAGAGGCGCAGTGAGCGCATGTAAATGACAGCAGACAAAGTGGGAGACGTAGGTTCCCCTTGCACTAATCGGCCTGGCCAAATTTTAAGCACTTGCCTAATGCCCAGCCATCTTGAAATGATAGCTGCATTCATACTTGTGAACATTGTCGATCAAAAAGCAAATATTACGCATATCTGAGGCGCAACATCGATACTTAAGTATTAGGTGGTTTGTCTCTTTAGTAGAAAATACATAGATGCGTAATTCTAAAGACCGTAGTGTTTCTTAGGCTGCGCTAAAATTGCGACGCTGTGCACGAAAAAAGGCCTCTGCCGAAGAATTGATGCTGCCACTTGGAAGTTGCCCACGGATTCTGATTGATTGATTTGTGAGGTTTAACGTCCCAAAACCAGCTCTGATTATGAGAGACGCCGTAGTGGAGGTCTCCGGAAATTTCGACCACCTGGGGTTCTTTAACGTGCACTGACATCGCACAGCACACGGGCCTCAACATTTCGCCTCCATTGAAATGCAGCCGCCGCGGCCGGGATTCGATCCCGCGACCCTCGGATCAGCAGCCGAGTACCGTAGCCACTAGACCACCGTGGCGGGGCCACACGGATTCTGCGCAAGCTTCGTTGATTCTGTCGGCTTTCTCAACTCGATGCGCGCGTTAGAATGAATGTTTAAAGAAATGTGCACAGTAACTAGGGGTATATTAAGCGCAGCGTCACACAGGAGAGCAATCGTAATTACACGTGCATGTCTACGCACGGGCAGCGGTACACTTTTGTTTTTATTAAGTTGTCACCGATATTTGTTCTTTAGTGTCTCGTTCCTCACACCACGTCATCAATTCTGCACAATCAAAACCCTTGCGCCAACTTTTCTTAACGTTCCCATGATTATAAAGCGCTCGCCATGTTTCCGCAAGCTACGAGGCCTCTACGAAAAACTAGACTGCCATTTCACTGGGGACGCCATTTTGTTTTGGAAGGATTGCGCGTTGTGTTTAGTAAGGAATGCTTTTCGATGACTCTCAGGCGAAGCCTCCGAGATTCAAAAACGGGACAGAGTTCTTCTGCAGCTCACCAAACTTTAATATATACCATCGACAAGAAAATACATAAATTACGCACTTGAACGAAAGTTTTCTGTATGCATCCACACACCTACCAAGAAAAGGATTATTAGCATGAGACAATAGGACTTTCAGGTCGGCGAGTCGGTAGATACTTGCAAGGAAAGGTGGATTCGCAATCTTTACATGTACACCGAAAAAAGAGACGTACGAAGGCAAACTTTCAAAATGAGAGTACGGCAAATTGGACATGGAGCTAGCCGATGTCAGCGCATGGTGGAAAGGTGGCAAATGAAGTTGGTTTTGATTTCAGGAAAAGATAGATGCGGTGCATAGAATGCCGTGCGATGACGCAGGTTACTACGTGCCTCCTCCAGAGAGTGGTATCGTTGCCAGGTATTTCCGCTTGGAGCTCATACACGTAGCCCGAGGGCTCCTTCTCTTCCTGCGGGCAAAGGATTCTGTAGGCTTTTGCCTGGAGCCTGCAACTCACTGGCGTTGCGATGGCTCGAATCCGGTCGACAATCCACTTGGGTGAAGCCCAGGTGGCTAGGGCCCGGAACCAGAGTGTCCGTATTGAGCGCACCTTCATCGCCTCGGTTTCATGGGGCCGAGTAAGTCTCTCTTTTCTGGCAGATCAGCTGCATCCATGCAGACGACCGTTGCATGGCCCTGTTCAATGGTGATTAGCGCTTAAGAATTCTCTACGATTTCCTTATTGGGGCATTTTCGATGATTTTGTTTGCGGCGTTGATTGTTTTAGTTCTCCGATGTCGTCGTACTCTTACTGCTATTATGCTTCTGTGCGCATCCACGCTTCGTCGTCGTCTTTTCGGTCACAAAATTTGGAATGCGCGCCTTCTGAACGCGAACTTTTTATCGAGTCATTCGCGCATAAAAAACTCGTGAGGGCATAGCAGATGGGCTGGCAGAGACGAACTGTGGTGAACCGACTACCTATATGGCCCAGATTGCTTAGTAAAAGAACAGCAGTAATAAAAGGTGGCAGAATACGAATCCACAATCATCCACCCACCAAGCAAAATCACACCTCAAGGAGCCATAATCCCTCCTGAAAAATATCTATGATTACTTTCGCCGAAAAAAACTCAAAATATTTCCTGACATCCCATGGTCTTTCTTTAGGCATTTTTGTAACAGTGTGGACACCAAAAAAACGCTTTGAAACAAGTAGCAGTAATGTAGTTGAAGAGTACACGAGGGAAAAAGGACTTCATTGCTCATTAGAAAATGTCGTTACGTTTGCCAAGAGTGAAAAGAAAAGGACAGACACGAGCCTTCGACTTGCGCTCAAGTTAGATGGAAGCATGATTCCAAACATAACACATCTGATCTGAGCTATGCAGCTACAGTCCAATATAGGATGCCTCCTCAAAAGTAACATGGTTAGAAGAATAGGTTAACAAATTGTTCGCATGATAGCCATAGTAACGAACATTCGATCTGGATTGGAAGACCTAGGCGTGCTTTGTTTGGCAACGAGCCTAGTGGCCAGCAGACTAGCATGCTGGCTATGGCCCGGCCACAGTGGTCTAGTGGCTACAGTACTCGGCTGCTGATCCGGGGGTCGCGGGATCGAATCCAGGCCGCGGCGGCTGCATTTTGATGGAGGCGAAATGTTGAGGCCCGTGTGCTGTCCGGTGTCAGTGCACGTTAAAGGACCCCAGGTAGTCGAAATTTTTGGAGCCCTCCACTACGGCATCTCTCATAATCAGAAACGGTTTTGGGACGTACAACCCCACAATACAATAGCATGCTGGCTATCCTACCACATTGTGAGTAGACATGAGAAAGGAAAGACGGACCAAATAATAAAGATGAATTTAAAGAAGCTCAGTCAAAGAGATGCTTTAGACGCCATCACGCTTGAAAGTAGCCGGGTCTATGTTATCGGGTCTGTGCTGCACATCCCAATATCAACAACGCGCTAATCGTAAAGCCGTATACATAGATAGCCTAAGGTGTTTTTGTTGCGGAGGCAAATTTGTTGCGGAGACGTTATATAGGCGCAATTCGGCCTGCTCGTGGTTCGCCTCTTATGTTGCCAGTATTTTGCTTCATTCGTCAGCGCAAGAGCGATGGTCGAGGCAGCGAATTATTGGGAAAGAGAATCGATATTAAAGCAGGAGTAGGAGGATTGCTGTAGTCATTCTCTTTCCTTTTTTGTAAATTGTAATTAAGCATTGTGAATGTATAACATGGAGCAGTTTAATTTTTGCTTTGCCTATTGTACCGTATATACCTTCGCATAAAAGCTGCAAAAACATAGTGTACAACTTTGCCATATGTTCATCTCATATGCTAGTATCGCGTGTTTTTCTTTGTACCGTATCTTCAGTTATGATGTATGCCTGTCAAGTGAACAAAGTTTCGCTTTTTGTTCTGGGTTCCTCCATTTCTGGTGTGTCAGAAGAAAAAAACTTAATAAAATTGAATTGAATTGCATTGAATTTAGTTTCCACAATGGGCACAGACGGGTCAACTGTGGATAGCATGCTTCCTTTTAGTGGCAGGGGAAGAATTTTTATGTAAGACTGCCGAAATCGCCGTGTGTTGAGCAATTATCAAGGTCGTTAAATCCAGTCTCAGAAATGAAAGATGCAGGCACGGACAAACGATGCTGCATTATTTACAAAAAAGGGCACTCTTTCACACACACACAGATACACACACACACAGACAATAAAGCTCTGGGGATTTCGTGGGCGGGGACGCCGGAACGTACAGGGACCCACTCCTCACTTTTCACGAGATCGTGACTCATAATCATCTCTCTCGGAGGGTCTTTCCACTTCCTCACCCTAAACTCACTCGACCGCAGTCTTCGGCCTTCAGGATGCTCCAAACGGGTCTTTCCCTTCGAGAGGCAGGTTTAGTAACTTCTCGCCCCACATTGAACCACATTGTCCGAACTGCAGAGAGGCTTACTGCTCACTAGCTCAAACGCTCTGGCAATATACTGCGTTACGTGACACAGAGTTCAGCAAAGAAGAGGACTGGGAGGAAGCCGTGAGAAGCGGCGACCTTTCGGTTCAACTTCGGGCTGTCCAGAGAGCCTGCGAGAGGGCGGAGAGCCACGGTCTTCCTGTCCCTGCGTGGGAGGGGCCCGCAACTGCTACAGGATCCCCCTAGAAGGGGAAGTCCAACTGCAGTTTCTCAGGACCAAAATAAAGTTCTGTGCCTGCCTGCCTGGCATAAGCGACTTCAGTGCTTGTGGTACTGCATTCGGAAAGCTCACAAAATTTTTTCAAAATTTCCCCATTCCACTTACGCGTATTCGTTTCATCTGGGGAAAAACTGGGGCTGCATTCCAAATAAGCGATTAACGCAATTGATGGTTCGCCTTCTAACCTCCACCGCTCTTTATAGTTTCTAATACTAGCACGCCTACGCCGAAGCGAGGTTGAAGTTTAGCACGGTTGTGCAGATATTTTTAACACAATATGATCAGTTCTCTCTTAATCGTAAGGGTCTTGTGCCGTTTTGATATTAGTGAACCACTTCTATTATTGAATATATGATAAATCTCTTCATTAAGGAACGGCCGGCTGGGACATCATCGACAAGGCCGCCCTAAACTTGGACAACGTGACCATCGCTGAGATGTTCAATGTTCTATTTATCACAACATTTCTACTCGTCATCTTGATTGCTTACCTCTCAAATGTATTGCCGTGGACTACATCTCGACCTCAGCATCTTTTGTTTCCTGTGATGGTAAGTTGAAAGCCTAATTTAGGGTTGTGTTGGGACACGTGTAGTGTGGTTTCGAAGCATGTGGAATGTTCACTTCAATACAATCTCCTTGAGCATGAGTGATATGCCCAGCGCGGAAATAAAATAAAGTGTCGCTAAAGAGGTACTTCATCCCTTGCGCGCCAACTTCACTATCTACATTAAGTAATGATCACAACTTCGTAGCCTGTGCGTTTAGTGTATTTTATTCTCTTGGACATGAGTTGACTCCTGGTGTTGACCGGTAGGCAACACGGCAAGATTTTTGCTAGAAACCGGATGTAATGCGGTTCACGACATTCGAAAATCGGTGCCGAAATTCACATGTCGGCTCGTGATGAGCATCCTGGAGATTAGAGAACCTAAGTCTCTGTCCGTGACGCTATCACTCACTTCTCTGTTAGCGGTCGCGTGTTACCATTAAGGTGTTTAGCAGTAGTGGCCACACCCATGAAATTGCCGACGAAAACACTATAGCTGTAACACTATATATATATACTAAATACTATAACATACGTTCGTATGATCTGCGTGCTCGCGACTCTTGACATTCTGGTGTTTTGTTTATTACTGCTTTGAACCTGCAGTGCCACGAGTGAGATTACCACTATGAGTAGTTACTTGACTAAGGGAGCTATTGTAGTGTCCAATGCACTGGTGGATACGATGGGACGCGCCATATTTGTTAACATGTTTTGCATTGATTCTGGTGCTGTGCCATTTATCACTGTCTTGTGTTTGCTTTAATCCACACTCATTATTCGTGACACTGCTTCGCTTAACCTTAGAAACATTTTCGCCGCGTTTCACGAAACTAAGCGACGGCGTTTTCCCGACACTTTTTCTTTGCTATCGCATCAAACCAGACAGAAACTCTAAGCGTGATGTGGCATGCACGGCTAATAGTCATTCGCTAGAGGATATACGAGGCTGCTCGTATAACCTGTACTGCAGCACTCACTTGCGCTACTTTATAAATTCAGCGCCGAGCAAACGCGCCAAGCAGGCGCAGAGTTAACGTGGCTAGTAGACGCTGTCCGCACGGAAACCATATGCACCTGAACATAATGCTCAAAAGGGGATCTCAGAAGAAGTTTGCAACGAAGTTGAAGACAAAGACTTGAGACAAAAAGCCAACGCGAGCGGATACATGTCCTTCCTGCTACGGCAAACGGTACGTACACACTTCACCCAAAACAATTTCTCAACCATAAGGGTGGAAATGAACTTCTCGCCAGAGCGACACCCTTGGGAACCTATTGGGTGCTTGAGAAAGGGTGCTAGGAAAGGGTGCAGAGGTGAACACCCATAACGAAGGGTGCACGGCAAAGAGTTTTAAAGGGTGTAGTGGTTTCAGTCTTGCTAAAGGGTGCTATTTCACCGCAACACCCTTGGTAAAGGTGCAATTTCACGGCAGCACCCTTTTACATGGGTGCTGGAAGGGTGCTTCGTATTGGTTCACACGAGAAATAAATGCCAATGTTGCTGCACAGTAGCATAAGTGTCAAAAAACATAGAATGCTCTACTCTACAGACACTGCAGAGTGACAGGTTTCACGCTATCAAGTCAAATTCCGACTGATGTAGCTCAAAAGAAGTTGTACTGTGAATGAAATGTTCATAGTATAAAACATGAAAATGCACATCTTTTCTGCAGTAGAGCTTTTTCATAAGGCAATGCAGTTGACATTTCACTTGCTAGCATTCAGCCTGTCACTGTATAGCTGCAGAGCAAAGCATTCTACATTTGTGAACACATACGCTGCTGTGCAGCAACCCTGGGCATTGATTTCATGCGCGATGTGTGAATACCTGCAGTCAAAGATTCCATAAATGTTCTATAGCTGCTCAGTTTCGGAGTGTAGTGCACGACATAATGTAGGCCCCACACTACAAACATGAATGTTTGGCCACCACCAGATATGCATGGTTGAGATATAAAGGCTAATGTAGGAAAACAATACATATTATTGTTTTCTGAAGAAGGATATGATGGTTGAATTACAGTTCAAACATCATATGAAGATAATATCCATGACATGCGTAATATATACCACACAAAATCTGGCCATATTTTGCTCTCGTAAAGCATCTGTGGCACAGGCGGATTTTTATACACAACGATTTGGGATTGTTTCGCTGTCAAAGTTAATTTATCAGAAATATCAGTAAAACAATTAACGCAACTGCAATGCATATCCTCACGTATGCTTGCACATTATACAACTTAATGAAAAAGCACTGGGTAACAGTGCAGTACATTCATCGGCCAGAGCATTGCATACACTGCTGACCAGCCAAAAGAGGAAATGCAATATTTTTGTGACTCTACCGAAGATCCCCTTATTACCAACGGGTAGACATGGCAGTGCTGACCACGGGGCACGATGGGAGGCGTGCATGCTCAGCCAAAACCTCGCCGATCAATTTTGGGCCGTCTGGCATGCCGAGGAAGCCGCCGATGTCCAAGGGCTCGAGGCCATCACCAAGGCTGGGGTGCTTGTTGCCCTACCCCGACCAAATCGCCGGAACTATTTGTTGATTAAAGTTTTCTCTCTCTCTCTCTCTACCGAATAAGCCAGAAGCATAAACCTTCTGAGCTCTCCACGTGTTCTTGTGACTAATTTCTTGCTTATTTAATGAAAGTTAAATGTTAACAATATAATACAAAGGTAGCTGGCCTGCAATTTTGTTATGAGATGCAGTTTAGCAATTTGTCTAGTCTGGCTTTTGCTACAATGCATATCAAGGAAGCCAACCATGAGTGACACCAAGAAAAGCATATTGAGAAGCACACCGGGAAAGCTGTTCACACGGTCACCTTATGGCTGAAGAGCAAATGCTTAGAAATCAGTAAGCGAAATGGTGGAAGTTGGATACCAGTCCACGATCTCACGCGATAAATACCCTAACAATGACCCATTAGAAATACCGCAAATAAAAAAAAGTAGAATTCCCATAGATTTTCTAGGTATATGTGGCAGTTGTCTTTATACAAAACGTAAATCTAAGAACAACAGCTAAATACATGAGGAGGTAACAATAGGCACCTTAAGCACGTTCAATATTACACCTTCGGCAACTCACAGAGATGCATAGACAAAACAAAGCATGTCTTTATAAAGATTATAGCTCAGTGCTAGTGAGCAAAGCTCTTGCAAAAATGATAACAGAAGAGACTACAACGCAAGTACTAACTTTCAACCAGGGAATTTCCTTTGGAAATCAAAGCGCACATATAAGTTCATTCATGCCACTTCGTTACCGCAGTAGCTGCTATGTGCTCATACGAAGCACTTTGTATGTTTTCCCGACTTTGGTACTTGCTTTTGCTACTTGCCTACTTGATCAAAGACGGAGGAGATATTGTACTTCAAAAACTTGCATCGCTCTTCACGAAATGTGTCAGGACATGTAGTGTACCGCGCAGCTCGAAAAATGCTAACGTAATCCTTATCCACAAGAAAGGTGACATAAAGGAGTTAATGAATTACAGACCAATTAGCCTACTCCCAGTAATATACAAGTTATTTAAAAAGTAATTTCTACGAGGATAAGAGAAACCCTCGACTATAACCAACCGAGAGAACAAGCCGGTTTTAGGAAAGGTTACTCGACAATGGACCACAGCCACGCTATCAACCCAGTAAATGAGAAGTACGCGGAATATAACAAACCTCTTTATATGGCGTTTATCGACTACGAAAAAGTATTTGACTCCGTAGAAATACAAGCAGTTCTAGAAGCTCTACGACGACAAGGGGTACCTGGCGTGTACGTGAAAACCATAAACAACATATACAAAGATTGCACAGCCACTGTACTCCTACATGAGAAAAGCAGAGAAATCCCGATCGGGAGAGGTGTGAGACAGGGAGATACGATATCCCCTATGCTATTCACTGTATGTTTAGAGGAAATCTTTAAAAGTCTAGACTGGGAAGGCAAGGGAATTCGAATAGATGGAGAATATCTCAACAAGTTAAGATTTCCAGACGGCATTGTACTCTTTAGCAATGATGGAGACGAACTACAAAACATGATTGATGACCTAAACAAGGAAAGTATGAAAATTGGGTTAAAAATGAATAGGCAAAAGGCCAAAGTTATGCTCACTAGCCTAGCTAAGGAACAGGAATTTAAAATCGACAATGAACCCTTACAATGTGCAAGGGAATACGTATACATGGGACAGTTAATAACAGGAACTCCTATCCATGAAAAAGAAATTCTCCGTAGAATAAAGATGGGCTTGTGCGCATTCGGAAGGAATTACGAAATCGTGACTGGAAACTTACCGCTCTCACTAGAGCGAAAAGTATTCAATCACTGCATTCTCCCAGTACTAACGTACGGTGCAGAAACCGATAGGATAAGAAAAAAACGAGATGAAACTAAGGATGGCGCAACGTGCAATGGAAAGAAAAATGATAGGGGCAACGCTAAGAGATAAAAAACGAGCAGAATGGATCAGAGAACAGACAGGAGTAGCCGATATTATTATACCAATTAAAAGAAAGAAGTGGACCTGGGCAGGACATGTCATGAGGAGGAAAGATAACAGATGGACTGTAAGAGCGACGGAATGGATACCAAGAGAGGGAAAACGCAACAGAGGCAGGCAAAAGGATAGATGGAGCGATGAAATTAAAAAGTTTGCGGGAATAAAGTTGAACCAACTGGCTCAGGAGAGGGTGGAGTGGAAATCGTTGGGAGAGGCCTTCGTCCTGCAGTGGACCTAAACAGGCTGATGATGATGATAATAATAATAAAATACACAAATCACAACGAAGGAAGAGTCTTGCTCACGCGGCATGCAGAAGTGTAAGTTGCTTTCCTGTTAAGGGAAAGGATTGAGCGCTCACTTAAAGGCTAATAGGCACCACTAGGTAGCAATTAATTAGGCAATAACTGAGTAAGCACTCCATCCCTTGTCTTAAAAGAAAAAGAACTGTCATTTCTGCATATAGCCTAAGAAGTGCATATGTCTCGTTTGTTGTAATTTGTGCATTTTGTGTTGCTTTCTGAAACCTTGAAATGATAGCAAGCACTTCCGGCGGAAATGGCAGTTATTGAGAGAATGAATGACATTTATTAGCCTATATGTGTGCCCTGATTTTCAAAATAAGTTCGCTTGTTGAAATTAGCACTCACGTTGTGTTCTGCTATGTTGACGCTGCCCTTCCAAGAGCTGTACACTGTCGCAATGTCAAACCAACAAGGCTGAAATTCAACGCTGGTCAAGTTCATTATAGCTATCCAAATTCATGACGACGTAACAATTCACCACTTCAGCAGAGTGAGCATGGCTCACTTTTGACGCCTGACATAAATATTTGAACAAAACAAAAAACATGCACTAGCTAACAATGCACAACTTCAGCGCATTCAACACACCGCACTTTTGGTCAGTTTCTTTGCGAACAATGTAGCCACAACTGTAGGTGTACTTGATGTGAGCGGAATGAAAAGGCGCCCAAGCACAAATGTGATGGAAATAATGTCGCCATGGAGAACTAAGAGCCAGTAAGCGATAAAGCAGCACGCAGCTCCTCCTCCTCTCTATTTTTACCCGGAAATGGCTTCTTGCAGACCACCTTTTTGTGGAGGTCAGAATCTTCAACATCTACAGAAGATATGATGCAAGGGGCATCAGGAACATTCCAAGTATGGCAGTGTCATGAGTAAAGGGGCCCAAGGCACGCGCCACAGGGCGAAGTACGAGAGATGGCGTGCTAAGTAACGGAAAGGCGCCAGAGTGCACGCGCTGGTGACACGCTGGTGTTCGTGGTTGGTTGACGGGGGGCTTCGTGGCACGCGACCCACGTGACGATCGGAGATGACAAAGGGCTGAGATGGCAATTGTCTGAGTGGCGACCGCCGAGGAAGGACGCATCGGCAGCTACGCTCTGCCAACGGGACGAGGTGTTCGGTTCGAGAGCCGGAACGCTGGTACTCCATCGTGTGGCCGTGTACCTCAACGACGGTCGGGCGAGGCTCTTTGGAGGTCCTGCAGCGGACGGTTCATGACGCACCGTCAACAATCCCCCTTCAAGGGGTTAGCCAGCAGCAATTCACCAGGTCATGCCGCCACATCGATCGAGAGACCGTACTCGTACTTAGGCCTCCGGGGCTAGGCCTAACGCAGGGAGACGCGACGTAGCGACGTGACCAGGCGTCAGCTACAGCAGCAAGCGATACCCTCAGGACGACGCAATGGAGGCCGGCGACAACTGGGAGACAACGAGTCTAGGACCGGACCGGCAACGGACTTCGCCGCGAAGGATAACATCGCCGATCACGTAAGAGCGTTGCATCTGTTATTCGCGACAGCGCCGGTGAAGTCAACGTGGCCAGACTCAGGACTGAGCTCTGCGCCGAAGCTGAGACTTGAGTACTGTTAGATGAGTATTTTTGTGTTAGTTTTCCGGCTTGTATATATTCTGATCATTTTATTTTTGTTCATTTTTGTGGGTTTGCCGTGCGTTGTTTATAAAAGTTTGGGTTTGCTGTGCACAAAACGCTACCGTCGTCAAGCGTCTCTCACTCCATCTCCCACGCTCGGTATTACAACCCTCCGAGATCTCCTCCGGCGGTAATTCGTGACAGGCAGTGGCAAGAAAACATGGCGTCATCACCATCAGTCCACGATGAATTCCCTTCCATCTCTTCATACTTAATCACTTATGCAGTGTGAGCTTTGCTTAAGAGAAACTGTAGTGTTTCCGCAAAATTTATGCGTTCAGTATATATGTTATTACATACCAGCATATGACGTTTTCCGAAGTCAATAAAAGCTGATCTGCTTTTGCTTCAAGTCAGCTTACGGCTAGCCACATTTCGACACACGGACAAGGCACGACAACATATAGAACATATAGAAACTTGCAATCCTTGTCTAATTATAGGCAAGCAATTCCTGAAAGGTACAAATAAGTGCAGCAACTCTTGCAGAGGACGACTGCAACGCGAGAGAAAACGCAAGCTTCGCGATAATTCCCTGTACTTCAAAGAAACGCAGTCCGTCTCTCACTCTACTTGAAGTGATTCAAATGCTTGTAAGTAGTCGCTCGATGACCCCCTAGCATACAAGCTTAGCAATCGGCGCCTACGGCAGATCATGTGGCTGCGCATATGCAGGTATAAAAACCAAGGCGTTCACCTTGATCGTGAAAACTCCGTCTCGTACAGGAAATATACACGGAACATCGCACGTGCGTGACAGCTAACTATAAGCACATTGTAAATGAAATTATTACTTTGTTCACGGACATCGTGCATCCGTAAATGGAGCGCTGATGTAAATGCTCTCAGCCTCACGACATTCGATTTGCTTCGTCAAGAGCGCGCACGGAAATGTCAACTAACATAGAGCAAATCACTACACCTAAGGCAACCTACCTTAGGCAACACACGTCGACCGCGTAGCATATTTAGGGACGTCCGCCGTTCGGGAGGCGATGCGCTGATCTCGCAACGTGCATAAACGAGAAGACATTTTCCCGGACCACAAAGCGCGTCGCTGAGAAATTATTCCAGCGTGGCATCTCGATGAAGACGCGCTTGAAGGCCCTGTTCTTCTCCGGACAAAAAATCACATTCGACAGTGTGGACATTATGCGCATTTCTGTGCGCGCCGGCGTTACGAAGGTCAGCAGGAAGCGCACCAGCCCGCACTGCTTGACGTCGCTTACATGAACTGTCGCGATGCACATCTTGCACAACACGCCCGGCAGCGCTGCTGGCGCACATGTAACCATGCTGGCCCACTGCATGCTATCAACAGCAAACCCACACTTGCTTTCCTGCCAATTCCAGCCGCGTTCTCGTGCAAAGATTCTTCGGAATGCATTGCAGTGGCCTGGCCATGTGGACCTTGCATTCCTTCGTGATAGCCTACAGTAGTTATTTTATTTTATTTTATTCATAAAATACTGCGGTCACTAAAGGCCAGGCAGGAGGGAAAAAATCAATGGAAAAATCAAATTTACAAGAATACAAAATGGATGATACAAAATACCTACCAAAATATAACAAACCATATATACGAATAAACAACGGCAGAAATGATATCCCTGCACATATTTATGAATATTGAAACGCTTCAAGAGACACAAATGCTGAGTATTAACAATCCGACATAGGACAGAGTATGAACATTATAATAAACATTAGAAGTACATAGAGGGTATACACTTACGTTACAGCTGGGATGCTCCGAGCAACGCTTTCTCGGAGGCGTCTGGTGAAACGACATGAGATGCTAAGCTATTCCACTGAATACTTGAAGGAATTGTTAAAGATGTTAGTCCGAGTGGTCTATGGGAGCAGGTCGTGAATATCACAATGCCTAGGTGGGCGAGGAGAAAATGGTTGTATGTATTTATGGGCAGGAATATTCAGCTTACCGTTACAAATGGAATGCAGAAATTTCATGCGTGAAATTGTGCTACGATATTGAAGCACAGGGATGTCATTGCCTTCAATGATTTTGTAGTAGAATCAGTTGATTTAAACTTAGAAAAAATAAAACGCACAGCGCGTCTTGGAACCATTTCAAGTTTTTGATCATGTTTTTTGTAGAAAGGGTCCCAAACCACTGATGCATATCCTAGCTTTGGTAAAATGTGCGCTTTATAGGCGAGCATTTTTTTATTTAGGAGGGGCCTTTTTTCAATCTGTGCCTCAGAAAACCAATCTTATGAGAAGCTGATGCGCAGACATTTGGTATATTTGCGGACAAAGGAAGTTAATTTGTAATGGTTACTCCTACGTATTGTGATTTACTGATTTACTTCACGTACTAGTTCCTTGGACGGGGTAGCTAAACGTGAATATCCGTTTTTTTCTTCTCACACGTTGGAGTACCGCTTTATCAGGGTTTAATGTCATTGCCGACCGAGTACACCACTCACTAACTTGTGTTAGGGTAAGAGTCAACCTGATCTTGTTGGCATGCCACCTTCTGATACACAACGCAGTCGTCAGCGAACAATCGGATGTTGATGTTAGACTCAACCATGTCAGCTATATCATTAATGTATGTAAGGAAAGGATTCGGCCCTAGAACACTTCCCTGTGGAACACCTGATAGTACCGGTAATGTGTTATAAATGTGTCCCCCGACATCAACGTACTGAACGCGATGACGAAAGATAGAACATTCAGGTTTCGGAGCTTTAAAAGAAGTTTTTTTATGGGGTACGCCGTGAAATGCCTTACTAAAGTCTACAAAAATTAAATCAACCTGGACGGAATAATCAATAATTTGTGCAATATCATGAACTATTCCAACCAGTTCCGTACACGTTGATAATTTTTTTCAAAAGCCGTGCTGGGCTGGAGACAATAAATTACTATTTTCAAGAAAATTAATACAATCAGCAATGATTTGTTCAAGTATCTTGCAGCATGTAGACGTTAGGGAAATTGGACGGTAGTTTTCCTTCAGGAGGCGATCACCTTTCTTGTGCACAGCTACAACCCTGGTGAAAAGCCTGTCGTCTGGCAATGTCGCCGTTTTTGAGCGATCCAGATAAAATACTGGTTAAAATATGCGATATCGGTTCAGCGTATCGACGCAAGAAAGAATTCGGAATACCGTCAGGGCCCCTAGAGGGTTTTTCCTTTATTTTTTATTTATTTATTTATTTATTGAATACTGCAGATCAAGAACTGGTCCAAGCAGGACAAGTACAAGAGCCAGTATATAAACGAGAACACATGTGATTGCATAAGAATATATCACGAGAAATCGAACCTAACACTAACAGAACGCATAAAAGATAACATGGCAAAATATTACATAAAATGGAAACAGGACGCATGTGATAACATAATATACCACGAGAAATTGAATCAAAAACAAGTACTAACAGAACTCATAACAGGTAACATGACAAAATATTACAGAAAAAGGAAATAGAACCCAAATTAACAATGCATATTTTAGCTCTAAACAACAGAAAATTGGCTGAGATCAGTTAGACAGTTCCACTCTGAAACAGTAAGCGGAAAGAAGGAAAACTGAAACGTGTTGGTTTTGGCAAAATACGGGGTTAAAGAATGGGCGTGATGATGACGTGTATGCCTAGTGGATAGAGGAGATACATATGCATGCGGGTCAAGGGCGAACTTATGATTAACAAGAAGATATAGAAAGTTAAGGCGATTCCTTTTTTGTCGTAATGCAAGTGTGCCGAGTAACAGTGAAAACACACCCTCAAAGCTTTTAAAGTCTGCATCAGCCAAGGATGGAACAAGTTCGAGATTCCCGGTATCTTTTAAAGAAAACACTGAAATAAAATATTCATTATGTTGAAAATTTCTGTTAAGTCAATAACTACTAGGTCATTCTCCCTTAATTTTTCTAAACTTGGGTCATTATTTCTCAAGTATTGCCAACATTTTTCTGGGTTATTCTTTAAGAAACTAGGTAAGGTTGATTTAAAATATCTATCTCGAGAGGCAGTTAGTGCGCAAGAAAGTTTGACTTAAAGATCTCGAGTTCCGTCGGGATTTCTGGTTCACTTTTATGGCTCGCTTTAGTTTTCGCTTAATGTGTAGAATGTCGCGGGGAATGTAATGATTAACCCTCCTTGTTTTGACGCGGTGGTCAGGAACATATTATTAAATACAGTACAGTACAACATGCTTAAAGTATAGCTACAAAGAAGGGATATCAGTGTGGGTTCCCTGATGTACTAGCTGCCATAATACACCAAGAACAGACTGATCATCAGCCTTCGCCACATCTTTTACCGTTTTCGTAACTGTTCTGGGGTGTTGCGTACAATAAGTTTACAAGTCACCATTGTTAGCTTGCGGTCTGATATGCCCTCTTCAATGGCTACGTCGTACGAGAGAATATCTGTTGAGAAATACAAGATCTACTATCGAACCATGCTTCCTTTTATCCGTGTGTTTTCAAGTAACACTTGTCGGAAGTTCCAAGATAGCATGATATCATACAGAGGGCTGCCAATTGGATTTGAAGTAAACTTTTGCGATACTTAATGGATGGGAAGTTGAAGTCCCCAGCCCTTATAATACGAGGATTATAATACGAGGATATGTGATCGCGTCTCTCATGTAAAGTCACATGAGAGAAGCAGAGAAATACCGATCAGGAGAGGTGTGAGACAGGGAGATACAATATCCCCGATGCTATTCACTGCATTTTTAGAGGAAATCTTTAAACGTCTAGACTGGGAAGAAAAGGGCATTCGAATAGACGGAGAATATCTAAACAATTTAAGATTTGCAGACGACATTGTGCTCTTTAGCAATGATGGTGACGAATTACAAAACATGATTGATGACCTAAACAGGGAAAACATTAAAATTGGATTAAAAATGAATAGGAAAAAGACCAAACTTATGCTCAATAGCTTAGCTAAGGAAGAGGAATTTAAAATCAACAATGAACCCTTACAATGTGTAAACGAATATGTATATCTGGGACAGTTAATATCAGGAACTCCTACCCAGGAAAATGAAATCCTCCGTAGAATAAGGCTGGGCTGGAGCGCATTCGGAAGACATTACAAAATCATGACCGGAAACTTACCGCTCTCATTAAAGCGAAAAGTATTCAATCACTGCATTCTCCCAGTGCTAACGTACGGTGCAGAAACATGGAGAATAACGAAAAAACTAGAGATGAAACTAAGGAGCACGCAATGTGCAATGGAAAGAAAAATGATAGGGGTAACGCTAAGAGATAAAAAAAGAGCGGAATGGATCAGAGAACAGACAGGAGTAGCCGATATTATCTTATCAATTAAAAGAAAGAAGTGGACCTGGGCAGGACATGTCATGAGGAGGAAGGATAACAGGTGGACAGTAAGAGCGACGGAATGGATACCACGAGAGGGAAAACGCAACAGAGGTAGGCAAAAGGTTAGATGGACCGATGAAATCAAAAAGTTTGCGGGCATAAAGTGGAACCAACTCGCGCAGGATAGGGTGGATTGGAAATCGTTGGGAGAGGCCTTCGTCCTGCAGTGGACCTAAACAGGCTGATGATGATGATGATGATGTGATCGCGTAGCATTGATAGCGCGGGTGAAGAAGACGTGGCCTGATAAACGCCACATAGAACAAACATGTGGCCCGAGCAATTTACATTTAGAAGAAGGCTTTCGGGGTCGTATATCTCGCAGGCGGTGAAACTTTTTTTTTCAGTATTATCGCCACGCCTCCACACCTTCTTGTGTGTCCGCGTCGAAAGATTTGATACCACGCAGGAACTACATCCACATCACTGATATCACAATGTAGCCATGTTGTTCAAGCTGTTCAGTCTTGTTCACTAAACATCGAGCGTTGAACCTGAGCAGTCTAAGTTCCTTTGAACGAGTGTACGTGTGAAGTCATTGATTATCGCGTGGCCTACGAGCTTCTCGGCAAAGGACACGCTGGTTTATAGTGTCGTCCCACACGTTAAGGATACCATCAATACTTAGCTTCTTATTGGCTAGGAAAATACATTTTCCTTGAGATTTTTCATCCTGGGCAGTTTCCCAGAGAAGGCACCTTTTGCCCAGGGTGTAATGACTGTAGTCATTCTGCAAGTAAATGTTAGTGCCTTCAAGATTTTTAGCATTCTGCATGACAGATTCTTTTCCTAGGAAGTCTTGGAAGCAAAAAATTACAGGCCTTTTGCCAGATTTTCGTCCAAGACGGTGAATTCTGGGGACAGAAAGGACGGTTTCCTTTAGCTTCTGAGAGAAATGTCCGTCGACCACTTCACGTCGCATTCATGTTTTTTCATTTTCGCCTTGTTGTACACTAATTCTATGAAAAATGATAAATGATGTTGCAACGACGACTGCGATCCTCAAGATCCGCCAGCTTAGTGTTTTGTTGTTCAATTACTTTAAGCTTTAAACCTCAGTCTGAAGTGATTCAATTTCTGAAGTTCCTTCACGGATTTCTATCAACCGTTCATTAATTTCTTCCCATTTTGCATTTAGGGATGACACGGTTTTTTCTGTGCTTCGAAGATGTTCGCGAATGTCGGCTGGTTCTGATAAGATTGTGGCCTCAACAGATTGAAGTGACGCAAACATTTCCTCGATATAAAGACCCGCGTTTGTTAAATGCACCACAAATAAACAGTTTGCAGACGCAAAGACAGTCGTACGCTATAACCAAGCATGTCTGTGGGCACGGCACAAGTCATCACTCTTAAAGGATGAGTAAATAAACTTTGTTAGGAACAGGAAGCGCTTGGTAAGCGACATGATGCCTCCGGTGTCGCCGTGCCCACTGGCGAAGAAGCGTTGGAGCAGGTCTTCTAAAGCTAGGATGAATGATCTCGTGCCGAACGTCTGCTCATGTGATGACACCGCTTGCGCGCTGACACTAAGAATCGGCTGCCACTCAAACGATGATCAAATACAGGGCCAGCGAACAGGATCAGATTTGGCATCATCCATACATTAGCTTTGAGACGTGCTTGCGGACGACGATGCAACGACGGCGGCAGCCAGCAAAACCTGCGTTAGGAAAAGGAAACGTTTGGTAAGGGACATGATGCCGCCGGTTTCGCCGTGCACACTTGATTTGCTTTACAATGCTATGATAAATGAGAACTTTCTGTCAATCTATCTATATATCTATCTATCTATCCGCGTAGGTCCCGGTGCTCTTGTGGTCGTGTCGCTGTGCAGGTGTAAGCCGAAATTGGCGTGATATGATATCAGTGCATCACGAACCGAAAATAATGGTTGGTTTCGACATTGATAGCTTCATATTCCTATCACGCACATGGTGATTAATGATCACATGATCAGGTGTAGCTTATACCCCCTCAGGAAAGATGAGCATGCCTGACATGTGATTGAATGCTGAAATTACAGTCTATGTCCATCAAGAACCAAAAAAGAGTGAACATTTCAAGAGAACACACTGCATAGCACAAGCAAGAAGAGACCCTCTTAACTTCTGTGCAAAATGTTATGGGGATCTGCTGCAGAGCAGCTAGCGGTGAAGACGACCACGTGTGCATTACGCTGCTCGTGGCTTGCGCTAGGGTCATCTCTGGCCAGAGCTCGGGTGGACACTGCTGGCGCGACAACCCTGCACTTGCCGGCTGGCAGAAACTGAGGCTTGCGGGGAGGCTGTGGGACATGTGGCATCTTTTTCCCAATGCACTCAATTCACAACATAGTTTAAACAGTGTGTATAGAATTTAGATAAAGACGTTGACGCTGCGAGTAACAATTGACTGAATAACAAGCATGTCGGCAGACGCAATTTCACCTCTGGCTGCTGGCCATGACATCGACTCCTACAACTTGTGGGATATGTCGAATCTTTTCATCAATGCACTAAGAAAATGAGAAGGAAGTTTAAACATTGCGTATAAAATTTAGAAAAGACGTTGATGCGGCGAGCAACGATTGGCTGAATCCCAAACATGTTGGCAGACGCCACTTCACCGCTGACTGCTGCACACAACATCGACTCCCCAGTGCGTTAGATATGTCCAATCTTTTCCTCAATGCACTCAGAAGATGATAAGGAAGTTTAAAAAGTGTACAAAATTTAGGCAAAGATGTTGATGCTGCGAGCAACGATTTGCTGAATACAAAACATTTCGGCAGACGCCACTTCAGTGACTGCTTCGCACGACATCGAGTCCTTGAGTGTATGGGATATCTGAACTTGAAGTCATGGCGCAAAAGGTTATTATGTATGGGATATGTCGAATCTTTTCATCAGTGCACTCCGAAGATGTCAAGGAAATAGCGTTCGCTTGGCAGGCATCAGAGATGGAAGTGTTGATCACCGCTCCCACAAAGTGGGAGGTACAGTGTGTATAAAATTTAGACAAGGACGTTGATGCTGCGAGTGACATTGGCTGAATCCCAAACATTTAAGCAGACGCAACTTCACCGCTGACTGCTGCACATAACATCTTGACCAACAGTGTGTGAGATATGCCGAATCTTTTCCTCAATGCACTCCGAAGGTGACAAGGAAGTTTAAACATTGTGTATAAAATCTAGACGAGGACGTCGATGCTACGAGTAACATTTGGCTGAATCCCAAACATTTCGGCAGACGCAAATTGTCCACGGACTGCAGCGCATGCCATGGGGTCCCACATTTTGTGGGACATGTCGTATCTTTTTACCAGTGCACTGAAAAGATGACACCATAGCTTAAACACTGTGCATAAAACTTAGACAAAAACGTTGATGCGGCGAGTATCGATTGACTGAATCGCAGACATATCGGCAGGCGCAATTTCCACACTGAATACTTTCCATGACAACGACTCCGAGATTACATGGTACCTGTCTCCTTATTTTATCAATGCACTCACAACATGACACGATAGTTTGAAGAGTGTGTCTCAAAATTAGACAAGGACGTTGATGCTGCGCTTAACGACTGAATAATTCCGAAGCATACCGGGAGATGCAGTTTCCCGGTTGACCGCTTGGTATGACATGGAGTTCCACAATGTGTGCGATATGTGGGATCTTTTTATTGTGACAAGTACAATGTGACAACCTAGTTGAAACAATGCTCGGATATTAATACACTTTCTTTTGATGGTTTATTAATTCATATAGCATATCTAGCCTTATTCCTTTAATTAATAATTGGCTAGAATCTCTATCATTATGGTTATCCGCTACTCAACTCTGCTTAAATGTTAAGAAAACTAAGTATATGGATTTTGCTCCAATCAACAAGCCAGTTGAGCCTGTATCTACTAATTCAGTCACAACCACTTGAAAAAGTTTCCGAGTACAAGTTCTTGGGAGTAGTGTTTCACGAGAATTTGCGATGGACACATCACGTTAACTAAATTAAACGGAATATAGCACAAACAATCGGCATGGTGAATAAATATCGTACATTGTTACCGTCAAAGCTTAAGCGTCAGCTGTACTTTTCCACTGTTCACTCCAGACTTCACTACTGCTTGCTTGTCTGGGGTGTGACTTCTAATACGAATATGGAAGCCTTATTAAGGTTGCAGAAAAGGTATATTCGTGTTGTCCATAATCTCTCGATGTGTGAACACACATCTGAGCACTTTCAGGAGGATCGTATTTTGCCCATTAGGAATATGTATAAACACAAATTATCTGAAAAACCATTTTTAGAATTCAATAGTAACCGCGAGAGCTTCTTTTCGACGTACACCAATGCTGCAACCAATTACATGTTAATACCTAGAATCCTTGTTAAAACGAAAACGAGAACCAACTACGGAAACCAATTTTTACAATGGCAAATTCCTAATCTCCTCAATGATGAACATACATTATTTAATATTATGGAACATTCTCTAACTATGTCAACATTCAGGAAAAAATCTAAACAATACTTTCTCGGAAAATAATTTGCTTTGTTCAAGTGCTACATCATATGTTATGTTATCAGCAATGTCTATTCCCTATTATTGAAAAACATTGTGTATTTCTACATATTTATTTATTTATTGCTTGTATCTTTCGGTTTATTTTTATTGCTGTACTGGACTTGTATATTAGTAACTGTGCCATTTATTTATGTAAGTACATGCCCATATATGTATAGAACTGTGCTGTATATTGTTTTGTTTTTATTTTTTTTATCTAGCAGTTGTCCGCTGTTGTCTGCTGTACTCGTGGTGCCAGGAGCCTAGACAGGCGTGTTCAAACACGCCTTTTGCCCCGGCACCATGACAATTCATGTCATGTATTGTCAAAATCGCAAATAAACTTCAAACTTCAAACTTCATTGTTAACATAAATGTGCAATTAATAGCACATAATTAATTGTGTTTGATATACGCGTGGTGTTTCGCATATTTGAAGCTAGATTCCCATATGCGATTCATATTCGAAGATATTTTATTAGCACGTATTCTACATTTAGTATCGCAATCCGCAGCATCTAGTCTTAGCAACCGTTAAACGAAAGCGCTTCCATGTGGAAAGTATTGGTGTTTTAGAAAATATGGAGACAAGCATGAGTTTCTCTTAAGGAAGCCATCGATCTCGCGGATAATAGAGCCTGCTCAGAAAAGAAAGTTGATTACTTCAGAGCACTCTTTTCCTATACACGAAGCGAAAAACCAGCTGTCTAACGTGGTAAATTCCAATTACACAAATGACCTTCCCGTTGAAACAGTGGTGTCGTATTTCGCTAATATTAGACGAGTAAGCGAAGCTCTGCTCCGGCGCTTCTCGATGGCTATATTTCAATGGGACGCTATGTGATATACTTCAAAAAATCTTTTTCTTATTCAGCGTGCAATGCTTGAGTAAAGCTTCCCTAATTTCTTATATCACCCAATTTACTTTCGTAATGTAGCGTATGTTAAATTTCGCGGATAAGTTACGCACGCATAGCTAACGTGGTCAGAATCATTTACTCTACACTGAGGTGTTGTGGAAAGTTTTAGGCGGTATCGCCCGCTCCACTTTCTTTCTAAGTGTCTTCCTGGTTAGCGAACGTTTTCCTTTTTCCTTTTTTTCACAGCCCAGCTATTGGTTTCCACAACGCCTGACGGGTACTACTAATGAAGCAAAGGAAAATGAAAATGTAGCGCACTTCGAAGCTCTGCCGAGGCTGCAAGTTGTTATTGACTGCAAGAATTTGGTGAAAGTAAGTTTGGCTGCAGGTCACACGTTGAAAATATTTCTTTTTATGGAGTATTTCTTGCTAATTTGACTTAGAAAAAGTGAACTAAACGAACGTTCACAGAACTCAAGGAACGAAATTTCGAGGACAGATGCAGGGTTGAAATGACGAAAGAATCCTTGAACAAAGACTGCTGTTCGACAAGGGCACTTGTCTCCCAGACGAAAAAAAAGATCGCCTTGTTGAAACATTCCCTCTAGCGGCGTTCACTACTAAATCACTTTTTGTCGAAGGAAAATTAACATCCACCCTCTTTTTAGCAGAAGGCTACAAGGAAATCCATACAAATTTCTCAGTTACTCCACCTTGAGTGTTTGCGCACAAATTATTTGCCATAAATCACTCTTTCGTCGCTTGGATAAAAAAGTAGCATGACCAGGAAAGGCGCTGAAAAGTGCTGCTTGTGAAAGTACTGGCATGATCACTTAAATTTTTAGGATTGCATGCTACCCCAGCAATGAATAAGCAATTGCGCGTTAAGCGATTCGTGTGAGTAGATTGTTCGCCAGATGATAGTTTCGAAGCTTTCACAGGAATACTATCATGGCTTGCCTTGTGAAAGTGGGAGCGCACTCGAGCTGTGAATGTGTGTGGGGAAGTTGAAGCGATGTGTACCGCATTTTCCAATAGGCGATAAATCAGTGAGAAGACGAGAGTAGATGTGACGGGATAAAGTCGAGTTTCTACCCCAAACGTGCAGGTTTTTTTACGTTTGAGGTGTCCGAAGCGTCGCCTCAAGCCACCGAAAGATGGACGAGGCCGTTTGCACACCACATTTAATATACACACTAAAAACACACAACGCAAGCACACATCGAAAGACACGTCCTATATAGATTCAAAACTGAAAGGCTTTACAAGATTGCATCGAATGGCTTAAGTTAAAGTCCTAATCACATATGCAGTTCCTAATTACATCTGATCACGGAGCGAAGAGAAGAGATGGCACGAGCGCTTGTCTCACCAAGCTCCGGATACAAGCACTGTCAAGGAGCGTGGCAGCTGATGAGGAACGCCGCAACAGTCGGCGTCTTGAATCCCGAGTGTCAATGTTAGCTTGGGCAGCTTCTCCAGGCTGTAGGCAAGAATATGGGTCGCCGGCATTCAAGGAGCGTCCCGGCCGGATATCCACGCTTGAGCTCGTGCCCGAAGCTCGACAGCTCGAGCCTCTCCACGGCATGGGAACGTCTTGCAATGGCCGCAGGCTGAGGAGACTCGGCCTTGATCAGATGGCTGCCCCCAGGTCTCGCAGGCCTCAGGCGGGCACCGTGGTTCGGGTCCGTAACCCGACCGCCCAGAAGCGTGGCTGCCCTTCTCCGCTGGTCTCTTTCTGGTCTCTCTGTCACATGCGCGCAAAAGTATGTTCTTGTGTGCCCTGCGTGAGGAGAAAAAGACGACGACTATAAAACTCTCGCACGCGCCAAGATGCGCGAGCGCGAGCATGGTGGAGAAGATAGAAGAGAAGAGAGGGACAGACGGTCTGCAGCGTTCGGCACAGTCGGGTGCCCGTGCTCGAGTGTCGAGATTCTTCCAGCATTCCACGCGTTGCAGCTCTGGGCTTCACGTGGCCGCCTGTATGTAATCCCCGTCATCTCTCCTGCTCCAAGCCTGCAGTGGCCGGCCGCATTCTTCTAGCCATCGCTAGTTCGCCTCGTCGATCGCCGGCATGCTCTTCAGCAGGCGACGGTACTCCCGCTCTATCCCGTCGCCTGTCCCCCCAGACGGTGAGCCCGTGTCGGCCGAGACTGTTGCACTGTTATTAGGGACGCCAGGTTTTGTTCTATTCTTTTTGGCCTTGTTTATCCGCTCTCTAAAATGTATGTGTGTGTGTGTGTAGTGCGCGTCTTCTTCTGTCTATATAAATTGTCATCTGGAACGCACAAACAGCTTCGTCTCTTCAATAGGAACGCCCGCGTTCCCAGCATAAGTTCATCCCTCTAGAACCTATCATGACAGTGGCGTCGGCGACAGGACGAGGCTGATTGTAGCGTCCCTTTTCTGTTTTTTTAAATAAGAATGGACTTGAGAGAGCTGGTAAGTGCAAGCGACAGGTTAGGCCTAACAGGAGACGCGCTTCGACAATGGTTAGACGAAGAACGAGCGCGTGCGAGGGAAGCGCGTGGCGCCGAACGCGAGGCGAAGCGCGAGCAAGCAGAACTAGAAGAGAGAAACCATAGAATGAACGAACAACTTTATTCAGAAGTCCGGCGATGATACATCGGGGCGGGCTTGAACCCCGGCCTAGGAATCGGCCACGAACCCTTGGGCTCGGGCGGCTTCCTCGGCTCGCTGGACGGCCCACAGCTGCTGTTCTAATGCGGAGCTGCGCAGAGCCGCCTCCCAGCGCGCCCTGCGGTTCGAGACTGCCTCCTTGGTTGTACTGTCAACTGCGTCGTTGAGACTCGAGCACTCCCATAACATATGCCCCAAGGTTGCCCGGGAATCGCACGCTTTGCATTTATCTGTCGTATAAAGATCAGGGTAACAGAGGCGAAAGATCACTGGATTTGCATAAGTCCGTCTTTGCAGTTGTCGCCATGCAACTGCCTGCTTCTTAGTTAATTTGCTATGTGGTGGTGGGTATTTACGCCTGCCTAGCTTGTAGTGCTGCGTAATCTCACTGTAGCTGGTCATACGTTCCCCCCACTCCCACACTTTCCCGCGTGTAGCCTCGGCAGAGGCGGCATCGGCATGCGCAACGGCTCGGTTCGTGAGCTCTCGAGCCGCCGCGTCTGCAGCCTCGTTGCCGGCCAGCGGGCATTGTGTGTGTGGGGGTGTCCATATCACAAAAGTGTCATGTTTGTTTCGGATTCTGTCCTCGTTGATCTCTAATATTCGCAGCGCCTCCCGGGACACCCGGCCGTTAGCATAGTTTCGTATCGCCACCTGCGAGTCGCGGATCACTACTTCGGCCTCGGTTATTGCCACCGCAAGGGCGATGGCCACCTCCTCGGCCGTCTCTTCGTGCTGGGTTCTAACCGTAACGCTCGTCTTGCATTTGCCTTCGTGGTCGACCACCGTGGCTACGTAGCCGCGCCTTCGCGCGTAACGGGCCGCGTCAACGAAGACCGCTTCTTTGCACTTGCCGAATTTCCTCTGCAAATCTTGCGCCCGTGTTTCTCCTAGCAGTGTAATACTCAGGGTGCATATTTTTCGGTAACGGAGGAACCACTATTCTGTCTCTCACCCTCACGGGTACGTCTGCTTTTTCTCCGTGTTGTGCATGATAACCTATGCCTAGTTTTTCGAGGATGTACCTGCCCGTTTTCGTTTTTGAAAGTCGTTCGCTTTGGGCTATGTTGTGCGCTTCTACCAATTCGTCCAGCGTATTGTGCAATCCTAGTTCCAACAATTTCACTGTGCTCGTGTTTTTCGGTAATCCTAAGGCTTGGTTATAAACTTTCCTGATTAAGCGTTCTAATTTTTCTTTCTCGGCAACCTGCCACTTCAAGTAAGGAGCAACGTACGTGATTTTACTGAGGACAAAGGCGTGCACGAGACGAATCGTATCGCCTTCTTTCATGCCGCTGTGCCTGTTAGTAATGCGTTTTAGCAGTCTGATGGTCTGGTCTACCCTGTTTTCCAACTTACGAATGGTTTCGCCATTGTGCTTGTTGGCTGCGAGGTGCAAGCCTAATACTCGTATGCTCTCTACGGTGGGAATGACGTGGCCTTCCGCGGTAGTCAGCCGTATCTCTCCTTCCACGTTCTCTCCACTCTGCTCGCTGTCTCTCGGTTTGCGACCCCTGCGCGTAGGTTTGTAGACCAGTAGCTCTGATTTCTCAGCGGAGCAGGTAAGGCCTGTGCCTTTTAAGTAACTTTGAACAGCGTCGATGGCTCTCTGCAGTGTCTGTTCTATTTGACCGACGCACCCCTGCGTTACCCACATGGTGATATCATCAGCGTATAGGCTGTGGCAGAGCCCATCAATCTCCTCCAATTTAGCCGGCAACCCTATGAGTGCGAGGTTAAAGAGCATAGGCGAGATAACCGAGCCCTGAGGAGTGCGGCGCTGCCCATCTCAATATCCCCGGACTCGAGCTCTCCCAGCGTGATCCTTGCTGTCCTGCCCGTGAGAAAATCGCGCACGTATATAGTCGTACGTCCGCTTACCTAGTCCCAATTCCTTTATTTGCGTCAGTATTGTAGTGTTTGACACTGTCAAACGCCTTCTTGAGGTCCAAGCCTAAGACCGCTTTGGCGGATCTGGTCATGCTACCTATTACTTGGTGCTTAATTTGTAACATGGCGTCCTGCGTGGAAAGGTTCCTCCTGAAACCTAGCATGGTGTGAGGGAACAGGTCGTGGTCCTCGAGATACTTCGTAAGCCTCGCGAGGACCGCGTGCTCCATTACCTAACCCACGCAGGATGTCAGCGAGATCGATCTTAGATTTTCCAGCTGTAGGCGCTTTCCGGGTTTCGGTATCATTACTATGCGAGCAGTTTTCCACTGCCGAGGAATCCTTCCCTTTTCCCAGCATTCATTAATGAAATTAGTGAGCTGCTCTATGGAGGCGTCATCTAAATTTCTAAGGGTTTTGTTAGTAACCCCGTCAGGTCCGTGTGCAGACTTGGTGTTGAGTCTATGCAACACCGCACGAATTCCAGCCACGCTGAACGATCTGTCTAAGTCATCGTTCGCCGTACCTTCGTACTCGGAGTGATTTAGGGGTCTGTATTGGTTTGTGTACCTCGCCCTGAGCTCGTTCAACAGTTCTTCGTTGGTGCCATTGAACTCGTGTATTAATTTATTGACTTTTTGCCTATGTGCCATTCTTGTTTCCTCTGGGTCCAATAGGAACCTGAGGAAATTCCACGTCTTAGCAAAAATTCCCCGTTGACTCTCCATACTGTTACAAGTTACCTCCCACTGCGACTGGCAAAGCTGTAAAGCGTATTCCTCGATATCTCGGTGTAGTTTCGCTATCCGCCTATGCAGGGTCCTATTGTGTCGTTGAACCTTCCATCTTGCTTGTAGACTACGCTTAGCCTCCCACATGTGTAAGAGCTTACTGTCCAAGACCTCAAGGTTCGCGTCGGGCGGGACTTCGTGCGTAGCTCCCGCGACGTCTCGCTTGAACGTTTCTGCCCATCTTTCGATGTCGTCAATGGTTTCCACATAGTCACTCCCCTCATTCCTGATCTGTCTGAACTTGTGCCACTCTACCAGAGTAAGTCGTTTGGCCTTCGGCTTGCATGGTCCCGCTTCGATTTGGATCTCTATAATGCTATGATCGCTGCCTAAGTCCTGTTGTGTGTTAATCCACCTAACGTTTGCAATGTTTTTAACAAATGCGAGGTCGGGTGACGTATCAGTACATACGCTGTTCCCTCTTCGCGTAGGTGCAGAGGGATCGGTAACGAGGGTTAAGCCTTCCTGTTGCGAGTCCTCCCTCAAATTCCTGCCTTTTGAAGTTTCGTATTTGTATCCCCACGCTGCATGATGAGCGTTGAAGTCGCCCGCCACGAGCTCAGCCCGGTTACGCGCAATGCTAACCACTTTCTTGAGTAACGCTCGGAATCGGTGATTACGTCGAGGGCTACTGTACACGTTAAGTATAAAAAGATTGTCGTCCCGTTTCTTGGTTGGCACTATCTCCAATAGCAAGTGCGGTATCGTGGCGTGCTTAATCTCGTGTGGCGTTACGGTAAGGTTGAGTTTGACTAACGTACAACGGCCGGTTTGTCCCGAGGAGTAGTCTCGTTAAATGACCTATAATCCGATAATTTAGCCTTAGTGTTAGTCTCTTGCAGTAGTACCACGTCTGGTTTCTCGTTTTTAATAAGGTACCGTTGCAGTATCCCGCGCTTTCTTGAGTATCCTCTGCAATTCCACTGCCAGATTTTATAAGTGTTGTGGTCGTGTATAGCCATGATGCCTACCAATATTAGTGTTTTCCAGTGTTATCCTTTGCCTCCGTCTCCGCTGGCCTGTTGTACGGTTTTCCTGTGGGTTTGAGGGGTCCGGAGTTGCTGGCTGGTAACCTCCTCTCTACAGTTTCGACTCGCATCTGGAGGGCCGTGAGCTGCTGTTGAATTTGCTGCACTGTAAGCTTATCTGCTGCGGCGCGTTGGTGACTTGGCTCAGCATACCCTCCATTTCGTTCTTACGCGTGTTCTTTCCCTCCTCCATTTCCTTCCGCAACGTCTTTATGTCTTCTTCTACTTGAGATTCTAATCTATCCTGTCTTTTCCGGATCTTGTCCTCACTCTTGTGTGTTATACTTTCGGCTTGAGCCGGATCCACTTCAATTGCCCTGCGTTTCGCGGGTATGAATACCGTTTCCTCCCCAATTTAGACTTCCTCTTTATTCTCCGCGTACTGAATCATGATGTCTTTCCTAGCTACCTCTTCCTTTAGTTTAGCGTTTTCTTCCCTGAGTTCCTTGATAACGTACATGTATCTGGCGTTATCGTTTTCCAGTTGCTCGAGCCTTTTTTCAATTTGCATCAAAATTTTGTTGCCCCCCTCCAGTGGCATAGGCAGGCATGGGCTGACCGGGCTGAAGCCCCCCCCCCCCCGAAATTTTTCCGGCCGGTGCCCCACTGCCTATCTGTGCTGGCCCATCACATATACGAACAAAGGTGCCCATTCTGGGAAGGTGCGGCTACGGGCATTCGCGTCTCTGTTGTGGGCTTAAAAACGAAGAACGCGGCTCTTTGAACTTGCAAAGGAAGTTGTCACTCTATGGCAGGGAAAGTTGTAGCTTGTCTGCAGGGAACGGTGCTGACAAACAAGGGGCATATGTCATTTATCGGCCAAGGGTGCTGCGATAAGAGACTGAAAGGAGAGCTTGCACTCTTTGCAGCACAGTGCCGCGGCAGGCAGACGCTTCCGCAATGTGTTGACGATTAGCTCTCTGCGGTAATGAAAGAACATGGCGAGTCTGCGCACCCGGAAACATGCGTGGTTTTGCTGCGGGTGAAACGTTCGTGGACTGAGGTCACAAAGCTAGCGAACCAAGCACGAAGTATGCCACCGTTCCCTGTGCAACGCCTCCCCCTGTGCCGCGCGACCCTTCTTCCCCTCTTATTCCTGTTTCTGTGGGGCGCTGACGCTTTTCGTACGTTGTATGCGGTCGCGTGGGGAATGTGGAGTACAGTGAATGCGTCTTTTTTTTTTACTTTTTGAGCAGTGCCCCTGCATGGGTGGCCCAATACAGCTTCGCTTCCGTCATTTTTCTTGACGACTTACGCATCATGGTAGCAATGTGCGCTCACGGCGTGTCCCCTTGCGAGGACGATGCCGCAGAGAGGAAATTTCAACCAACCTTCCGAGTGGACAGCACTGCTTTGCAGTGTTATCCACAATCAAGTAAGCTACGGAATAACGAGTCGACAAAAAGACCGCACTGCGGTTCGTCGCCGAGCGTGCACGAGGGTCAACAACTCCGCTACCAGCAGGCGGTGTTCGCGACATTCATTCAAGAAGGGGTGAACATTTTCGTATCGTCGCTTTCGCGGCAATATGTCTCAAGGACAGCCGCAGCTCTCCGTTTTCTGGAGAATCTCATCTTCACGGCGGCAACAAATGAGCGAGTCGTCGAATGCTAAGTCATTTTCTTCAACTGATTTGTACTTACATGATACCTTATATCCTGTCACAATACAGTGGCTTGTTAACGTGCGTGAGAAATATGGATTATATGTGAATTCTCTGATAATGTTTGAATAGTCCCTTGCTATTGCTCAGATTAGGTCATACGATGCCTTGTTAATTACAGCAAGCCCGGAAATCAACTTGAAATCATTTCATTTCTTGAATACAATATACAGCGTTGCCGACATAACTACCGAAAGACAACAGCCGAAATAACTACAGTCACGGAGACGATTGATCGATCAATCAGTACTTGACACAATTCATGAGCGGCCAATGGGAAAATAAAATGAGAAGAAATCTCATTATATCAATACCTTTTTCGGCTATAGTATCTGGTCGACCAACTCGAATAGAGAAGGCTACATTTTCGAGCAAAAGTGCAAAAGAGCGCAAGAGAACGGGGACAAAAACAAAACACGAACAAAGGACAGCCATTCCAAGCATGCAAAAGAAACTTGCCGACATCGAGCCTCTGCTCATTCAAGTAAATAAATTTATCAGGACGCTTTATTTAGAAGAAACTAGTGTCGAGATGCATGAATCAGGAAAATTCCGCGCAACTGTTACTGCAATTCCAAGTTAAAGCACCGAGAAGGTCCTGCAATTATTCGCCATTGGCATAGTTACAATTTAGGGTTGTATGCACTACCATTATTTGCTTGCCGGGTGTACGGAATCGGGGACGAAAATATGCCATGCCTGTAACATGCAACTCACTGAACGGGATATTACTTCTCTTTTAGGCCAAAGGAAACCCACTATTCTTGGACCTCGTTTAGTAACGGAGCGAAATAAGTTATTTACATCAGCCGCCATGTTTTTCAACAGCGACCTAAGTGGCAGCGAAATAAGAAAGTTAATACGTAAAAGCTCGATGAAGGTCATAGGGAAATTATTAGCAGGCGTATAGGCGAGTGTGTAAGAACCATAAGAAAGCTTTCTTTTACAAACTTCTTTTTAACCTTGATATGTCTACATCGAGCGCTAGGCATGTAATATTGTCAACTCAGTGTAGCAAGCGATCTCGTAAGGTTAAAACATATGACGCTTCAGTTTGCAAAACCAGTGAGATACGGCTAGTAGTAGTTGATAATCTAGTATTTGTCGATGCTAGTGCTGCTTCAAGTGAGTACATTTGTGAACTTCGCAAGTTAGAAGCTTACGGCGAACGTAATTGATACAGGAAATATTGGACCTAATACCGATCCTTGTGCCATTGTGACTCCCCGAGGCGCGTCGGCGGGGCGAGACACAGGCGAGACACAATCCTATTTTTCGGCTGCCGCTGCGGTCAGAGAATTGCTGGGGCTTTCGTTGCCCGCGAGTTTTGCGGACAGCTCGCTTTGACAGCAGAGCTGACGTTTGCGCCGCGGCCCCAGATGAGAGTGTGCATTAGTCGGCGACCTTGAAGAAACAGAATGTCGACGCCAAAGCGAAGCCAGCACGCTCATAAGTGCTCGAACAAAGCCATCGGAGCGTCACCAGTATGTTTCGATCACCGTGCAATGCAGTAAGCAGAACTGCTTCTCGGACGCGCACATCTGACCGGCCACAGAGGAGCGACTGCCGACAGGCGCGTCTTTTCACCGGGCACTTCCAGCGTGAGGGCGCCTAGACGGTGCCATTGCTTGCACCTGGAGTGTTTCGGAATGAAAGCGGTGGTAGGTAACGCTGGTTACGGTAATCTGTACACAAGTGTCGCCGGTTAGGCTGTCCAACGTCCTGTCCGAATGTCGAGTTTTGTGTATGTTTATATTTTGCTTTTTATGTTTTTGGAGAGGAGCTCCTACTGCGTTACACTGTGGAGGCGAGTCCCAAACAATAGTCGCACGGCGGGTTGGACTCGTGCGTTTTCCACTGGTGACATTGCGTAGACAACCATTGGATAGACGCTCTGGTGAGGCGGGGCTGTCGGAGAGAAAAACTCGTCTTGGGACAGAGGACAGGGTGGAATTTTGGAGATTCGGGAGACAGGAAGAAAGGCAGTGGCCTTCCATCGTGTGAAGAAGTAAGCTTCGATTGCGATCCCTCGTGCAAGCCTGGCCGTTCGTCTCTCCAATCTCGGAGAGACGATGTAGTCTTTGCGAGAGCATGATGCGAGCAGCAATGATCGGGAAGAATCCGTGAACCACGGCGTCTTCGAGAGCGACATCCGTGTTCCTAGCCAAGCACTAGTCCACAGGCCGGCGATGAGATGCGCCGATGGAGCCCACCCAGATAAGCGTTGTCTTCGTTGGCGGCAGCAAGCGCACTTAAGACATTGCGCCGTTAGTTTATGAGCTGTTTTACCCATTGTATCGGCCGTCCAATGATGAGTTTGCTTCCGCTGTTAATTCCTGTGCTGCACTATGCGTTTACGTTGCTCTTTGTTTGCCTTGCAACATTACATTCGCTACCAATTGTTAATTGTATACTTCGATCATGTTCCATGTTTTGATGGCTTAATTAACACTGTTGACTCTTTTCTTCCCGGCCCCAGCACGAATCCGGTTCGGTTAAATGGTTGCTGAGGTGTGTGGCCAGAGGGGGTGTTTACGTGAAGCATTTCGAACGGAGTCGTAGCGTATTTGTGGTACTTGTGAATTGTTGCGGCTTAGAACCCCCTCCCCCTTTGCGCGAAGTAGGGACATCTCAGCATTCCGGAGTTCACTTCAGTGAGTTCCAAATCAGATTTATTGATCGCAACTTGCATTCCGCATGCCTCTAAGTAACTGTAGGATTAAACTGGCGTTAGTACCAACAGCACCATGGGATTTTTATTTATCTGGCTAGAAGTGTGAAGTGCAAACCACATAGAAAGCTTTTTCAATATTAAGAGATATTTTACCACGTGCTTCAGCTTAACAATTGTGTCAGTAATTATTCTTGAAAGGGTCAGGATGGTGGTGTTTGTGAGTTTAGTGGAGACAAAACCATGAGGACGGCATTTTTCTGTAACGCAATAGACTTAATCCTTTTAAGGAAGAAGTGGTAATATGTTCACGACAGATAGATCTAGAGTCGCTTAGAATCACAATCGCAGGCGAATCTCTGTTCTTCCTGCAAATGTATCGAAAATGTGGTAAAAGAAGCGCCTGTATAATGTAGCGAACAGGTAAGTTTCGGTGAGAAAACCATAAATACGAAATATATACTAAAATGTCGTCCTGTATGTCTACGAGCATGTTAAGTTGGAGAGAGTCTTCCGGGGTTTATCAGGACAACGCCACGATCAATTTATGAAGGGTTTCAAAAAATGTGTTTGTTCTAGCGCCATTTTCAGCTTACCTACCTCAGGTATGCTGCCCGCTCTTCCCGTCTGCGCCTGCTATCACGAATTCTTTACAGCATTTCGTGCGTATGTGTACATCGATCATTATACTTTATTTTGAAAATGTCATAAAGGTAGTAGCGTGCGCAAGTGACGAATCTTCGCAGTGGCGGGGAAATAAATGTCTTTGTACTAGATTTCGTCGATACATTGCCTCTGTAAAAGTTTTGAATGAGCGAGAGTACCTTTATTTCGGGACTCAGTTGACATGACAACTGAAGGCTGAAGTAGGTCGCAGATACTGAACGAATGTATACTCATTGGGCGACGGTCCGCTCAAATGCGTCACATGCATATTTTCGTTCCTATATATATATATATATATATAAGAGATGAGTAGTAGACCCTCGGAATTGGCAGCAAAAATGCGGAAAGCGTTTATTCAACGTTTCAGCCGGAGACCGGCCTTCATCAGGCCGGTCTCCGGCTGAAACGTTGAATAAACGCTTTCCGCATTTTTGCTGCCAATTCCGAGGGTCTACTACTCATCTCTGCCTTCACGCCTCCGGCCTATTCACCACCATGACTGCTATATATATATATATATATATACATATAGAAACAACTTAATGAGCAAACAGACATTGAAGCCAAGGAAAGCATAGGGGAAGTTACTTGTGGTATTGTAATTGTGGAGAAAGTAGAAAAGAATTAAAGTGGACGTAAAGACACTCCCAGGATAATAAGTACATAAATACACAATAAAGTGTACGGGGGGACGAGCGCCTTCGTAGCTCAGTTGGTAGAGCATCGGACGCGACATCCGAAGGTCGTGGGTTCGGGTCCCACCGAAGGCAGGCTTGTCTTTTCGTCCACTTTAATTCCTTTCTACTTTCTCCACAATTACAATACCACAAGTAACTTCCCCTATGCTTTCCTTGGCTTCAATGTCTGTTTGCTCATTAAGTTGTTTCTAACAAATAAAGAACGAGCCCTTGACCCCTTCCCTTTCGTTATATATATAATATATATATATATATATATATATACTGAGGCTCTGACTCCGTCCATCCTGTCCGTCGAAAATTCCTAGCCCCCCCGAAAAAAATTTCTGGCTACGCCACTGCCCCCCTCCCCTTCAATAGTGGCAGTCCCGACCCGCGCGCGCGACCCAGAGGCGGTTTCCGCTCAGCTCACCTTGGAAGCTTTGGGTCGCCCATTGGTGTCTCCGTTTCCAGGAGCTCCCATCATTGCCGGGCCCGCCCTCGCGATAGACCTGCTCCGGGACCTAGGTCTCGTGTTTTCTCTGGCTCCAGGCGTGGACTGTGGCTCAGTGTGCCTCGACCGAGAGCGGGCGCGAGAACAGGAGAGGGACCTGTGTCGCCCTCGTGACTCATCCTCTGGCAACGAAAAGTCCTGTCTTTGCCTATAGTGACTTTGCGCCTTGAGTGTTTCTTCCTCCTGTTGTTTCCTCCGTTCCCACTGGCCTTTCTTGACCAGGTAAGGAGTCCTCTACTTCGCGTGACATTTTCTATCTCCGGTCTGGTGCCCTTTGCCGCAAAGTCGACATCTCGGTTCGCATTGGTGTTCTTCCAGTGGATCCTCACAGCCACAGCCTCTACATCTTTTGCTTTCTGGGTTGGGGCAAACGTCGGATCTGTGTCCGAGCCTGCCACATGCGTAGCACGTATCGTACTGTTTCTTGTATAGCACGCAACGGTGTTCAGTTCCATTGTAGTAGATGTAGTGTGGCACTACACTTCCGTCAAATACGACGATGGCATTTGCCGTTTGGCCCATTCGCTTCGCGTGCAACACGTTGGGTTGTGCTCATTGACGAGATGTCTCTCTATGTCTTCAGGGGTGTCCTCGTCGGGTATCCCGCGGATGATACCTTTGCTTGTGTTTTCGGGCGCTGCTGCATATGCGCTCGCTTCGTACTCTTTTTCTCCCATGCGTAGCTTGGAGATTGCGCAGTATCTTCTGGCCCTCTCTTCCGATGAAGTGCTGACAACTATTATGTTCTGTCTTTCGTTCACACGAAAGATATCGCCTCTTGTCTCCTCTTGTCCCAGTCCGGCCGCATTGCGTATGCTGTCGCCGATTCGAGCAGCACGATGTGTCGCGGTACTGAAGCCGTCTTTGGGGCATACGATGCCCTTGATATCGTCCACTGGCAGGTTCGGTTTCTTGCTCGCCATGCGGAGTCTTCGCAAATTTCTGGCTGCTCTTCTTATATAGGTTTCTTCCTT
Source organism: Hyalomma asiaticum (assembly GCA_013339685.2). NCBI lineage: Eukaryota > Metazoa > Arthropoda > Arachnida > Ixodida > Ixodidae > Hyalomma > Hyalomma asiaticum. The sequence goes on from CM023485.1 coordinate 127,928,440, forward strand.
GTTCAACGTGGCCACTTCCTGCGCAGCCGGATTTGCCTCCTCGACAGGTGTCGTGTTTTTCTTATGCTTGGCACGTGCTTCAAGCCACCCCTTGTTATTTCGGATCTCCTTCGGCGATATGTCTTTACCTTCGACGACTACGACGCCCATAATGGTCGTAAGTTAGGCCGTAGAACGAGTCGCGAGGGGGCCGCAAACTTCCCGCGTTAGGCCTGGACGCCGGCCGCGTTCGCGGCGGACGCTCTTGCGCCGAGCAGTGCTGCGGTAGGCTTAGTTCGCTTGCCGACGTGGTTCCACAAAAACGTCGTTGCAGTGACCAGAAAATTGGCTCACCTCCAAAAACTTGAGACCAGCCGGCCCCCCGGACCTTGGCGAATCTTCTGAGATATGTGTCGTTGATCGTGGATCTGAATTTCTGCCACAAACATCGAAAAACTGCGGCGCCGACGTGAAGCGCGTCCGCACTCTCTGGCCCCCTAGTGGCCAACCTCAGAAACCATAGCGAAAGAAAAAAAGTTAAGAGTGGACATTCCCATAGACCCCGGCGGCCCAATCGACCCTAGCGCACCTGGTGTTTGGTGAGAGCAACTGGCCTGCGCTTCCCGTTTCGGTTTCACTGGCGCGAATTTTGGATTACTGTGCGCAACCGACGTTTGGCTATGGCGAAAGTTAATGATTCAGACCAGTTTTCTCCGCCCAAATAGCAAGGCTATTGTTTGTCGTTTTGATTTAGCGATTCCATATTTTGTCTAGCTCAAAATTGTGCGTGCGAATTGAGGTCATGACGTAATCTTTATTTCGACTAAGTTATAACAGAAAGAGATGCGGGTAATCATATTTCACTACGGCTTTATTCATCGCGCTTGTTTTTCTTTTGGAACAAGCGGTCAATCTATATATCAATCAAAGAGACAGAGTACCCGCAATGTTTTTATTCCAAAGCAAAGTAGAGGCTGAGCATATAAAACGCACAAAATGAGAAGACCATCGCACATCCCGTGGTAGGCGGAAGAAACTCGTCCCTGGCTTCTTGTGGGTTCTGCCATTGTTCAAGCACCACGACACACAGCAGTGGCTGCCGTAGCTTCGACCGCCGGACGGCATGGCATCAGCACGGTCTGAAAATGTCAGTAAATGCACAGCAGGATTTATTCGTGGCCCGAGGCTTCGGGAAACGCGTCGTGAAGCATGCGAGGCCCAGCGACCGCTCCTCAACAGGGAGTTTTCGAATAGCGTACGCAAAGCTTGCGGGCGTAGCGTTGCGGGCTTCACTTAAGGCGAGCGCGCGAGCGTACGACCCATTCGCCGCTACGCCGCTATTGGAAAACTCCCTAATGTTTCGCACCGAGGTCAGCGCACAGCACGCGTCGCCTCATCTTGACGCCGTGCCCCCGTTTGCTATACTGGGGCGCAATACGCGTACCACGATGGGACGGAGGCGTTCCGTTCCATCGAGCCGAACGCGATTCTGCATACGTTGCACAATCTTCACGTCTTGCCGCCGCATACAGCCTCAAACTGTTTTTTTAGCGAACCTCGCCATCCTCACAAGCTCCAGAAAAAGGTTACAACTGCGCGAATAAGACACCACGTAAGAAACATAGAAACACCCACCCACACGAAGCGCAACTTGTGTGGGCGTGTTTATGTTTCTTACATGGCGTCTTATTCGCGCAGTTGTAACCTTTTTCTGATTCAATGACCCAACTAGCCCAACAACATGTAATTCAACAAGCTTCGCTTGAAAACGTACCTCACCTGCTGTCTCAAACACGAAAACACCGAAGCAGCCGATGTTGACGAAACCTTCCCGCTGTCATGCCTGGGCTTGTCGCATGCTGGTATGGCGGGTACTTCGGCGCGAATCGTAGATGCTGCCTATGGCAGTGCGGCTGAACAAAAATAACCACGTAATTTGTGTTGAATAAATTGTTTTTGTATATAAAGAACATGCCAAATATGGGCTCATAATTATTATTTTGTAAAAAAACATTCTGTTGAATTGATGATAACTTTTTGTTTTTCGCACTTGCGTCCTCTGGCGTTTCGTGAGAGCACTAGTTTGTTACGTGGTCGTGACGTACTTCCTGAGGCCAGATTTCGCGGAGTGACCACTTTTTTTTCTTTCTCTATGGACAAACCGTAGAGAAAGAAAAATGGAGAAACCTTTTACTTCGCCTGCGTGTATTAGAAGCTGAAGCGCTAGTGGGCAGACGCGCAGAGCTAGCCATTGCCACCGATCGTCCCCTAACTCTGCAAATATGCCCCGAAAATTCATGCCTGTATTTGATGAAAAGTGAGATGATCTCAATGCTTACTTCAGGCGTTTCGAGGTGGTTGCTACGGAAGCAAGGAGGTTTAAAAAGAATGCTGGTGTGGCAGCGCCCGCTGAACTTTACCGCGATAAGTGAAGCCGGCGTTTTCCCTTAGTTCAGCCCTAAAAGCTTGCCTAAGTGTGCAGAAACCAGTATCAGTTCAAGCGTTCTTGACCTGCTAATGTAAACCCTAGACTAATATTAATGTAAAAGCGCGTTGTTTTGATTTAATAGACTACCATTGAACTATCAATGCCGCGATATTGCAAACAAATTTTCGCGACGTTCATGTTTCATCCAAAAGCCCCGTGGCACAAACAGGCACATCAAGGATTGTCTGCCTAGCAAAATCGATCGCTTTAAAGGTGTTAGAAGCGTGAGGAAAACGCTTTTTCTTTTGTGCTATTTGAATGCTGTTAATCGATGCCCTGAGTAAGATGGCGGCTGACGGCTTCACCGTTAGCACAAAGTCTCCACTCCAGAATTTTTTTAAACCTCCTTGTACGGAAGTGGGCCGCGGGGTTGAGCATGCTTCTGATAGGCGAGGGGAGAGGTTTTTCGCAGTACGTTCCACATGGGCTCGCTCTGCGCATGCCCGGCCGTCGCCTAGCAACCATGGGCCGCGCTCGCTCGCTCGCTCTCCTCCTGCTCCCCTCGCACACGTCGCACGCATACACCTGGCCTCGAACAGCGCGCGCTAGCAGACGCTTTGCGCGAGTGTTATTCTACTGCGTTCGATATAAATGTTACTTCATTACATTTTCAAGGTGAGAACTTCAGCGCTGCCGGAGCACGCGCCAGTGCTTGCCTCATCTCTTATGTCATTCGTCCTGGTTCATACTGCAGTTCTTACCTGCAAATTTATTCAGTGTACGGCAACCTCTATCGCTCGCAAATGTCAGCCGCCTGTCCACGCGGTAGCAATAAAGGCGACACGTCATTGTTCATCGTATGGCTGTCCTGCTGCGCTAAAACTGTGTATCGGATATGGTGCGTTGCTGGGGAGGCTGCGGTTCATCCAAGATTGCATGTATTGCGCGGCATGTGGTGCAAGACGTCCACGTGTGTAGCAGAAAAATATCTTTAAGAAAAAGCATCATTGGCATCCGCGCTGACCACTTTATGAACTTTGGCATATCCAAGGAAAACTTGTCTGTTTTCTTACGATATACCCACGCACAATTGTCGCAGTAATGAGCAGGCAGGAATGAGAAAATGAGGACTACTGACCACTGCGCATCAAGAATCAAAATTTATTTTGTTAGAACTTATTTACTAATAAATAAGCTACAAAGAAGAAGGTCACATATTTAAGGGATTGCTGCAGCAGTTAGCAAGCAAGACTAATGCTGCCACAAGAAACACATCAGAGGCAGAGTCTACATTTCATTATTCAATGATTCTAATGAATCTCACGAATTGTTCAATAAGCATAAAAATAATATTTCATAGCAATGACCAATATACACCAGGTAAATACGCATTGACGGCTCAGAAATGAATATGAGTCATAAAAGAATACGGCGCAAACATTATTGCAGCTACTTAAAACAAACAAGAATAACTAAAAATAAACGCTGGTATGAGGAGCAGATTGCACTAAACCGCAGCGAAGAAGAGCACCACGACAAAACATTGTTGATAAAGTACAACGAAAGGAACAAAGATGTCACGTAAAGTGTGCATAATCCAAGGACCATTGTCTGCTAGCACACAGTCTTTGACAATCTTTAGCAATATGAACCAGCAAAAGATGACACAGCCAAATGAAGTATATTGGATTCGTCTAGCTAGAATAAATGGAGCACTGGCTTGCAAGCTATGAAGGGTGCATATTAAAAATAGTTTTATTTATTTCAGTATCTTTGCTCCAAGGCACCAAACATTACCAGTTGTCTTACAAATCAAAAAGGTGATTTGTAACATTCTCTCATAGTTTCAGCCTTTCTTCCTACCCTTCCCCGTGAGACCCAGTGCTCTTCAGGGGCAGATGGTCTTTCTGTAACTGCAGTTTTTTTCACTTAAACTCCAGCTGCTGCTGATGCCAATGCTCTTTTTTTTGGCTGTCATTCCTGACGAACCTTTTGTTGGTGAGCCTCGTACAGCGATTCCACTGCTTGCGGTCACATTTTCTTCAGCGAGGATTCTCGCCTCGTGTAACGCGCCAAACAAGCGTTGCAACGCTGTGTCATTGTGAATGTAGTGTAGGGAAGACAATAGGCGCTCGGCATTGGCCCTTATTTTAGATTTGAGATGGTGCCTACTTTGTTCAGATGTTTTCTGCAAGCTACACTCAAGCTGTTCGGTGACCACATCAGGTAGCACTTGTGTCTTCTGTATCAGCAGACGAGCAGCCTGTGACAGCATGGCCAGTCATGTTCGGCCCTTCCCTGTATTCCACAGGTAAACGTGAAAAGCCCCACCCATTAACAAGTAAAAAAAACGGCAGCAAAATGCTTGCATGGCAACTTTGTCTTTTTGAAGTCGAAGCACGTACAGCTTAGAGCACTGCAGTTAACTTCATGGAAGCCGCCACCTTGGCTCACAGAACGAACGCGAAACATTCCTTCTTCACTGCCGACTTCCACGTAGTCTCACCCGTAATCAGATGCTCGTGTGAGCCGCTCCATAATGTGCTTTGCTACAACAGGGGGCCTGCCGTGCAGGAAATCGGGCACATCATGATGATAAAGGCGGTATGAGGGCGAAAAACTCAGATTTGCTTGCAAGAACTGCACCTCTTTTTCTGGGAAAAAGCTTTCAACTAAGACTCAAAAGCCCTTGCAGGCTACGGCGACCGCTAGGTATGCCTTGAGCTCCTTGTTTTTTGATTCTGTCCCGTTTTCGTCCCGAAAGTGAGGTCCAACCTGTACATGCTCACCCACATTTCTTTTTCTGAGAGCCACTTACTGCCTAAATAGGATTGCAGCTTCTCGTTCCCGACCCATTGTTGTGACTGCCTCAAGGTTTCAATTGCTTTGGTCAAGTAATTCTCATTCGTACTAGCTGCTATTTTCTTCAGCATTTTCTTAACGTCGTCAATATCTTGTACTTCATTTTTTTTTTGAAAGCCACCTGTGCCAAGCCTGTGTTCTGGGTGAAAGTCATACAGGACTGGGCGACTGGTCGGGAAGGCAGCAGAAAGTGCGCTGATCTCTGCCTGGCTATAATCCACCATCCAAAACTTAGCACACAGAGTTGGATTCCAGGCCTTAAAGATGCTTAGTCCCTCTTGAATGGAGTGAGCAGTTTCAAATTGTACGATGAAAGCACCTACAATAGCATAGCTGTCACAGCCGCCAGGTGTTCTCGGCCGCCCTCGTGTCCAACGAGATAAGGCGTGGAAATGTGCGGAGCGAGGTTCGGCGTCCTTTGTAAAAAGGGAAAAAGCCGCTAATTGCCTCCCGAGGAAAAGCTTGGACTTTCGGACCGTTGTATCGCCAACGCCTCTGGACGCCGCCGGCACCGCTGAAGAAACGCAGCCGCCGGGCCGGGGCCCCCAGTAGCGGGGCGGCGCGCTTTGTCCAACTTAAGATGCCGTCAGGCGGAAGGGAGAATGATTCTGGCCCGATTTGGCTGCCACGGCAGTTGATGTTTTGACCAGCTAGAGAGCAGTCAGCGGTGTCGCGGGTCTCGTGTAGTCGTCGGGCATGTAGCAGCCGAAGTGACGAAAACAGTCGTGCACAACATCAGGCCCTCTCTTCGTCTACCGAAGCCGGCGAGGCACCAGTGACACCCGTCAACTCCTCTACGTAAGCGTCACGACCATTTTTGTTGGACATTTCCGTAGGGCATAATTATTTTCTTTTAATGTTCTTTTTCTATTCACCGAATTCCGGTGTCAGAAGGAAGCGTGCGCTGCGCCGCGCCAGAGATAGTGCATCGAGTTAGTTCTCGTTATGTTTTCTTTTCATCTAGTTATTTTATTACCAATATTAACTCCTGCGTTGTTTATATTTTTATTGATACCTTGTCGCATGTATTCCCTCCGAGTTCATGTCGCGCGTGTTCCTATATTCTGAGTTCATTTCTTTGTGCAATTGTTTATTGCCTTGCTCGTGATTGAATGCTTTTGCTTTTGTTTCTAAGCGCCTATCCGTGTTTGAGAGTGCGTCAGTCAGGACCAACACCACCACACGTGCCACCTGTACGGGTCGGCCGGCGAACTCAAAACAAAGTGTAGCACTTCCAGGCTTTCAGGGCGTCGCAGGCCTAAGCGTAAGTGGAAGCCTGCGAGTCTGTCGACTCGCCGCTACTGAACGGCGGGCCTGAGCGAAGTGTGTGACATACTCTGGCGTCCGCGACATAGGACTGGCCAACCGAGTGGTGGTGCCTGGGGGACTGACGTAACGCATTCAGTGCTCTAGTGCGTAACCATCCAGTTATGGCTTTGTGCTTGTTCTACAGTGCCTGGAAATGGATGACACGGATTTAGATATGCTGATTGAGCAGGGAAAAACCTTGGGTATTGAAGGCAGTGAGCTATATGCTTTTGTTGAAAAAGAACGAAATAGGCGAAACGAGGAGCGCAAGGCGGAACGTATTTGGTACAGAGAACATGCGGAACGGGAGAATGAGCAGAGAAGAGAAAGATCGAGAACAAGAATTCAGGAAGAGAAAGAGCTTTTGCTGTTGCGGCAGGAGGCCACTCCACATTCAGGTCAGAGCTCAATAGCAGAACTGTCAGGTCGCGCACATCACATCAGCCCTCACACACTGATGCCACCTTTTAACGAGGAGCGTGACGACCTCGACGCATACCTGAGGAGATTCGAGCACGTAGCGCAAAGTCAAAAGTGGCCCCACGAAGACTGGGCAACGGCCTTAAGCCTCTCCTAAGTGGTGAAGCGTTGAATGTCTTTAGTAGAATGTCGGCGTCGGAGTGTACCGACTACGAGAAGTTGCGCAAGGCGCTCATTTTCCGCTTCCGTCTTACTGAAGAGGGCTTTCGCGAGCGATTCCGAACAGCCAGACCAACGAACAACGAAACCTGTTCACAGTACCTCACCCGCCTAAGGAACTTTTTCGAGCGGTGGGTTGAACTGTCTGGCGCGGGCAACAGCTACGAGGCTCTCTTCGAGCTGCTGTTGAAGGAGCAATCTCTGAGCACTTGCGCAACCACCCTGCAACTTTCCCTGAAAGAAAAGAGGGAAGCCTCGCTAACAGACATGGTGCCGAGGGCGGAGCAGTGCACCGAGGCTCATGGGTGGCAGAACTTCTCAAAGGGTGCATCTGCAACGGAACAGCCCAAAACGACATTTAAGCAGCCCATCCAGAACAGCGACGTACAGCCGCGAGCCGGAACCAAGCGACAGCCAGAAAAATACTGTTTTCTGTGCTCACGCTCAGGGCATAGCACCGAGACCTGCAGGGTACGTGTCTAACAGCAAAAAGGGGGACACTAGAAAATCGTGTCAAGTGTGAGGCAAACCAGGTCATCCGACTTGGAAGTGTTGGAAGAGAGGCACGCCGAACTTGAGCGCACTGCTCAGAGTCAGCCGCGTCTTGCATTGAAGATGGATTGGTAGAAGTGAAGAACGGTGAAAAGGTGCCGGTCGTGAATGCGGGTCTTACGGAAAGGTCCACGAAGACGGTTGATCGACTGCCTGTGGTCACTGGTTTGGTGGGAGGCAAGGAGGTACGCGTCCTCCGAGACACGGGCTGCAATACCGTCATAGTCAAAACGAGCCTGGTAAAAGAGGAAGATTTTACTGGGACAAAGGCACCAGTTTACCCCTTAGATCGATCTGTGCGGATGTTGCCTGAAGCGTGGATAGATGTCGGCACACCGTACTATTCAGGCTGACTAAAGGCGAAATGCATTGAAAGCCCGATATACGAGCTCGTGCTGGGTAACGTGGGAGGTGCCAGACCGGCCAATGACCCAGCTTTGTACTGGAGACTCCCAGCAATGCAAGATGTGGCTGGCACAAACGCTTCTCAGAGCGGAAGAAAAGAAATTAAGCAGCGTTCCGTAGATTACAGTGCAGGGGAAAGCCCCTTAGTGCAGGAAGCACTTCAGGCAAATCCCGTTATTACGCGCTCGCAAAGCGGCAGGCAAGCGGAACAACAAAAGCTGTGGGTACCCCAAGTTTCACCAGGAATTAGCAGGGAAGCGCTGGTCTTGGAGCAGAAGAACGACCCGACTTTACGCTCGAGCTTCAGTAACCTGGAAATCGAAAGATGCAACAAGAACGGCGACCCCCACTTGTTCTTCACACAAGATGGGTTGCTGCAAAGAAAATTCGTGTCCGAGTCGGGTGAAGAATTCTCCCAGGTGTTCGTCCGAAAAAAGCTGCGAGGCTCGGTAATGCAGCTGGCGCATGACAGTGTGATGGGAGGACACCAGGGGGCGAAGACGACGCTCTCGAAGATTAGGACCGAGTTCCGCTGGCCAGGAATGCAGGCCGATATCAAGCGTTTTGTTGCGTTATGCGACATCTGCCAGCACACCGCGCCTAAGGGACACACCAGGCAGGCACCGCTGATTTAGGTGCCAATTATAGCGACACTTTTTGAGAAGGTGGCAATTGACATAGTCGTTCCCCTGAATCCCAGATCGGCTCAGAGGAACAATATATACTGACCATGGTCGACTATGCCACACGGTACCCAGACGCTGTTTGCGCCGCCTAGCGTGGAAACGGAAAGGGTAGCCGAAGCGCTGGTGGAAATGTTCTCGGGCGTCGGTGTGCCTCGCGAAGTCTTAAGTGACCGAGGTACGAACTTGACTTCTGAAGTAATGAAGGAAGTCAGCCGCCTGCTCTCTGAAGCAGCTGCACACGACCCCGTACCATCGGATGACAGACGGCCTAGTGGAGCGATTTAATGGGACACTCAAGCAGATGATAAAGCGCATGTGTCAGGAGAAACCCGCGGGCTGGGACCGCTACCTTGCTCCGCTCGTACTAGCCTACCGGGAGGTACCGCAGGAGAGCCTCGGATTTTCTCCGTTTGAGCTGTTTACGGAAGGAGTGTACGGGGCCCGCTAGAGGTCCTAAGAGAGCTCTGGACGGACGCATCCCTTTCGGAAGAACTCAAGACCACGTACGAGTACGTCATCTCGTTACGGGAGAGATCGGACGCACCTGCCAGCTATTGCATGAAGAGCTCGAGAGGGCCGGTTAGCGATACGGCAAGTATTACAACTTGAAGAGCCGAAAGCGATCTATGAAGCTTGGGGGACAAGTGCTGATACTCTTGCCCACTCAGAAGCATAAGCTGTTAATGCAGTGGAAAGGGCCATTTAACGTTGTCAGCAGAAAGGGATGAAATTGAGGTTGGGCACTCTACCAAGATATTTCACATTATTATGCTGAAAGCGCTACCGGACTCGCAACCCGGAGGTTGCTGTAGCTGAGGCTGTTGTCAACTGCGAAGACGACGAAAGCTGGGAGATCGAGCTTTTACCGCCTCGTCAAGCACAAACGTCCCAGGACGTCAGGGTATCCGAACATATGACGATGCAGCAGAAAGCGGTTGTCACCCTGTTGCTTCAGGAGCACCAGAAGATCTTTTCCGATCTTTCGGGCAAAACAGAGCTGGCCGAATGGAAACAGGAGCTAACCAGTGAACACCCTGTGTACGTCCGACACTACCCAGCACCCAATGCCGTTCGCAGTAACGCAGATTATAGAGGAAGAGGTGGCCGACATGCTGACGCTGGGTATCATCGAAAGATCAGAGTCGCCTTTCAATTCCCCCGTACGCGGTACGAAAGCCGGACGGATAACACAGACTGTGCATCGACTTCCGCAAGCTAGATGAAGTGTTGGTGGATGACGCTGAGCCCATCCCTCGATGAGACGAGTTGCTGGCCACTGTTGGCACCAAGAAATTTTTCTCCAAGCTGGATTTTAAGAAAGGATATTGGCAGGTGCCTCTAACACCTGATGCAAGGCCTAAGATAGCGTTCGCTACCGACACAGGGCACTATCAAATTCGGTATATGCCTTTCGGGATCAAGACCGCTCCGGCAGTGTTCACGAAGCTCATGAGGTGCGCGCTGTCCGACCTATCGGACGTTGCGTATTACTACGACGACGTGCTCGTCGCAAGCGCAACGTGGGAGCAGCACTGCAGTACACTCCGAGAAGTTTTCCGGCGAATTTCTGAGGCCGGACTGACGGTCAAACCAGGAAAGTGCGAAATTGGCATGCAGCACATATCTTTCCTTGGACACAACGTCAGCGCTGGAAATTGGCCCCGCTGTCGGCAACCTTGGAAAAGATAAAGAAGGCAGCTCGACCGAAAACAAAACGACAGGTTCGTTCCTTCCTCGGGCTAACGGGCTACTACCGAGAGTTCATTGACGACTACGCGTCGCTTACAAGCCCCTTGTCCGACCTCACAAGGAAGGGATTTCCTCACACTGTGGAATGGGGCGAGGACCAGGAAAAGGCGTTTGTGCGGCTCAAGGAGCTCCTGACGACCGCACCCATACTGAAGCTGCCCGATTTCGAGCGACAATTTGTCCTTCGGACTGACGCATCTGACAGGGGAATCGGAGCTGTGCTCCTCCAAGAGCACGATAATGTGCTCCAACCGGTGGCCTACGCAAGCCGAAACTTGCTGTCCAGAGAGACAACGTACGTCACCGTCGAGAAAGGAGCTCTTGCTCTTGTGTGGGGGGTAGAAAAAGTTTCAAGTTTTGCTGTATGGGCGATGGTTTGTAGTACAAACCGATCATGAGCCCCTGAAGTTCATTCAGGCGGCAACGTCGACCAATAGCCGCGCACTCCGGTGGAGCCTTAAACTCCAACACTACAGTGTCCGGGTACAGCACATCCAGGGCTCCGAGAATGTCGGAGCAGACTACATGAGTCGCGTAGATAACTGCGAGGCGTGATTCCGCGCCGGAATACCGGAATGCTTACACGGGAGTGCGACAAAGCGAGTTATTTTTCGTATGCTTTTGCTCTGTATATCTCTCATGGTTGGGTCAATATATCTTTAATGATTTGTAAGCATTTCTGTTTTGTGTGTTTTGCGCATGCCTTGTGCATTGTTAAAATGACGGCAGGTTATCTCACACTTATCGTTGATGACTGCAGTGACATCCGTGTGTTTAAATTATACAAAGTGTTGTTAATCTACTGCCTTTCATGAACACAGTGCCGGTGTTTGCTGCTTTGTGTGTGACTGTGAACTGGGGCGCGACATATGTGACGTCGGACATCTCGTGCCAGTGAGTGCATCTTGATTGTTTATGCGTGATCGTCCCGTCAGAGAACTGCTGCGCGCAAGGTGCAATCGTGCACGACTGGGACACTGATGAACTTCTCGAACTCTGCGCGTTTGTGATTTTTTAATATATTGCGGAGCAATATTCTTGAGGAGGGGGCAGTGTCACAGCCGCCAGGTGTTCTCGGCCGCCCTCGTGTCCAATGAGATAAGATACGGCGTGGGAATGTGCGGAGCGAGGTTCGGCGTCCTTTGGAAAAAGGGAAAAAGACCGCTGATTGCCTCCCGAGGAAAAGCTTGGACTTGCGGGCCGTTGTATCGCCAACGCCTCTGGACACCACCGGCACCGCCGTAGGAACGCATCCGCCGGGCCGGGGCCCCCCGTAGCGGGGCGGCGCGCTTTGTCCAACTGAAGATGCCGTCACGCGGAAGGGAGAAGATTTTGGCCCGCTGCCACGGCAGTTGATGTCTTGACCAGCTAGGGAGCAGTCAGCGGTGTCGCGGGTCTCGTGTAGTCGTCGGGCATGGAGCAGCCGAAGTGACGAAAACAGTCGTGCACAACATCGGGCCCTCTCTTCGTCTACCGAAGCCGGCGAGACACCAGTGACACCCGTCAACTCCTCTACGTAAGCGTCACGACCATTTTTGTTAGACATTTCGGTAGGGCATAATTATTTTCATTTAATGTTCGTTTTCTATTCGCCGAACTTCTGTGTCAGAAGGAAGCCTGCGCTGCGCCGCACCAGAGACAGTGCATCGAGTTAGTTCTCGTTATGTTTTCTTTTCATCTAGTTATTTTATTACCAATGTTAACTCCTGCGTTGTTTATATTTTTGTCGATACCTCGTCGCATGTATTTCCTCCGAGTTCCTGTCGCGCGTGTTCCTATAGTCTGAGTTCATTTCTTTTTGTAATTGCTTGTTGCCTTGCTCGTGATTAAATGCTTTTGCTTTTGTTTCTAAGCCCCTATCCGTGTTTGAGAGTGCGTCAGTCAGGACCAACACCACCACACGTGCCACCCGCACGGGTCGGCCGGCGAACTCAAAACAAAGTGTACCACTTCGAGGCTTTCAGGGCGTCGCAGGCGTTTTGTAAGTGGAAGCCTGCGAGTCTGCCGATTATCCGCTACTAAACGGCGGGCCTGAGCGAAGTTTGTGACAATAGCAACTAGAAGTTTTCACCACAATAAGGAAGAGCGGAAGGGCATAGTCCGTTGTTTCGTATGTAGCATCAAGACATACGACATCATCACTATACTTAATTAGCAACTCTTTCATGAACTCAGTCTGAACGCAAAGCAGCAGTGTCTGCTCGCATTTCTGTGCCACGCTTTCCAAGGCGTCACAATCAACTAACTCGGCCTGCGGTTCCTTTTGTCCTTCTGGTTCATTTTCTAGAGACTTCACATGATAGGCTCGAAAAAAAAGCAACTTGTTCCAGGTGCCTTCTTTTCCAGTTCTTCTACGTACACTGCCACATTTTCTTGATCAAACGAACTAAGTCTGTCCTTACGGAGAGCCTTCTGGATACGGTTTTTAGATGCGAAGCAGCTGTTTGACTAGCCTGTGTAACGCTATCCGTCCGTCCGCACAAGCGCGAGGCAACGCGCTTCCCTCGGCGAAGGTGTTGGAGCGGTGACAAGTACGTCACGCCGCAGCTGGGCGTTGACGTCACGCTCCCCTCGCACGCTTCCCTCGCAGGTGCGCGCGTACGTCACTCTCTCCCTCACCCGCCGGAGCACCCGCAGGTGCCGGCTCCAACGCCCGCTCGCCTCCCGTGTCTGCGTTTCAAACAAACGTTTACGCCAGTAAACGCCACACCGAGTTTCGCTTCAAACTGTTCTTCCAGCAACCGCGTTAGCGCCGTTCAACCCGCGACGCCACCCGTGCTCAACGCTGCTGTTTCGCATCCCATCAGGGTTCGCTTCGTAGAGATGGTCCAAGTTTTTTCTTTTAGTCAGTCTTTGTCGGGTATAAATCCCTGCATGTGAAGGGGGAACTGCTGTTTGGGAAGAGCACATCTCGGACAAAGAACCTTAAGCAGCTCTCAACAGTCTTTACAGAGGTCACATCTTGTTATACCAGCTCACAATTTTTTTGTACACTTCTGAATTTATCGGCTGTGCATTGCCTGCACAGCGAGCATCAATGTCGTGATTAGAGTGACTTTCCCTATCGGACGTAGAGACATAGAAGCGATGTTGGCGCAGAACAGGTTTACCACTAGCTTCTTCTTGTAATGCCAATCTCAGTCAGGACAACACTTCCTTTGAAGCTATTTCGTGTTGCCATTTGGTACATTGTTGTGGGATGTTGACGTAAAAAGAAGAGCAAAAAGCATACAATAAACAGCGGAAAGCCAACGAGCGATATATATTAGGCTATATGTGTTTTTTTTTGTTTACCTTGAATTCCGGGTACAACTCCACTTGTTTCACATTCAACGTTACAGTGCACCCCTTCTTTGTCCCCTGCAGCTTCACCTTTTTTCGCTGGCAGGTAGCTGCTGACCAGTCGGCATCCTTCTCCTATTGTATGAAATGAGATACGGAACATCAGTATGCTGCAAATAATGGCAATCGTGTACGGATGAGCACTTGTTGTTTGTGTTTTGGTATTATACGTTCACTTAGGAGCAGCCGTCCACGTGTCCTCTTGGGTATAGGTGCCACTGGCTCACACTTAAACTAGCATTAGAGTTTAACCCTCCCTCGCCCACTCCCCATAAACTACGTTAAGCAGGGTTTTATAACAAGATTTAAAGTGCCTACCACAAGAAATGCTAATCGGTGTGGACGTTTAATCTATTTAATCTGATTAATATCCCCTTTAAGTGATTACTGCACGGTTATAACTAGGTCTATTGATTTACATGCATATTACCTAAAAAGAAAAAAAAACTGCATTGTTATTTCAGCTTTGCTAAAGCTGTAAATCTTTGCTAAAGACGCATTATTTCCAAAGTCGTTCCCTTTGTCGTTATTTGTTGCGCAATGTGTGATGTTCTACGAGGGACGCACTGCCGCTCCCGGCAAATAGGCATGCCGCCGCTCCGGGACTCGCAAGCTCCGGCTTCCAGACACTCAGCCGCGCGGCCACAGCGACTTTTCCCGTCTAGAAGGACGCAACGCCCGAACCGCGCCTTCGCAAGCAGCCGCCGTTTTTTTGGAAAAATAAAGGAGTTCGTAACCTGCAGCCGCGCGGTGTGGTTCTTCCCGCGCAACGGAATCCCACGCAAACCCCGCTACTTAACACAATGTGCTACTCATTTATATGGATTTCAAGTCGCTCTGAAACTACAGCAGTCGTACGAATTGCGGTATTACATTTTTACGTGCATTCGGCAATGACACAAGGCACTGGAAGTCCTGCTGTTGAATAAGGCTCACTTGAGTCTCATTTCAGACAATGTAATATTTTAGGTTAGCGTTTTTTCATTAATACCTGATTAAAACCTGATCACCATTAAGGCGTTAATGAGTTGATGTACAGATGAAAGGGTAAATTTTGACGCCCTACATAATAACCAAAGAAAGGTAAAAACAGTCCAAATAAGTAATAAACGTTAACGATATCGATCTGCATGGGCTGGCTTTTTTGTTTCTCTAAAGCCTTCTGGTCGCGAAGGGATGTCAAACTGGATGCGCAAGCAGGAGTTTGTGCGACGTCGATAAAGATGTGTGTGCGACAAATTAAACTTTCCGTATCGGCTCGATGTATCCGTGCGATTGTTACGTGTCGACTTCTCGAATCCTGCACCTTGTGCAGGTCTCTTCCAAAGAGGCATCCTCGGTCCGTGGTCTGGACAACCTTAAAAGGTACATCTTCATTAATGACCACATGTTCGCATTGAGTGCTGAACATCAGCCTGCCTGTACAGATAAAATAAATTTTTTACATCATCACAGCTACATATAGGCGAATAACATACCTTTTGGCTTCACGGAGTGCTCAGTCTGGAAGCACACATTGACAGCGGCGAGGTCCCTTAAAAGCTCTTCGTATACCTCTCTGCAGTCAGCATAGCCGGTCCAGGTGTTTCCACACTTCAATTCCCGTAGATGCCTCCTTAATACGCCCTCTTCAGGTGCTGTCGCCACTGCAGACTCCATAGTGCCCCGCGCGGTGCACCGCAGGAAAGGTGGCGGGAAAATCTGCTCTTAACAATTGCTGAGCGTAGTAACAGCGGCCAAGCGGCACTACCGCACTACCACACGCCCGAAATACCTATGCTCGGGCGCACGATCTCTGGGCGCACTCGCATAGCGCGTCTCAGTTGTAAGGCGACGGCGGAACGCTCGGGCGCGCTCGCGCTTTGTCCGTTGCTAGGCGACGGCCGTGCATGCGCAGAACGAGCCCATGTGGAACGTACTGCGAAAAACCTCTCCCGTAGGCGAGGCTCTCAAATGTTCGGCCGCCTCTTACGCACGGATTGGTTGGACTATGACAAGGCGAAGAAAGCTTTACTCCAACGATTTCGGTTGACTACCGAAGGTTACCGAGAGATGTTTAGGTCAGGTAGGCCGGAGGATCTTGAAACGGGTAGCCAATTTGCCGTCCATCTTCAAGGCTATTATGATCGATGGATTGAGATGTCAGGCATCGATAAAATCTTTGATGGGATAAGGGACCTCCTAGTCGCCGAGCAGTTTCTATAGAGCTGTCATATCAAACTGGCGACATTCACCAAAGAAAGAAATTGCTAAACGTTCGCAGCGATGTCGGAAGCATGCGACTACATTATGGATGCCCAGCGACAACGCAATTTGGCCAGTTCCGGGAGGCGCCGTATGATCCGATTACCAATGGCGGGAGTAAAAAAGGCAAGCATGAGTCGAAACTGCCCCCAACAAGATGTTTTCTCTGTGACCAGGTTGGACATGACGCGTCGATGCGTCGCGCAAAAAGCAGAGCACCATTTTGCCACGTGTGCCAGAAAACGGGACATCTTGCCGTTGACTGTAAAAGAAGTGCGCCCAGGGACCAAACGGCATGCATCTTATCTGACGATTCGGGCGAAACGCGAAATCTAAAAGACCACATCACGCAGGAGCAAGCCATACCTGAGGCTGCAGCAAATGCTAAAGGGTCGCTCCTTCTTGGAGCCCTCGCAAACGACTGAAAGCGTACACACCTTGGAGTGTTATACAAGAATGCGATACCGACCTCGGAAGGCTACATCTCCGGACGAAAGGTGACGGTTCTGCGTGACACAGGCAGCAACACAGTTGTTGTTAAGCGAAGTTTAGTACCGCACAGAGCGCTCATAGTAAAGACGGGTCGAGTTATTTTGGCGGACGGAACATCGCTCGAGCTCCTAGAGGCATGGATTTACCTGTCATCGCTCTATTATACTGGAAAGCTGTTGGTTAGGTGCATGGGTCCGCCCATGTATGAAGTAATTGTTAGGAATATTCCGGGCGCCCGAGATGCACATGGCCCCGACCCGAAATGGAGGTACGGCACAAAGCAACATTCGACAAATATAGCAAAGGGAGGACCACAAGAGAAGAACTAGTCTGTTGGCATTGAAGAAGTGGATAGGAAATATGACTTCCTTGCATCAGCTTCACATGCGAAGCTGCCTGTCATTCAAGGACACATGCAGAGTCGCCCAGAAGGGACTGGTCGCATGAAGAAAAATAAAACTCCTTTCTCTAAAAAGCATAACTCTCGATGTTACGGCAAAACGACCAAGAAGCAGGACCCTAAGAAGGAAGATAGGGCGCTCGTCTTCTCACCCACTACACAAAGCAAGCCATGCCTTAAACTGACAAGGCCTCTTTCCACGCCGGTATTAAGCGTGAACTGGGCGTAGTGCGGTACATTGTTTGCCAAGTCGACGCGCCCAGTAGGGAGATGCTAAAGAAGCTTTACGAAATACACTCGGACAAAACCTTGACGAGACAAGTGCATCCCTTGCTGTGGAGGATGAAGCCCACGAACACGCAACGGCCTGCATCAACCTCGAATCAGCGAAAGTCCGAGGAGGGGAACTAGCCAAGACCTTCTCACCGGCTCGGCGGCAAAGCGTCGATTCATGCAATGAGCCCGGCTCGCTTTAGCCTACAAACGGGGAAACGCGACTTCAAAAGGCGCAGTGCGGTTTCCCTGGACCCCCGTGTCAGCGAGGGACGTTTTCCACTTGTGCGGACAGGAATATCCCACAAACTCGTTTGCTCACGGATGTGGAGACAAAGATGATAAGGTCATCACTGGGACCGGCCGATTACGACGCCGACTGTACTCCGGCGTATGTAGGCAATTCGTTGCTCACCAGGAGGAATTAAACATGATAGGATGGGCACACTCGAGGGGAGTACAGACTTGAAGCCTTGTAAATACCACAGCACGAGCAAAATAACAAGAGGCATCAAAAAGTACGAAAGTGTTTGTACTGTGTTTCTTGGCAAGGACATTAGCATGGGGACAGTTTTCATGCAAGAACTTAATCAATCTTTAGAACCTGTACTAGTAATACGCTACGGTTGTGCTTCTTCCGCGGTACACGCACATCGCTTATCTTGAAGGGGGATGAGTGGCATCATTTGGCTTTACAAAAATCCTCATTGCGAAACATTGTTGCCATCTAAGCTAGTGCATTTAGAGACGTTCATGCAGAAATTTTGTGGATAGCCATGCAGGGCGTAGTGATCCGGTTGTACATTGTATCAGGGCAGTATAGAAGGTGCAGCTGTTGTATCTGAACGCATGAACCGCACGTAGAATAGTTCGATGAAAGTGTTAAAAAATTATAATTCTTACTTGTTGAATGTATTGTCTGTGATTGTATAAAGCGCGCATATTTCGCCCTTTGTTTACGTGGACGTATAAACAAAAGACTTAACGGGGGGACAATATGTCGTGTGCGAGCAAAAGTATGTGATTGTGTGCTGTGCGTGAGGAGAAAAAGACGACGACTATGAAACTCTCGCACGCGCCAAGATGCGCGAGCGCGAGCGTGGTGGAGAAGAGAGAAGACAGGCACAGACGGACTGCACCGTTGGGCACAGTCGGGTGCCCGGGCCCGAGTGTCGAGGTTCTTCCAGCAGTCCACGGGTTGGAGCTCGGGGCTTCACGTGACCGCCTGTATGTCCTCCCCGCCACCTCTCCTGCTCCAAGGCTGCAGTTGCCCGCCGCATTCTTCTAGCCATCGTTAGTTCGCCTCGTCCATCCCCGGCCCGCTCTTCAGCAATCAACGGTACTCCGGCTCTTTCCTGTTACCCGTCCCACCAGACGGTGAGGCCGTGTCCGCCGACACTGTTGCACTGTTATTAGGGACGTCAAGTTATGTTCTCTTCTTTTTAGGCTTGTTTATCCCCTCTCTTAAGTGTATGTGTGTGTGTAGTGCACGTTTTCTTCTGTCGATATAAATTGTCATCTGGAACGCACAAACAGCTTCGTCTCTTCGATAGGAACGGCCGCGATCCCAGCATAAATACATCCCTCTAGAACCTATCATGACACTCTCCGTGGTCTGCCTCTGGTTCGCTTGGTGCTTTTCGCTTGGCGCTTCGTGCTTTTTATCACCAATCTACCTCGTGGGCCTTCACTGTTTGAATTCTTGTGCCTCCCAGTTGACTTCTGATTGCTACGAGCTATATCTGTGGCCTTCTCGGATTGGTGCTCCTTTTCTTCATTATTTTATTTTTCTTTAGCGCTCGTGCCAACGTCGCCTTCATCTTCGTCCGTTCATTTCTTATAGCGCGCACTTTTAAATACGTGCACTCCACTCATCACAGACGAAAAAATTGACGGCAGATCCACGAGGTGAATGATGATGAGATTGGGCGAAGCTCCTGGAAGTAATCATCGGTTAAACCGTGAAATTTCTTCCGTTAATTCGCCCGATAAAATTGATGTGAAACGATTGATTAAATGTTTTCTCAAACTTTTATTGCTGGTTTCCGTTATCCTTTCATTATGACCGCTTTGTGGTCGGTGAAATGTAAGCTAAGTGGTTCTTGCACTGGTTGCAGATGAAAGTTGGCAAACACGATGTCGATGCAGGTGCCTCTGATGGTGGTTGGGTTGGGGTTTTCAAAGATGCCTCGCGGGCTCTCACTTCAGGGTCCTGTCTGCGAGCGCGCGCCGCCGCTGCCCTGCGCGCCCGCCTTTCGGCATCCTTATCCATACGAGCACACACCGACGGCAACGAGCATCGTCAACTACAAACCTGTATCGCGATATGGTTTTGAATATAAAACCATTGCTTTAGAAAACACCTGGCGTCTTTCGTTAAGCAGCTGGCGTCTTTTCGTTTTGCTTTAGAAACATCTGGCGTCTTTTCGTTTTGCTTTTAGAAAACATCTGACGTCTTTCGTTGGTTTATTTCATCAATCAACAGCGTTTTGAACAAAATTTTTATTGTTTAATCACGCACAGGAGAAATCTCACCAGGCACTACCTTGGAGGTAAACAATGGCTGCTAATGGGAATGAGAGACAGAAGTCGGCTTTTAGCTAACACTTACACTTCTACTTCTACTAACGTTTCCTACTGGAACATGCCAATGGCTGCTAATGGGGAATGAGAGACAGAAGAATTCGGCTTTTAGTTAACGCGCACGGTGCGAATTTTTTATTGTTCAACAACGCACAGGAGAAATCTCCCACCGGCACCACCTTGGAGGTCAAAGCGTAAGACTGGTTACGCACTACGACGAGAAACGAACGGGTGCCGCCTTAAGGAGCTTCGCCCTTAATATATGCACCGCAGCATATGAGAAGTATACAACTTACATATTAGCGAAACACACGAGCTTTAGTGCTGCTTCTTGGTCTTCGTTCTGTGGCGTCTTTGTGTGCGTGCTTCCCGATCTCTCCTGTGACACAATACTCTCCCATCTAGCACACTACTATGTGCGCGCCAAAGAGTTGCCTGTGCTAAGTGCCCGAGAGCAAAAGAGGACGACGAGAAAGTGTTCGAACGCGAAAATGTGCACGAGCGCGAGCACAAGAGCATCGCGGAGGAGAAGAGAGAAGACAGAGACAGACGGACTGCAGTGCTCGACACAGTCGGGTGCCCTGGCCTGAGTGTCGAGATTCTTCCAGCGGTCCACGAGTTGGAGCTCCGGGCTTCAGGGTGCTGCCTGTGTGTCCTCACTGTCTGCTGCAAGGCTGTTGCGGCTTTAATAACATTC
Organism: Hyalomma asiaticum; assembly: GCA_013339685.2. Classification (NCBI taxonomy): domain Eukaryota; kingdom Metazoa; phylum Arthropoda; class Arachnida; order Ixodida; family Ixodidae; genus Hyalomma; species Hyalomma asiaticum. The sequence goes on from CM023485.1 coordinate 127,949,079, forward strand.
ATCAAGCCTCGGCGCTCTATTGCACGCTCGTCGCCAGGGAACAGTACTCCGGCTCCCTCCAGTCTCCCCTCTCGCCAGAGGGTGAGCCTGTGTCGGCCGAGCCTGTTCTATTGTTAGTAGGGAGGCTAAGTTTGTTTTGTTCCCTGTTTATCTGCTCTGGTAAGTGTGTGTGTGTGTGTGTATTGTGCATGTTCAGGGTATATAAAGTGTCTTCTGGAGCACACCAGCAGCCTCGTCGGTTCTAGGGGAACGCTCGCGTTCCTGGCATCAAAATATCTTGTTCGAACCTATCATGACAGTGGCGTCCGCGACAGGACGAGGCTGATTGTAGCATTCCTTTGCTCTTTTGAAATATGGATTTCATCGAGCTCGTTAGCATTGGCGAGAGATGAGGCCTACCCTTCTGAAAAATTCCGTATATACGGAAGGAGCATTTCCGTATATACGCTATTATGGTAATACGGATATCCGTACATACGGATTCCGCATAACTTCCATATATACGCTCCGTATCCCATCCGTATATGCGCATTCCGCATTACTTCCGTTCATCCATACTGCATACCACCTCCATATAATTTCCGTATATACACTCTAAACCAAAATCTACGAAAATGGGGTGTGCTGTTCGTCCTTTCGGACTAAGTGTGCTGCCACAGATTTTGAACCAATTTTGGAGTAACTGCGAGATTAACAGCAGCGGTTCAAGTTTTTAGTCCCCTGCTGTCCCCACTCGACGGTTTAAAAGTTGCCCTCGGTAATAGAGTATTCCAGGCAGAAGAACTGTTGAATCACTTCCGACCAACCGAAAAAAAAAGTAAAATGGAGGCTCCCCGTTGCGATCAGATTTTCACTCGATTTACAGCATTTATATCAGACATACACACTTTATCAGCATTTAATATCGCATATAGAGACTCCCATGAATTCAAAGGAACATAAATACGTCACACGCAAACATGCACGCAAGCATATCAAAGTAATGCACCACATAGACCACTGACTTCACGCAACCATACACCGACGGTCAGGTATATGTACCCACACATATTCCCTAACATGTGGTGCCGGTGGTAAGCTCCTGTTCAGCGCAGTTACAAAATAAATATTCAGAGAACAGCCATGCGGTTAGCGTTGGCTCTTACATAATCCTGCACCGCACAGAGCTGTTAAACAAAACTCGCCATATAGTGAGCGCTTTTTTAATTGCAGTTTCTGTATCATTCTGTATCTCCGTATCCGTATCTCCGTATCCGCATCTCCGTATCCGAACCTCCGCATCCGTATCTCCGTATCCGTATCTCCGTATTTGTATGTCCGTACCGTATTGTTCACGCAAATTGTTCTAATTCCTTATATATAGCTGCTTGCATTTGGTCGTGAGGCCTCCGCATCGTCCTTCCATACTTTTTCCGTATGTGTGTCATCAACATACGCGCTTCCGCATCATCTATCACTTTGTCCATTCATATTCCGTTCGTCATATGTCATGCCTTCCGTATGCTCCTTATCGTCGTAGGGTATATCCATGTAACGGATACGGAAGCAGTTCATTCCGTAAAATGCATTCTTATGGCGAAAGGGAATTCCTTATGTTCCATACGCCTTCTTTCGCATGCTCCGCGTCAGTTCCGTAGGCTTCCGTATATGTCCGCATGTGTTCCGTGACATTTCCGTAAATTTTGTACGGAGAAGGTACAGAATCCGTACGTTTTCCGTAAAGCTGCATATGGATTTTTTCAGAAGGGTAGCCCGAGACGCACTCACACAATGGATGCACGAAGAGGAAGCGCTTGCAGGGAAGGCGCGTGCTGGTGAACGCGAAGCAGAGCCTGAGCAAGCAGAATTAGAAGCAGGAGTCAGGCTACTTCGCCTGCTTGTAATAGAGGCCGAAACAGCTTTGAGTAGACTCGCACATCCGTCTAATGTTACCGATCGTTCCGCGCTAGCGCAAGCATGCATGAGGGACTCTATGCCCCGGGTTGCTGAAAAAGCAGGTCCAGATGCATCCCAAGCAGTTAGAAGCAGTGACAACAAGTCCAGAGGGTGCTATAACGGGGAAGGCATGGCCTGAAGCAACTTCCCCACCCCCGCGAGCACGCCTATCAAGCACACCCCGTGCATCAGAAAGTACCAGCTTGAGCGCCATGTACTCGAGCAAAGATTCAGGAGTAAGAATCTTGCACGTTCCACGAAGGAACACTTTTGCTATAGTGCCTCTTGGAGGCCATATGCAGTGAGAGGAGAGGTAAGCACTCCTCAAAACGGCTCCACTGCAGGAGCACTCCTATGTCCTTACTGTAACAAACGTGGGTGCTCGGAAGAGAACATTAAGGTGGTTGCTGCCCTTTCTTCCTCCGCACCACCAAGAGCTGAGACGGGTGGAGCAGGTATGACCAAATGCCACTTGGACGACTTGCTCATGAATAGGGGCCGCTTAACCTATAAATTCAGAAAAGGCGAACATCGTACTAATCCGAGAGTGCAGGAATAGAGCAGGAATACTCGCCGAAGGTGACACAGTCGACGTGTCCATAGAATCGATATTCTATAATGCAGTGGGTAGGCAGGAGGACCTGAATGATTACCCCCAGAGCGTCAAGGAACTGACCGATGATCTGGCAAGTCAGCTCAGTCATAACACGGTGGTAACGCATTGTTCTCTGGACAGTGAGGAAGCTGGTGCATGTGCAGCAGCATCTTTGGCTGCAGAAGATGTTACCCATAAGGTGTCACGGGCATTACCAGCTTACTGGGCTATGCAAGACACCGGGTCTTGCGAGGAGGTCACCTGTGTAATTACGACGATTTTCACGCCGTCGCAACACCTTCGGTCGCGTTCCAATGATGTTCGAGGCTGGTTTTCTACTGGCGCCTGCCTAGGCAGGGTTGTTGAACGTGACTATTCCCCGAGCGTTTTCTTGCGAATTGGTAAACGCTACTGTCGCCAGAAATGCCCCCTGTCTTTTCCTGTGCTTTTGTTGAGAGGCATGAAAAGTGGCATTCGTCTCCTGTCGGATGCTATCACATGAGTGCCGACCAGAAATAACCGACTGGTACTTTTGGGTAAGACTCGGACCTAACGGTTCTAAATATTCCTTGAATATTCTGTGAACCTTGTGTAAAATTTTCAACGTGCTCATAAGGACCTGTGCAAAGATGTACGTATACATTGCAAACGTGCAGTGTTTTGTGTGTGCATATGTAAGCGCGCATATTTAGCCTTTTGTTTACGTGGACATATAAACAAAAGATTTAAAAGGGGGACTGTGTGATGTGAACACCAAAGACTGTTGCCTGTGCTAACTGCCCGAAAGCAAAAAGAGGACCACGACGAAGTGATCGTGCGCGCAAACATGCACGAGCACGAGCACGAGGGCATCGCGGAGGAAAAGAGACAAAAGAAGACAGAGACAGACGGACTGCAGCGCTCGACATAGTCGGGTGCCCGGGCCTGAGTGTCGAGATTCTTGTCGAGATTCGTCTCATGCTGCAAGGCTGTTGAGGTTTTAACAACAGTCATCAAGCCTCTCCGCTCTATTGCACGCTCGTCGCCAGGAACAGTACTCCGGCTCCCTCCAGTCGCCCCTCCCGCCAGAGGGTGCGCATGTGTCGGTCCAGACCACATGTCGGTCATCCAGACCACATGTCGGTCCAGACCACAATATCGGCGCCAGGCAGGCGCCGATATTGTGCTATTCGCAGACAGTCGAACAGATTTGCAGGGTCTGGTTAGTATATGTGGTCGGGAAAGTGAAGATTTAGGGCTAAAATTTAGTGTGGCAAAATGCGGCTGGATGATATTCAATGACAGCAACGATCAGACCATATCAATACAGGGCGAGGAGATACCCAGAGTACGAGAGTACAAATACCTCGGGATATGGATAAATGATGGGAATAGATACATGAAGTACAAGAAAAAGCTATGATAATTAAAGGAAAGAGGAACTCCGCAATAATGAAGCATAGAGCGCTGTGGGGTTACAACAAGTACGAGGTAATTCGAGGTTTGTGGAAAGGTGTAATGGTGCCAGCACTTACATTCGGAAACTCAGTGGTGTGCATGAGGTCAGAGGTACAATCAGGGCTGGACGTGAATCAGAGGACGGTCGGACGTCTCGCACTGGGCGCCCATGGGAAGACCACAAATGAGGCTGTTAAGGGGGATATGGGATGGTCTGACTTTGAGGGAAGGGAAGCTCAGAGTAAAATTAGGTACGAACAGAGATTAAGGAATATGAAAGAAAGTAGATGGGCAGCGAAAGTATTCAGGTATTTGTATAGGAAGAACGTTGATTCACAATGGAGGAAGAGAACTAGGAAGCTTACCAGTAAGTATACATCCAGTAACGAAACGGATGGGACGAAAAAGAGCGTTAAGAGCATGGTCAGAGCGGCGGAGAACTCGGATTGGATAGCTAGAATGGAGAAGAAACCGACATTGAACAACTACCGAAAAGGGAAAGACGAAATCAAGAGAGAAAAATTTTACGATAATTCAAAGGGAAGCGCTTTACTGTTTGAGGCAAGGTCCGGTTGCCTGAGAACCCGAAGTTACAGAGCGAAATTCAATAAAGAAGGGGATACATGTACGTGCTGTGGAAAAGCTAGGGAAACGACAGACCATATTTTGATTGAATGTACAGATGTCCACCCAGGTGTAACTGTGGACACTACCCTACAGGAGGCCATGGGTTTCAGGAGTAACAGGGGAAAGCTGACCATGCCGGCGATAGATATAAGTAAAAGGCGCTTAGAGCATTGGTGGCGCAAAAGTGTGGAGCAGACAAAAGCGAAAGGTAGTTCGGGTAAGATTGTTTCATCACAGAGGAACGCTAATAGATAAAATACATAGACGAAGTAAAAAATTAGTTGCGAAAATATGTGTGATTCGGGAAAGGAAATGGTTGTAAACGAAAAAGAAATAAAGCTAGAGCTTGGTGGCCCGGCCACCGCCCCGTTATAAAGGGGACGCTCCTAATATCCATCCATCCATCCAGACTGTTCTACTGTTAGTACGGACGATAAGTTTGTTTCATTGTTTTTCCGCTCTGCTAAGTGTATGTATGCGTGTGTGTATTGTGCGTACTCGGTGTCATGTGCAACGGACAAGCAGCCTCGTCTATTCTACAGAGACGCTCGCGTTCCTACCATAAAAATATCTCGTTCGAACCTATCATTACACACACAAAGGATTTATGACGTCTTCCAAACAGATATCCGAGATGTTAACCACGTCGCAGAGACAGTCCGCATTAGAAGCGTTAGTCCAGGGTGCATCGTATATCTCCTCTAATGTCTGGCTTGTTGCACACAATAGAGACGTTTCGGTAACGTCTTCAAAAAGTCTTCAAGAAGCTGGTCTTTTTGACGGCTCAGAGGAGACTGCCATAATCCCACTTCCTGAGATTTCTAAATAAGTGTAAATGCTTACCAAAGACGCAATCAAAGAGCTGTTCCAGAAAAACTTGGCGTAATCTGAAAAGGAAGCCGAAATCGTGCTCGGGAACGGGTCGCATCCGCCAAAATTTTGATCTTCTTGCAACCCTCAGAATATATACATGAAAATCCGACCTTAGAGCTAACGCCCTAGGGGTTCATGACCCCAATGCATTTCTTGCACCCCTAGGGCATAAACTCATTTTTGGTGAAGGTGTCAACGGGATCATAATCTTGGAAGGCACCCCAGATCCGCCGACGGCGTCCTTGCCTTACGGTCTACAGTGAAGGATAGCTAGTTTCCTTGCAAGCGACCTAACAAGAAGGCCCCTGTGCCAAAGATCATCAAGTCGAAACACTGCAACCGATACGAGCGTGTGCAAGCCACAAAATAAGAGAATGAGAAACGCGAGAAAAATAAAATGACAAATGTTCAAAACAAAGGGCAGAAGAAATAATCTAAGTATATTTGGAACTTATTCACGAGTAGTGGCTTACAGAAAGCGCACCAGTAGGCACACAGTAATCAACAGCCAAATGACTTTGCGCTTTTCAGCATGAGAGCAGCGCACTCTTATAGGAGCACAGACGTAACAATGGATGAATGACTGTGTGATAGCCGCTTTCAACCATGTTAGGCACTATCTTCATGACATAAAATCTAAACTCTAATATGACTCAGATATGAAAGCGCAAATTTGCCAAGGACATCAGCTGACGTAAACAAGGCAGGCTTTAAGAGATACCCAGAATCGTCAATAAAGTGACAATGAATATTGACCAAAACGGACTTAAAAGAAAGTAACGCATGAAATATTAACAAAATGTGTTTAATGAGCAACATCACAATTAACTCCACAATCTATCACAGCGAACAACGTTACATCGAAGCAACCTCGGTTTCACAATGAAGCTACATACATACTTGAAGTTGAATATGCTGGACAGTGTTGCGCCGACGAAAAAAAAACAATATTCCCAGTTAATATGCAAAATACAAATATGGCTCTCAACAAAGCACTGTATTACGCACATCTATGCAAATCTAAACTAAACGGCTAGCAGATTGGCAAGCTTCATTTGAAAACCGAAAAAAAAATTCTGCACAGCGCCTTGCAAAACCAGTTATGAAGCTACTCCAAGGGAAGTCTTCAAATAACTATCTGGTCTACATGTGCAGGATCAAGCTGAGAGTCTCGGAACTTTATCCTGTTTCACATTAAAAATGCTGTTAAAGTATATCTAGTCATTAAACAAAACACTTCGAAATTCCAATGCCTTTGAGCATGCAACCTCGAATAAACGCGCAAATAGTTCACGTTCGCAACCATCAAAAACTAGTCGTAGTGTCCAGGCTTAGTGCAGCTCACGGATACCGTCCTACTGTCATCACATGACATGTTCAACCCGCCGTTGCGCATATGCTTTCAGTCTGGAACCGCAGTCGGGCTGTCGTAGAAAGCAGTTGGTGCACTGGATCAGGTGCATCCAACCGATTAAACAGCATGTATTCCTGCAAAGAAAAAATATGGCGCCATTATTTCCTAACAGCTGTTCTGCAACTGGGCTTTGAGGACTGAAATTTGAAATGCATATGTGTCATACACATGGCACGCCTTGCAGGAAGAGCTCATAGTATCTTGCAATGTGCTTCTGTGCACGTGTCAGCCAAGTATCATTGTGCTGCAAACAGCAGTAGATTTGCAGGTTTGTTTTAAATACTGTGTAAAAAGGCCCGCTCTTATTTCAACAAGTGACGTGACTAGCAGCCCCGACCCACAAATTGCCTGCTCTTTCAGCCCGTAACGTCAATGGGGCCACTGGCTAGGTCGCTTTCGCTCACCTCGGTCTTCTTTTCTTCGCTCACCTCTGTTTTATTTTTTGAATCCAAAATAAACAAATGACACAGTCCAGGCTACCTTTCCGTGATCGCTAGTTCAGCCAATCCTATAACTGCCTCAAACAAAGTAGACGGCGGCTAAGTGACACTTGCTGGAAAGAAAAGCAGCTGAATTACAACTTTGTTTGAATCCAAACACAAATTGCACCATAAGGGTACCCTGAGGCGATGCGAAGCAGTACGGAGGGTGCACACCATGTTCGCGCCGCTGTGACTAGGTGTCGCGTTTGCATGTGTTTGACGCTAGCGGACGTTGCCTGTGTCGGTATTGTCTCTCCCGGGCGAGGGCGCGTTCTCCTTCCTTGCGAGCAGATAACACATTCATCAAAGAAAGGGCGTTTCTATAGTCGATGCGCGCCGTTCGGAGAGGGGGAGTGAAGAGGGTGTGCGCGTGCGCAGTAAGGGTGGTAATGCCGCACACCACCACCACGGGATTGAACGCCGCCATAAGCTGCTTCGCATCTAAAATTCCCTGGTCCATGCAGCTCAATAATATTTGGGTCACACATTCGCAATAATCTCTACGACTGCTCGGCAATGTTTGCTATCGAGATTGCGAATGTTGCGGGGCTCCTTTAGTAACTAAGACAGTGCGCGACCGACGGACACACTTTACATAGGCTGCGCGCCACAACTGTGCATAGGGTCAACAAATTTTCGCTTTGGCGTCGATGTCGCCAGCACAAGCTGCATTTCGCCTGCACAAACCATACTGAAGTTGGTACTCTGCAGGGAAATATGGGTCAATTGGCGTAGCGAGTATGTAGTGGGGTAGCAGACAAATATAAAACGCTTTACAGAAAACTGTTGAATAGCGCTGCGGGTTTGAGTTTACGATAAAGCGGAGGTTGAAAAAAAGCATCCATCGGACACACACGCACACGCACGCACGCGGGCACTAACTAGAAGCGCGTGAGTGGCGAGGGCAGGTATGGGTACGCACCGCTAGGTCCCGGCACAAGACAACCTGCCGGCCCCCGTAATGTATAATAAAAAATAAACAAAATACATCGAAACGAGCTTGTATAGGTCCTCGTAACACACCGCTCACCCATAGTTCAACGCATTTATTTCCTTGTTCATCACCTCGTCATCTCTATCCTGCACTATCCACCCAGGAGGTTGCTGGGTGGATAGTGCAGGATAGAGATGATTCGTTGTGCACAACAGCCTGCATGTAACAGTACTATGAAATCATATAACTGGTCATGTAACTTTTTGGTATTCGCGGTCTGCAACAATGACGAACTCCTAAATGCAGAAAAGCGCAAGAGCGTGGTCAATGGGAAATAATATTGACCAAAACGGACTTAAAAGAAAGTAACGCATGAAATATTAACAAATGTGTTTAATGAGCAACATCACAATTAACTGCACAATCTATCACAGCGAACAACGTTACATCGAAGCAACCTCGGTTTCACAATGAAGCTACATACATACTTGAATTTGAATATGCTGGACAGTGTTGCGCCGACGAAAAAAAACAATATTCCCAGTTAATATGCAAAATACAAATATGGCTCTCAACAAAGCACTGATTACGCACATCTATGCAAATCTAAACTAAACGGCTAGCAGAGTGGCAAGCTTCATTTGAAAACCGAAAAAATAATTTCTGCACAGTGCCTTGCAAAACCAGTTATGAAGCTACTCCAAGGGAAGTCTTCAAATCACTATCTGGTCTACATGTGCAGGATCAAGCTGAGAGTCTCGGAACTTTATCCTGTTTCACATTAAAAATACTGTTAAAGTATACCTAGTCATTAAACAAAACACTTCGAAATTCCAATGCCTTTGAGCATGCAACCTCGAATAAACGCGCAAATAGTTCACGTTCGCAACCATGAAAACCTAGTCGTAGAGTCCAGACTTAGTGCAGCTCACGAATACCGTTCTACTGTCATTCACATGACATGTTCAACCCGCCGTTGCGCATATGCCTTTCAGTCTGGAACCGCAGTCGGGCCGTTCGTAGAAAGCAGTTGGTGCACTGGATCAGGTGCATCCAACCGATTAAACTGCATGTATTCCTGCAAAGAAAAAATATGGCGCCATTATTTCCTAACAGCTGTTCTGCAACTGGCCTTTGAGGACTGAAATTTGAAATGCATATGTGTCATACACATTGCACGCCTTGCAGGAAGAGCTCATAGTATCTTGCAATGTGCTTCTGTGCACGTGTCAGCCAAGTATCGTGCTGCAAACAGCAGTAGATTTGCAGGTTTGTTTTAAATACTGTGTAAAAAGGCCCGCTCTTATTTCAACAAGTGACGTGACTAGCAGCCCCGACCCACAAATTGCCTGCTCTTTCAGCCCGTAACGTCAATGGGGCCACTGGCTAGGTCGCTTTCGCTCACCTCGGTCTTCTTTTCTTCGCTCACCTCTGTTTTATTTTTTGAATCCAAAATAAACAAATGACACAGTCCAGGCTACCTTTCCGTTATCGCTAGTTCAGCCAATCCTATAACTGCCTCAAACAAAGTAGACGGCGGCTAAGTGACACTTGCTGGAAAGAAAAGCAGCTGAATTACAGCTTTGTTTGAATCCAAACACAAATTGCACCATAAGGGTACCCTGAGGCGATGCGAAGCAGTACGGAGGGTGCACACCATGTTCGCGCCGCTGTGACTAGGTGTCGCGTTTGCATGTGTTTGACGCTAGCGGACGTTGCCTGTGTCGGTATTGTCTCTACCGGGCGAGGGCGCGTTCTCCTTCCTTGCGAGCAGATAACACATTCATCAAAGAAAGGGCGTTTCTATAGTCGATGCGCGCCGTTCGGAGAGGGGGAGTGGAGAGGGTGTGCGCATGCGCAGTAAGGGTGGTCATGCCGCACACCACCACCACGGGATTGAACTCCGCCATAAGCTGCTTCGCATCTAAAATTCCCTGGTCCATGCAGCTCAATAATATTTGGCTCACACATTCGCAATAATCTCTACGACTGCTCGGCAATGTTTGCTATCGAGATTGCGAATGTTGTGGGGCTCCTTTAGTAACTACAGTAAAACTAAGACAGTGTGCGACCGACGGACACGGCTGCGCACCACAACTGTGCATAGGGCCAAAAAATTTTCGCTTTGGCGTCGATGTCGCCTGCACAAGCTGCATTTCGCCTGCACAAACCATACTGAAGTTGGTACTCTGCAGGGAAATATGGATCAATTGGGGTAGCGAGTATGTAGTGGGGAGCAGACAAATGTAAAATGCTTTACAGAAAACTGTTGAATAGCGCTGCGGGTTTGAGTTTACGATAAAGCGGAGGTTGAAAAAAAGCATCCATCGGACACACACACGCACACGCACGCACGCACGCGGGCACTAACTAGAAGCGCGTGAGTGGCGAGGGCAGGTATGGGTACGCACCGCTAGGTCCCGGCACAAGACAACCTGCCGGCCCCCGTAATGTATAATAAAAAATAAACAAAATACATCGAAACGAGCTTGTATAGGTCCTCGTAGCACACCGCTCACCCATAGCTCAACGCATTTATTTCCTTGTTCATCACCTCATCATCTCTATCCTGCACTATCCACCCAGCAACCTCCTGGGTGGATAGTGCAGGATAGAGATGATTCGTTGTGCACAACAGCCTGCATGTAACAGTACTATGAAACCATATAACTGGTCATGTAACTTTTTGGTATTCGCGGTCTGCAACAATGACGAACTCCTAAATGCAGAAAAGCGCAAGAGCGTGGTCAATGGGAAATAATAATGAACATACGCAACGAGTCACATGATCCTGAGGGACATTAAATGTTACCGAGAACGCGCACACGACTCATGCTCATCTCAGTGCTGAACTGGGTCAAGTAATTCCACCTCCACCACCACAAGACGTCATGATTGCCTGGGCCAGTTCTGTTGGCATGGGAGAAATAGTCCGCGATTTTTCCATCCATATCGCATACGCGAAATTTCACAGCCCAGAACTGAAATCTCATGATTACAATACCACAGTTAATGAACGCGAGGCCACGGCTGCCTACAACACGTATCTGTTAAAGGCCGATCTGCCTACATCCGCAGAACACATGAGTGATTACACAGGCGTCCTGCTAAGCCATTCAAATATTCAAATGTGGTACTTACATTTCTTTCCGGCAAGACGTAGACATTGAAGTTACAGGATCCAGCCGCAGAAGCACCGGGATTGAACCAGGGTTAATGGGAGGAGGAAAGTAGAAAGAACAAAATGCCTCCACACAAACACACGCTGCAGTTGCAGCATCGTAACCGAGTTTTTTCCAGAAACAAGCAAAGGAAGAGCGAGCCGTCAACAACTAAACTACACTGGCTCCACCGCCAACCGCCCATCCGACCTTCGCTAGCTTTGCTTCGTGTCTGCACCAGCCTACACCCTATATCCTCTTCGCCCAGGCTACTGACGAGGGGAGGTGCCAAACATTCTGGCGCTGCTTTCCCACGCTCATGGCAGCGGGCCACATCTCCGCGCCAAGCACTGCGGCGATGCCCGCCGACGCTTTGAGCCATGTCCTGTGTTGGAATCTCTGGGAGGAAGGGAGCGACGTGGAAGAGTTGGGCGGGAGCAAACTGGCAGTATTATTGCACGTTTACTTTCGGTCTCGCGAAGACGTTTCGGAGACGCCTTCATCGTCCCTTTGATGTCGCTCCCGCTCGCGACGTCTTTGAGGCGACAACCACACGAAGACGTCCGTCCCCCAATAAGACGCCTTTTGGTCTTCTCTGCTAGATGGGCTGGCTATAGGAACGGTGAATCGGTCGTTTTGAAGAGAAAGGGAGCAATGGTGACCGGTTATGAGGAGTTTTCGGGTGCCTCGTGCGGTGCGAGCGGTACGTACGCAGAAGTTAAGTTCGCATGTGCGCGAAGAACGGGCGATGTGTTAGGGCTAACAGGACATATGATGATTTCGCTGTGGTTCAGTTGCGGTTCTCAGCTAGAAGACGTTATGTAAGGCGGTTTATTGCCGAAGCAGCCAAGCGACCGTCTCAGGCGAGCGTCGGACACCAAGAGCGCGAGCTCCTCTTCGTCGGTGAGCCAATGATGATAGAGCATTCGTAGGCTTCACCAATCCTCTTTGCTACAACTGCCCCCTGGAGAAAAAGGAGCCATCCTGGCGACTCAAGGGGAGGAGAGGACGACCGGATCGTAGTAAGGTTTAAGTCTCTGTACGTGCACGGTCTCGCGCCCCCGACGCCTCAAATCAGTAGACGGCGTCACCGGCTCGACAACGTAGTTGACAGGGCTGGTCTGTTGAACGACGCGGTATGGGCCATGGTATTTGGTGACGAGTTTAGAGGAGAGACCAGGCGTGGTTGAAGGTGTCCACAGCCACACTAGTGAGTCCGGCTGGTAGGTGCAGGGAGGACGGTCATCATCGCGGCGGAACTTCTGGAGGCCTTGGTCTTCTGCTGTGAAAGAACGGGCCAGCTGACGGCACTCCTCGGCGTACCTCGAGGCTTCGGACAACGGTGTGCCCTCCGATGGGTCAGGCCGGTATGGGAGAATGGTGTCCAGCGTACAAGTAGGTTCACGGCCATACACAAGGAAGAATGGCGAAAATCCCGTTGTGGCCTGTGAGGCGGTGTTGTAAGCGTACGTGACATACGGCAGAACTAGATCCCAGTTGGTGTGATCCGACGCGATGTACATGGATAGCATGTCGCCCAGAGTGCGGTGGAACCATTCGGTTATGCCGTTGGTTTGCGGATGATAAGCTGTAGAAGTGCGGTGAACGGTACGGCATGCGGTGAGCAAGGCGCTAAGAACTTCTGAAAGAAATGCACGCCCTCTGTCACTCAGAAGTTCCCGCGGCGCACCATGACGAAGTACGAAGTGATGTAGGAGAAAGTATGCAACGTCGCGGGCTGTGGCTGTCCGCAGTGCCGCGGTTTCGGCATAACGTGTGAGGTGGTCGACAGCCACAATAACCCAGCGATTGCCAGCTGACGTGCAGGGAAGAGGGCCGTAGAGGTCTATGCCGACGCAGTCAAATGGTCTAGACGGACAAGGGATGGGCTGTAGAGGACCGGATGCATCGTGCACAGGACGTCGCGTGAGGAGACGTTGCCTCCGAAGTTCGTCATAACTCTGACAAAGTTCGGCGACTTCGACAACCGTCCGCGGGCTTTTTGAGAGGAGCATTTGAAAGGCGTCATCTTCAATACCCTTCATGACGTGACGGATCTTGTCAGACTCTGCCATAGACGCATCAACGCGCTTGCAAAGGTCCACGATATCTTCAATATAATTCGTGAAGCTTTCGCCAGGTTGCTGTGAACGGCTGCGCGAGCGCTCTTCGGCACGGAGCTTCCTCACGGCAGGGCGACCGAAGACTTGCGTAATGCGCGCCTTGAAATCTGACCAGGTGCGAAGCTCAGATTCGTGGTTGTTATACCACACGCTAGCGACACCCGTGAGGTAGAAGTTCACGCAACTGAGCTTCTGAGGATCATCCCATTTATTGTGCGCACTCACCCGCTCGTACAATGACAGCCAATCTTCCACGTCGTATTCGTCGGAGCCACTGAAGATGGGAGGATCGCGCTGACGCATGGAGCCAGGGCAAATCAACGTTTTCGATGCCGGGGGTGGTGGTTGGGTGGCGTCGTCAGGCATGATGGCTGGCATCCTCCGAGTACGCAGTTCCAGGTTTGGGGAAAAACCCAGCACCTCCACCAAATATGTAAGGCGGTTTATTGCCGAAGCAGCCAAGCGACCGTCTCAGGCGAGCGTCGGACACCAAGAGCGCGAGCTCCTCTTCGTCGGTGAGCCAATGATGATAGAGCGTTCGTAGGCTTCACCAATCCTCTTCGCTACAGTTATAAGGGTTCGCGAAGCGCTTCGCAACACTGCATTGGTTCCCGTTGGGCATAGCACACTTTGTGTGACACGCTCAACAGTACTATTCAGGTAAGTGTGCGAACCTGAAACGCGCGCACGCGCATGCTCGCGCACACACACACACATACACCCAAAGACAGACAGACTGCCCCGGTGCTGTTGGCATGTGGATATGGTGCTCTGCTGCGTATCCGAGAGTGGCGCGGTCGTAACCCGGCCACGGCGGCTGCGTTTCTATGCAAGCGAAATGTTGAGCCTCCTGTGCCGTGCGATGTCAGTGCACGATAAAGAGCCCAAGGTGGTCGAAATTTTTGGAGCCACCCACTACCGCGTCCCTTATAATCATAGCGTAGTTTTGGAACGTTCAACTTGAGAAATCGCACACACACACACACACACACCAATACCACTCAGAGAGAGTGAGAGAAAGCCACGCTCCACTTGAGTTATACAAAGCCGACAATTTCAAGCAACAACAAAGCCGGTCAAAGCAAATGGAGGCAGATGATGGCAAGGAGAGATGGGTATTTGGTGATTTAAAAGCATAACCCCATTTTCTTATTGATATTTAATTCGGAGATGTTGGCGCACAAATAAATGCCTCCTACTCCTTGGCTCCTGAGTGTGTTGAACATTCAACACGCATGGTTGCGAAGCAGAAGCGATCCGGCATAATCACAATAATGGTAGTTCTGTCAGGAAAACAGCGAAGAAACACACATATGGGGAACATGTACAGAAGTTCTGTCTAGTACATGGCGGTATTAGCGAGACGAGTGTCTAATAAACAAATAGGAATGTCGATGTAGAAAAACTTCGATGCTCAGTGGGCGGCACCTTGCCATGTAAATGAATCCTCAGATATTGCATGACATAAAATACAGTAACCCAATAAAAATCACGAAAATCACAAAAAGGCGAAATAGGCGAAAACACTAAATGCGCTAGTAACATTTATTAGTGCCGCTCTCTTCCAAAAAAAATTTTAGTCGGTCCAAAGCGTATTTTAGCAAGGCCGTCGCCGGCCACGGGCCGAGCAGATTCCTTTAACTAAATGGCCCACGGCCAAATGTCCCCAGAACTGTTTTTACTCGTTGTCCTGGTTCGTCGTGATTTAAGCAATATACAAGGAGGTGGCTTATATCTTCGTCTTGAAATCGACAATCACGCTCGGGAATTTTAGCCCGGCCACTCTTGTGTAGAAAATTCTTTGTGTGTTTAGTACCTAATCTTAACCGATGAGTGAGGGTTTCCATACTCCTGTCTAAACATGACGCTATTTCGAGTTATATAAATGGTTTGATATTATATAAGTAGAGCGTTTTAGGCATTTGATCAAATCATATACTTCTGTTCATTTTGAGAGGATTTATCACGCAGCGCAATAAGTTTTTCGACAGCGGGAGGGAAACCATAGCATTATTATGATGTGCTTCTCGTTCTGCATCATCGGCTGCTCTGTTGCCAGGAATTTTGCCGTGGCCTGGTACTCACTGAAATCTTGTGTTGCGCTTGGTTTGCTCTAGCGAGTTCTTTATGTGTCTCAAATATAATACTCTAGCTGATTGTGAAATGCTTTTGTGCTGCACAGGGAAGACAGGCCTGCCTGTGAACCACTAAATGTTACCGATCCTTGCAAATCTCTCACTGATGTTGTAAACTTTTTAGCGCACAGGATAGCGAATATTTCAGCCGCTGTGGATGATGTAACATGACATAGCTTATCATACTCTTGCTTATTGAATTATGTAACAACGAATGTTCAAGTACAGGAGGTTGCTACACAAGAACCGTACGTATAAATATGCACGTATCCTGGATACATCGTAGACGTCTGATCCAGCGCCAGTTGCTGAGCAACCCAAATAAACACATCTCCTTTTCTAATTATTTCCTCTCACCACAATTCAATATTCCGCAGCGCGAGCTTCCGTGCAGGATAATGAAAGTCACAAAGCCGAAATTTTTGCTTGGTAACATATGAATATTTTTTTAACTTTCTCATGTACATAACTTCTGTCTCTTCTCCATATGTCTGGTAACAGTGGGTAATTCGTACGTTGTGTTTAGGGACCAAAGAAATGCCGGCATATTTCAATTGTTCTCATAACGAGAAATGGAGTTCGGCAGGACTCAGCTATTACAAGACGGCTAAATATCGCTTTTGGAGCTCCTAGACATATGAGTAGCCCTCTTGCTATAGGTCTTTGAAGGTGCTCTTCTGAAGTGCGAGAAAGATCATGTAAGATGGCCGCAGAGTACGCAATTTTTTGTCATATGAAAGCATTTGAGGCATCAGAGTTCGTACTTCTGCCATCACGTTAATTTTCGTTTGCAACCTTATATTGCACCGAACACTTCGTATTTTGGCAATTTTGCCAAGAGATCTATAGTACCGCCTTTTGGGCCAAGAACGATTGACGTTCAGACATAAATATCTATGAACCCTAGCAAAAGTGGCCTAACATACATAGTCACAAATATCGCCGCCTTAATAGCCACACTCTACATGGCAAATCGGTTCCGACATTCGATCCCATCAGCATTCAGCTCCCTGAAAGGGAAAATTCGCGTCCACCCGTTTGTAGGAGGTGGCTACAAGAGAACCCACACAAATTTCTTAGAAATGAAAGCTTCCTAGTTGCCGAAAAGTTTTCCTTCGTCCAGGTTTCCAACAGGGGAGCAGCGCCATTCGGGAGCGCTAGCCCTACCAACTGAGCTAAGAGGGTAGCAATTGACAGCGGGAGGGCGAATCATCTACAACACGAAACACATGGGCATGGACATATGGCATATGCCGTATATTCACGCCCGGAAGAAAGAATGCCCGGTAGAGAGAACGGCCCAGCAGTGCTTAGAACTAACTCATGTTTGGTGCCTTCTGGCACGTGCTTAATTCCGCGCGACCGCGCTAAGCAGCGTGCACTTTGCACTTTTAGAAACTTGGCCCCGGACAGGGGCGTCATGCGAGTGAGCTCTTTCTGGCACTCGTAGACGCCTTCGCATCAGTGCTATGTGGAAAGAGCTTGTCGGCGTTGCAGATATATGCGAGGCGCCTGGAACTCAGCAGGCGATCAAGGCGCTGCCACGCAGTATGCCGCACGCCTGATATCTTCCGAAGTAGCCTGCGTGCCAGCGATGGCGACCCCGCGAAGTCCACAGTTGCCCCTTGCCCCAAAAGACACGCCCACTCCCTCGTGTCTTTTCATGCTCGTTAAAAACGGGCGGGGCACTTCCTCTCGCTTCGACACAGGGCCCCCGAACGTGGTGATGTTATCGTATGCGCTCTGTCCTCTGAGCGACGAAGATGGGCCTGGCTAGTTTGACCACTGCTTAAGACGCATTTGTCGCCGCCGCTTGCGTGCGTTTACCCGCTGCTAGAAATTACCATGCATGGGGGGTTATAAATTTCAACGGTATATGGGCCATGACGGCGACGAGAAAAACCCGTCGATACTGTCCAATATTGCAATACCTTCACTCCACTGACAACGGGCGCCGCACATCACTGCGGCGCACCTCTCTTCGCGGCACGTCACCAACATTTCACTGCACCTTCGCCGCAATCCACCATCACGCACCTCACATATCGTTATCGAGTCACACGATACCGATAAAAATGCACGCACACAAGGATGGATGAAATCATAGATGGATGGAGGAATGGATGAGAAAATATTTATGTGGTCCATTGCGTCGTGCTAGTTTCCTAACCCGAAGTGGGCCACTCCCATGTTGAGAAACACGCATATCCTTTCGGCTGCTTCGCGGGCACGTTGGACTGCCCATAGCTGCTCTTATAATTTGAGACTGGGTGTAGCTGCATCCGATATCTCTTCAGTGATGCCCTCCTCGCTGTGCAACACGAAACAGCGCCAAAGCATGTGACCGAGATTCAGGGGGTGTAGCATTTATCACATGTAATAGTAGAGAACCCCGCATATATCTTGGCGATTGTGATGAAAGACGAGGACGACGAAGGCAGCTACGTGAGCGGCGGGACCTGGCTAAAAAGTGTGCACGTGGGGGCGGTGGCATAAAAAGAAAAAGAATTTGGAGGAAGGCGCGAGTAGGACAGCCACCACGACGGGAGAAGAAGACGGCGTTCGAGGAGCCGAGGTTTGAAGAGGGCTGCCCGGGCTGAAGCACTGGGCAGCCTCCGGACCGCTCCTTCGAACGGCGTGAGCCGGCGACTGCTGCTTGACCGCGCCTGGCGACCAGCGTGGCAGTTACCTGCTGGATTCTTGTACCGGCGATGACCTGTGCTGGGCCGACACCACTTCGTGCTGCGTCTGAGAGCCCGAGCCACCGCCACCGTTCGAGCTCCGCAACCTCTCCTTCCCGCCGCGTCCCTCAAGTCACCAAAACGACGACTCGTGCTCCCGGCGTCGACATAGACGTGAGCTTGTGCACCTTTGCACTTGCAGAACGATGCATGTTTAGGAGTTAACGTGTAGCTCGCGATCTTTATTGTTTGTTTGTTGGTTTGTTTGTGCCCATTTTGAGAGCGCCCATTCAATATGTGTGTGTTTGCCTGCCATTCCGTGTACCTCATCCATTCATCAACTCACCGCACGTGAACAAACGTGATGGTCCGCACCTTTCATTCTCTACATTTCTGGCATCGGTGACAGGACTAAGCTCTCCTAACACATTCTGAGAGCTTCACTTTGTTCATGTGCGGTGGTTGAAGATGGATGTCGAAAGGTTGATAGGTCTCAGTAAAGAGTTGGGACTCTCAGGCAAGGCTTTCCAGCAATGGGTAGACAAGGAACGCGGGCGAGAAAGCGAGAGGTATGCACTAGAGCGCGAAGCTGCGAAAGAGGATCACGAGCAGGAGTTGCAGATGCAAGCTGGAGAACGCCAGTTGTTAGAGCTTCGGCTACGCATGCAAGAACAGCAACGAGCTATTCAAGCAGTTCCCACCGAACTAACTGCTGTTTTTTTGTGGAGCCTCTACGAGGGCAACCATATTTGAGGAGGGAAGAGACCCTCTAAAGAATGACAGCCAATGCAGTACAGAAGCCTACGAGACGTTTCCTGCCCACTATTTAGGTGTGCCGCTTGCAGCGGTTACACACGACATAGTGTTACGTCCGAGACATCGGAGACTGAGCGGCGCCAGTAAAAGCTCGTTTGCCGCTACGACGGACGTCTCGAAAGCCGGTAACGAGCCGGGCTCCGGTGATGACTTCCACGTTACCGCAGCAGGGGGTGGCGAGCTGTCATCACCGAAAGGGGTCCTGCTGCCGTCGTACGATCCGACGGAGATAAGGATCACCTCGGCCACATTCGAAGAAAAAGGGGGAGGTCCACAACCTTCTTCCCCTTCGGACCTTCAACCTCGGATTGGAGGAGAAGCGTAAACTGGGCCCTCCCAAGAAGGCGTCGCCGGACGACGCTGGTTATTTAATCCACGGGAGCACCCCGGCACAGAGGATTCGATAGAGGATTGATTGAGATTCGGCCATCACCTTCAAATCATGCTGTAAATAAATGTAAATATTCTCTTCTCCAAAGCAACTCCTCGTACTCTTCCTTCCTGCCCCGTGGACTCCTGGCCTGAAGGCGACACGAGTCCACGACAAATGGTGGCAGCGATAAACGACGACAAGCGATGGCAGCGGTGAGGATCGCGACAACTGGTGGCAGCGGTGGGATGAACCACGACGACGGATGGCGAGCGGCGTGATGAACCGGAGGCTCCATGCAGAAAGGACCGGCCGAAAGCCCTAGGAACTGGAAGACGGCGGGATCCTCGTAGCGTACCACGACTGCACGGTGTTGGGTGAGTGCCTGGCTTTGTGCTTGAGAGCCATGGAGTCTTTTAGCCTAGTACCGTTGAAAGCTCGATCGTACAACTGCCTAGAATTGTGGTAGTGCGTATCTCAGCAGAAAGCAGCTTTCAAGGGGATGTAAACAAGCTGCTGAAGGCAACCCATATAGCTTTGTGGAAAAGTGCAGAATTATTGGTAGTGGACGTGAGGGAATGAACAGGGAGCCTGAGATTATTGATATTGTTGAAAGGATAGGTGCAGAGGAGGAAGAGCTACGCAGGATTGGGAGTTGATTGAGGGATTAAAAAATGCAAAAAGGTAGACAAGGATTAGGAAAGTTGGGACTGCTGGTGTGGGCTTTCGTTAATTCTGTAGAGTTTACCAGGCTTCAATTTCTCTAGAACCAGCATTGAAACGCTGGTGAAGTTAATTTCTACATTTTTGCGAAAGCCGAGTCAAAGTTTAAAGCAGTCACCATGGATTTGACAAGTTTGACGAAGGCTAGCCTGTTGATGCTGTGTGAGGAGTTTGATTTAGACGTGGATGAGAACTTGCCTGAATCGGAAATTCGAAACCTAATAATAGAAAGTGGTAGCGATCCGGAGGACATTGAATATTTCGGGACCTTAATTCTAATAAGTCAGGAAAGAGAAATAAAGGAAAGAATTGAGGACGAAAGACGCAGGCAAGAGTTGAAATTTTTGAACGAAGAGATTGAAAGGCTAGATCGTGAACGGAAGGCAATACAGAGAGGTAATCAGGTAGCTGCGGAAGTAGTGCACGAAAGGTGCGAAGTGGTAGCTTGTGCGGTGGAGGTCAGAGCCGATGAAAGGTCTAGCGCACGTGAGAGTAGCAGCGCGTTGACAAGCGAAGTGAACGTTGCTGATGAACATGCCGCAGTTACAGAGGATGTCATTGAAGGCCGAAAAAAACTCGACGAAGTACCGTGCCAATGGGACGAAAGAGAAGCACCTAGAGAGGTTGCGGACGATTTGGCACGAATACAAAATGAGGACGTCATGACGGTGGATCTTGCATGCGATGTCCAAGGTTATTTCGACTCGTCATGCAAGAACACCAGTGAAAGGCCAGGAGAGCGCATAGAAGCGCAACGTGAGCACGAGGTTGCATTTGAGGAACGCGACGAGGTATCGTACCAATGGGAAGAGAGTGAAGCACCTAGGAGGGTTGCGGACGACTTGGTACGGATACAAAGGGGGTATGTCGCGACGGTAGATCCTGCATGCCGCGTTCAAGGTAATTTCGACTCGCTAGGCAGGACTACCAGTGAAAGGTCAGCAGGGTGCAGTGAAGCACAATATGAGGAGGAGGTTGCAGTCGAGGGTAGCTCCCAGGTATGCGAGCTAAGTAGCTTAGAAGCAGACAGCTGCAACTTTCCTAAGTGTTTGAAGCTGTCCGCCAGTCAGGAGAGTGAAGGAACAGATAATTTTGCTGGAAATCATTTAGACTGCGTGTATCAGCCAGCTAGCGAGAGCATTAAAGTTGAAAAGGTGCACGAAAAGGAAGCGAAGGGCTCCGAAATGCCCAGAAAGAAGCGGCATAGGCCGAAAAGGCGCCGCAGTGAGAGGAATGCCACAAAGAGCGTGGAAGGTCGCAAGGTGGGCTTCAAACGAAGAAGCACAAAAGTGAAAAGGTTGCGGTTGTCACCCAAGACAGATCAGCGCAAAATACGTAGGAGCCGCCGAACGAAACGGGGAGGAGGGGTGCACTCTGCGCGGAAGCGGTCCGAGGGCCGGTTGCAGTTAACTTCCCGTCCTCTTCGCGGTGCAGCATCGTCGCGGCGGGTGTGCAAGGTCAGGGGTCGTCGCGAAGTGATCGAACAATGCGACGACGATAGCGCAGCTAAGGCGATGGCGAGGATAGTGGCGCCGTGCGGAGAGTCGAACAGGTGCTTCGCGTTTTGCGTTTCCTGTGCAAGAAAAGCGTTCCGAGCGCGACCACCGCGAGTACGTCTCAAAAATGGGAAACAGACTGAGGCTTTTCAACGGAAGACTTGTTAGAAAGACATTTTTGTTTGTTTGTTTATTTTAGCCTTGCGGAGTGATGTTTCTTTATCTCCACGTGTAGTCTGAGATTTGCTTTTGTAGATCTGTTGTTGATGTTAGATTGAATTCTGTGAACTGTGACTTTTTTGTTGAGCCAATAGTGAGTGTGAAGGCAAAGTGAAAGTGAGAAAGCGAGTTGTTTGTTGAAAGGTTAGTCAGTGTGAGACTGAAAGTTTGAGATGCGTTTAAGAGATTGAGCTTGAAGTATCGTATGACCGCAAATGTTTTGAAGGAGTAGTGTTTGCATTGCGCGTCATTCAGTTCGAATGCAAGGAATCGTGTTGCGGTTTGTACAGCGGCGGGCGAAACCGCGAAAGTGTTTGAGGTTATCTTTTAGCATGAGTAAGTCATAAGGAACGGTTGTGAGTTTTCTAGCGCGTAATGCTAGCGAGAGTTTTGTTTGTAGCTTTAGACTCATGTGTATTGAGTGGGCGCTGGCAAGGAACCAGGTTAGTATTTGTTCAACAAGTGCGTATACAGTGGCAGTGTTTTGAGTTAGCTTTTAGGCAAGAGAGATCAATAAGCATGGATATTCTTATTGAGTTTTGCGCATAATTTTGGCGAGTTTTGTTTTCTGTTTATTGTTTCTAAGGCATGTGCAGTGTGTGGACGAGAGCAAGGTTATTTTATATAGGGTGTATGAAGTGTAAGAATTCTGACCGCAAAGTCGGAGAGCTCGTTGTGTAGTACATCCGTGGAGTGCAAGTTTAAGTAGCACTAAGACGTGCGAAGGCGGATGTTGAATATGATTAATGTTCCTGTTGTTATGCTGCACACGTTTGTAATTGTTTATTAGAGCACATTTGCGTATTTAGCTTCTGCTCTAATGCAGCTCGACAGTTTTCTTTCGTCTGCTCACGGGAACATGATGACTCACTTTGACGGCACAAAATTTTGGGAACAAAAGTTCGGGGTCATATGTGAGGCAAGTACCGGTTAAGAGATGTGGAGTCTGATGGATTTGCGGCAGATTGCGATAGCTTACAAATGTAATTCATCGAGTGGAAATGATGACTAATGTAAACGGTAAGCTCAAATTAATTCAGAGGTAGAAATTGGGAGCTTCAGCGAATGTTTACAACTGTTTTGAGGGCTGCTTTCATTTAATTTGGGAAATGTAAGGCAGATTGGTTTGTGCATTTTGGACTCGATGGCTCCTAGTGCGGGCAGGGCACTTCCCGTGCCTGTAGTTGTGCGTGTGCGCGTGTGTTTACGTGTGTGCCCAGGACGAGAGCCACCAAGGCATGTGTGAGAACCCCACATCGGAGCTTCCGTCCCACGGAGAGCTGATCGAACCCCGACACTTCGGCCGACCTGGTATGCTGGTCACCCTCAGGTCGAGTCTCCCGCCGGCGGACGGAGCTGTTACGTCCGAGACATCGGAGACTGAGCGGCGCCAGTAAAAGCTCGTTTGCCGCTACGACGGACGTCTCGAAAGCCGGTAACGAGCCGGGCTCCGGTGATGACTTCCACGTTACCACAGCAGGGGGTGGCGAGTTGTCATCACCGAAAGGGGTCCTGCTGCCGTCGTATGATCCAACGGAGATAAGGATCACCTCGGCCACATTCGAAGAAAAAGGGGAGGTCCACAACCTTCTTCCCCTTCGGACCTTCAACATCGGATTGGAGGAGAAGAGTAAACTGGGCCCTCCCAAGAAGGCGTCGCCGGACGACGCTGGTTATTTAATCCACGGGAGCACCCCGGGATCAGAGGATTCGATAGAGGATTGATTGAGATTCGGCCATCACCTTCAAATCATGCTGTAAATAAATGTAAATATTCTCTTCTCCAAAGCAACTCCTCGTACTCTTCCTTCCTGCCCCGTGGACTCCTGGCCTGAAGGCGACACGAGTCCACGACAAATGGTGGCAGCGATAAACCACGACAAGCGGTGGCAGCGGTGAGGTCGCAACAATAGGCATAGTCCATGACCATTCGTGTGAGCCGCTTGTAAAGGACAGCACAGCTGTTTTCTTTTATAATGAAGTAGGAGAGAATGAGCAAGGGTTCATCAAGACGTAGACAATAAAGCTCCAAGTTCCACCAGTAGTGTTGGATAGCGTAAGCCGGCACAATAATCTTGACGTTGTAGGGGTTCTTTCTTCTAACACTACTACTGCTAGGAGCGGCATCGCCGCTAGTAACCCCCTGCAGTGGGTTCGAGCACTCAACGAGCAGAGAAGGAGGTCGTCGCGTCCGCGTGCTCGCTATCTCAGCCATGCACCGCCGCGCTGCCGCGCGCTTCGGCCCGCGGCCCGACTCGAGGCAGGGCTGCACGAACCGTCGCACGCGGCGAAAGAGGAGAACATTAGGCGCAACTCTCTGTGCATGGTAATTTAATAAACATTAAAAAATACAAACAAAACAAGGCCGAATAAAGATCGAATTAAATAGAAAGGACAACAACGATTAACAACACGCGAACGCACACGAACACAAACAAAGGAGAATGACAACACGCGAACACACAATAACACGCAAAAATAACCATGCAAGGAACCCCGGCCAGCGCACCCGCGACCGCGCCCCATGAAAAGGAAAATAGAAAGAAAGGAACATACGTAGATGGGCGCGATCGCAGGCCGCCGCAGTGGGTCGCTGGAGCCCGAGAAGACGTGAGGTCCGGGCGACAAGGCCTCGTCGCCCGGACCTCGCGAAAAGCACGTACGCGCCGCCGCAAAAGCACGTACGCACCGCCTCGAGACCCAGCGTGTTCTTTCGAGCATCTGAAAAAACCAGAACCGCCAGAACGCGCAAACATTCTAGGAATTTCTCGCTTCCCAATGGCAGCCTATGTTAAGACCACATAGGCGAAGCGGGCGGCCACTCTCCCCCCGCAATGGTCGCCGTTCCGTCCAGCTGGGAGAGGTGGATGCGAGGCGTTCCGCACACAACATGGCGTCCAGCGGGACCGGGCCCCCCACATCCCTCCCTCCTTAAATGCCCCCCTAAAAAAACAATACCGACGGTGCCGATACGCGATAAAATCCGAGAGCCCGAAACCCAAAACAATAATACGATAACAAACGCGACAACACAACCGCTGCGAATCTCTCAAGTGTCCAAAGAAGCCGACGCGCGCCACGACATCTTCACCCGGGCTCTGGACGCCGGCCGCGGCAGGTCTCACGTGCCGTCGACCCAGACGTCTTCCTGGCCGCACCAAGTGCCGCGAGCACGGCTCTGTCCGCAGTCTCGCCGTCGACGCCGCCTCGCTCCGGACACGCAGACTTCAACCGCCAACTCAGCGCGGCAGAAAAACAGCAAACAAAAACAACAAACAAAACGAACAGTCGCGCAGCACAAAAACCAAAATCAATTGAACTAACGAAGAATAAAACAACGCCAGGCTACAATTCTCGGGTAGCGAAAACCAAAAACTCAAACATAAACAAACGGTAAGTAAAAGGAAAGGAACACATGGTAAAGAACCTAGAACAGCGAAGATAATGCAGCGAAAGGGTAGAGAGAGAAAAAGTGAAAGCCTTCTCTGTCGGGTTACCTCTCCGTCTGAAATCAGTCGGACAGTAACGAATGTAACCGTGATCTTCACTAGTGCGCTGCTGTATGACCTTACAGTAGCGGATAATCCTTCCACGAACACACACTGCCCATCCGTGACACCAAACGAAACGGGACATCCACGACGTGTTGCCTACGGAATGAACAGACGCGGAAGGGACGGCGACAGCTGAGCATTCACACTGCACGGTGCCAAATCGCAGAGAACAGTAACTTTAGCCAAAGCCTTCCGCTCTGACGACTGGCTACAATTATCGCAAGGGCGCGCAATCACTCTCCTCTGCTGTCGGGGGGGGAGGGGGGGTGCCACTGTCGATGCGCGTAAACACGGCGCTAACCGCGAAGGTGGCATGATACTTTGACGAAGCTCGTACGGAGCGCGCAGAGTGAACCGCTTTTCTCCAGGGCCACGGCTACACAAGCCGCTTCGAGCCCAAAACCCGCGCTCGTCCCAAAAGCAGACAACGATACTGCGCGCGCGCATTGTGCAGTACAAACACATTCGGGTGCCTCGCTTCCCGGAGGCGAAAAACAAAATCGCGAAAGAAACTATTTACATTATGTACACATGGGTCACTCTGCTGTCAGCTACGTTGCTCTTCGGGCCATCAGAAAGAAACAAAAGACAACAAACAAGAAAAAACCAGATTCCTGAGGAGAGCCCACTGAGGATGGACCCTCTCTTTCATCCTTTCCCCCCGACCGGCCGGCTGATTATCGCCACTGGCCTTCTTCTCTCCCGCCGCGGGGACGGTGGAACGCTCCTGCCTTCTGCGTGCGCGAAGATAGACAGGTGACTGAAGGGCTTTTCACGGAAGAAGACTCTGCTCCTACTTCTTTGTTCCTCTCAGCGGCCTTTCCGCCATCTTTGCCTCCCTCGGTGCAGGTCGGCCGTGTGCACCGAACAGCGCCGTCAACTTTTAATGAAAAGAGACTTTCGGCGACCCGGGCAAGAAATAGTGCGTCAACTATTCTTTTACTGGTTATGAATTTAGTGAGGAAAGACGTGCAGGACGCGATGTCTAAAGAAAACCGTTGGACTCACGAACTTGAATGTCGCACGGGAGACAAGATGGTCAATCTCCCGGCCATGCCATGATGGAAGCCTTGGTCAGTGCAATGAATTTCCGCCACCAAGAACGAACTGCTGAATATCGGTGGCAACTTCCATCACGCGTTTCCTCGGCCACGCTTCGCCTCACACAACTTCGAAGCGGGTTGCCACTCCACTTGCCTCTCGTCACACCACGATACATCGACAGAGAAAAAGGAAGGACAGACAAAGAGAGAGATACGCGCGATACACGGCAGAGACGGCCACGCTCAACCAAAGCGCATTTGACGCTGGTACCTGAACGCAACTTCCCCACTCTGCCGACACCTGCTCGTCGTTAGAGCGGCCAAGGGCTAGGCCCCTAGCCCCACTTAGTTGCGCGCCAAAATGTAGGGGTTCTTCTACTAACACTACTGCTGCTAGCAGCGGTATCGCCGCTAGCAACCCCCAGTCGTGGATCCGAGCACTCGACGAGCAGAGCATGAGGTCGTCGAGTCCGCGTGCTCGCTATCTCAGCCATGCATCGCCGCGTTGCCGCGCGCGTCAGGCCGTGGCCCGTCTCAAAGCGGGACAGCACGAACCTCCGCACGCGGCGAAAGAGGAGAACATTAGGCGCAAATCTCCCAGCATGGTAATTAAATGAACGGTTAAATGAAACAAATAATACGAGGCCGAATCAGTCGAATTAAATATAAAGAATAACAACGATTAACAACACGCAAACACACACGAACACAAACAAAGGAGAGTAACAATTAACAACATGCGAACACAGATTAACACACAATGACCATGCAAGAGAGAAGCACCTAACCCCGACCAGCGCACCCGCGACCGCGAGCCCTCCGAAAAGGAAAAATATAAGAAGAACATAGAGACATGGGCGTTGGTGGCAGGTCGCCGCCGTGGTCGACGGGGCTTGCAGAGGCACGCCATCCGACCGATGGCCTGGTCGGTCGGAGGGGCACAAACGTACGTGCGCACCTCTCCAAGACCCAGCAAGTTCTCTCAAGCATCTCAAAAAACCAGACCCGCCAGAACGCGCAAACATTCTAAGAATTTCTCACTGCCCAATGGCAGCCTATATTAAGACCACATGGGCGAAGCGGGCGGCCCCCCCGCAATGGTCGCCGCTCTGTCCAGCTGGGAGAGGGGGATGCGAGGCGTTCCGCGCACAACATGGCGTCTGTTGTTACAACGAACTTTTTGCCAAGAGCAGGTGCCAGAAAAACTGAGGGTTCCACCATACATTTCTTAACTTGATCAAGGGCATGTTTATGGCATTCCACCGACGGCAGGGTATTCCGGCAGTCTTTTTTGTGAGATCGGTAACACGACTTACCAACTGCATGTAACGCGGAATAAACTCTCTATAGTGCCCTGTTTCTTAGTCAGTGGTCTAGGTGTACAATGTGTTTTTTCTACGACTTTCACTGTGTTGCAACACGGCCCATTCCCAGGGCATGAGCAAGGATTGTGGGAGCATTCAACCCAATATGACACTTGTTTGGCTTCACGGTAAATTTCGCCGCACGAGGTCCACGAAACATCTGTAACGTTTCCAAGTGCTCTGGCCACAAATCCTTTGCTAATCGGGTGTTGTTTATTAAGTGTTCTATATTTTGTAGTCCCTGGAGTATTATTTGGATAAGCTTACTAAAAGGTTGTGCAGCTGTCTTGAG
The DNA here is from genome assembly GCA_013339685.2 of Hyalomma asiaticum. Lineage (NCBI taxonomy): Eukaryota > Metazoa > Arthropoda > Arachnida > Ixodida > Ixodidae > Hyalomma > Hyalomma asiaticum. Next base: position 127,977,353 of record CM023485.1, read on the forward strand.
TCCAAACTGTATAACTGTATAAACCGGAATTGAAATAAACCTCTTCCACATGAGAAAGTGGTCTTCTCTTTCGATTCCTCATTAAGAGGTATCTGCAATTACCCTTTCGTTAGTTCACGCTTCGAAAAACGTTTTTTAATCGCGACGTTCACAATGACAGTGTCAACCCGCCCTGTTGGCTCCGAGTTATCGACGAGCACCTACTCACGAGCACGTAGTCTACACATACTCTGTTGGACCCGACCGCCTTTTTACCACCACTGAAGGCGAGTTGTATGCAGACGTCGAGAGGTCAATCATCCCCATTTCCAGCATCTGCCCGATTTCATTATCCATGCCCTTTTGTACTGCTGGTGGAACAGCGTATTAGAACACCGTCTTCCGTTGCTACTAGGATGTAGTATTGCTTTGCAATGACGGGCTTGTTCGTGGTTAATCGAATGCTGCACTTGAGCAGCATCGTCTTGCCTGGTAGTTCTGGAAAACCTGCCTCAAATTATCTCAACACTGCCTCTACTTCCTCCTCTTGCGCGTCGTTTGCTGTAATTGCAAATCGTAAATGCTGCGAATTGCAGACCGGCTCACCGCTCTGCCTACACATAAAAAGGAGCTCTAGCAAGTTATTGCTCATGTGATGCGTTTGTGAGGAACGTAAATATCACCTGTCTTTTTAGCATCTCCTGTGAAGATATGGAGTTAAGTGTTTTCTCATAAAGCATGCGTTCGAAATAAAGACTCATCTCTCCCCATTGTACAGATAGCCAATGGCCTAATGTAACGTCCTACATGCATTCGCTAGGTGTATGGTGACACTGCTGCCCTGAAGAACGTGAACATGACAACCTACAAGTCCCAAGTGACCATACTTTTAGGACACAATGGAGCGGGCAAAACGACGCTGATGAACATTCTCACAGGTACGATTCCTCTTTTGTGCGCAGTTTTTTTTTACATTCTGAAATTATTTTCTGCGAACTGGTAAAATAAGCAGAGGTGCCCCTTCTCAAATGCACTCGTGCCCTCAAATGAACCTTTCTTGCTAGCCTTCGCACGTGCCCTATGGAAAAACTGCGATTTAATACGAATGGCTGCGCTTGGACGATGTGAATGCAAATCGGGAGCCGACTTTATTCATCCGCATCAAAACCCAATGCAACGCAATAGGAGCTACAGCGTTGTGTACCTGATCGGCCAGCTCAATTCAACTGTCAGTGCAACCGTTGAAGGCTGGAGTCTATGAATGTTATAACTACAACAATATACGCCGTGTGCTCGTACGCTGTCACGTGTGCCTTTCGGTAGTAGCACACGGGTCGTAGCTATTCATGCTTTTATGAGTTTTAGACATAAGTGAATGAAATGATTCAAGAGTATGACACTATAAACCATTTATTGTTAAAGGTCCCGTTACTTGAGCGCTTTTGTACAAGCAGTCTCGGATAGCTTTCGCCACCATTTGAAAATTCACGCGGGCGTCAAGTCACCAGGAGGCAACCAACATATTAATAAACACCATCATCACCACATCAGACTATTTCTAAAACTACGGGAAGTTATAAAGAATGTGAATTAGCGAACTTTTAAACGGTAGCTTTCAACGTAATGTGTTCTTTTACCTCAATCTAGCACTAAATATGGCAAAATAGCATCCTCCTTCATTCTGATTAAACTATCCAAGAACATGCATATACAATAAAATCATCGCCTTTGCATGTAGTGAAACAAGAACATAAACACTTTGTCTTGAACAATCTATGTTGACAACAAGAGTTAATTCTGATGCAAATGTGCGCACGTAATTTGAAATTTTCTTAACGTTGGGTTTGTGTTCTACGAGGTGCTTATATCTACTCATATAATTATCTCGCATTGATGATTAATTTTTGTTTATTGGTTCCTATTTTCTGTACTTTCACTGTTTATTTCCACTTGCGTAATGTAATTTCATTCGTTCTTATAACATTTTTCTATGTTTTTGTTAATCGAGTGTCCCACTGGAGTTGCTAGACTTTGGGACCCTTGCCTGCATACCACTACTATGAAGTTTGTATTTTCAAAGAATAATAAACCGAACTAAACTGAAGTACTGAAGCACGATGTTCAGTCTGAAGAGGAGGCATTTTCGTGCTAAGTGCAATAATGTCACTTATTCCGGCTTGGAAGAAAGTGCGAGAGATTTCGAAAACTAGCACTTGAGTACGTCTTGCACTACGCGACATGACCAACCACAGAAGAGCTCAGCATGGATTATCGATGACTCATCCAGACCGCTTGGCATGGAAAGGATAAAAGGACAAAAAGTGTGGCCGCTCATATCTTCTTCGACTGTGGCCTGTTCTGTAGAATCTGCCTACGTCCGTAATCGATGATTCCTTGTCAGCATATGGAGGGTGCTAATAGCCATGCGCGCTAGCGCATTCAAGTGGCACTTTTTCAAGTCTCGCGTACTTTCTGGAAGTCTTTAAAAATGAAAGCAGTTGCATTATTAGCATGATAATGCATTATCTGGACAAAACATAACGTCCTTTAAAATTTCACCATTGACCGTACTGGGTTTAAGGCAACCGTACAAAATTGGGTAAGTAACCATAAAGACTTAACAAAGGTAATCATAAAAATATTACAATCTCGTCTAGAGGACAGCGAATAAAATCCCTGTAACACGAACGTTGAATTTCTTAAATCATGATGTTACGTAGGTGAAGAATCCCCATCAGAAAGCGACTTACGTTAGGTTGTGCAAGACGCTTATCGTTACTATAGCGCTTCGCGGAAGCTGCGCACAAACTACGTTAAAACGGGGAAGTTTGCACTAAAATGCTTTGAAGAGAATCACGAAGAAACCTCGTCGGTTCTTTATGCGTGCATTGGCGTGTTGGCCCTAATGAAAGTGACTTGCACCGCGAAATAGTTGACTGGATATGTCTTTGAACGCAAGAAAGGAGACGTGTTGTGCGCCTTTGTAGCAAGCACTCTGTTAGCTGGAATTCTCAGTTAAAATGTCAATGTGTCACTGACCTCTCTTTGAGTCTGGGGGCTGTTAGACTGGTTGTAACAAAGGCAGTAGCCCTTGACACATTCCCTTGTTTCGTTGCTAAAGGTGGCTGGCAATAGGTTTATTCTCTGATGCATAGTGCACTTATTTTACAAGAACGTATGCCCTAGTCAAAAGTGTCTGTGATTTACAGATTACGATAAAACAAAGGCCACAAATATTGCGCGTTTTGTAGGTGCAGCTTCAGTTATGTCTGATGTTCGCTCTTGAATACTGCATCTGCATTTATTCTTTGACGGCATACGTGGGCTTGGTGGTACTAAAATTTCCAGTGCTTTCACAAGAGAACATCAATTCACATCAGCCATAAGGACATTGAAAGCATAGTATAGCTTTCGAACATTTTCAACATGCTAGATATGCGCGTATGGTTTGCAATAGGCAGACGCCCGTGTCATGCATGTGAGAGTGGCTACTGAGGATATTATGATGATGATGATGATGACGAATTATGTACATTATAGGTGCAAAGGTCATGGTGGGCAAACGGCCTCAGGACAATGTATTGGAGCAACTGATGTATACAGATCGTCTCAGAGGTGTGAATGAGTTGCGGCTATTAAAGGGGCTTAGAACAACCCACCGTAAATTGCGTAAAATTTAAATATCTTCTGAAATTTTGGTAGTGAGTGAACTACGATGTGGGAACTATGACGAATCAATATGTGAACTACGACCATAAGGTGTGGTTATGCATGCGAGAAGTGAGTTCGACAGCTGCAGCAGCGCGCTCGCTTCACCGGGACCTTTAAAGCGCAGAATAATGACACGCGTGTGGCATGCAAGGAGAAAAAAAGACTTTTCGCGGTGGCACCCCTTGTTTAAGAGTAGGCTACTGCTATCTTGGCCGCATAACATTAAGCACTACTCCGTGTGTGAAGCTATGAAGTGCATTGATTACAAAAAGTGACCTATGCCAACATGGCAGGACATAGGGGAATGCAGTACCGACAGGCAAGACAGGCAGACATTGAACAATATTCAGGTCCTCAGGGACTAGTCGGAGGATCCTCGCTGGGGCCTCCCGTTCGCCGCTCGCTGTTCCCATCTCGGAATCGGGAGGCCAAGCCTTTCACGCGCCCTCTGGGTGGCCTTGGTCTGGTGCTTGGGTTCTGTAATCATGACGGCCCCGTCCCAGTCCTGCTCGCAGATGAGTAACGTGTCTTGTAACGCAGGACAATGTCAGAGCAAGTGTACTAGAGTGCTGAACTCCTTCCTGCAGTCCGGGCACCGTGAATGAATTATGGAGTTAATCCTGCTAAGGAAAGCGCGCGAGGGGTATGACCTCGTCTGAAGCATCCTAAGCATAATAGCTTGAGACCTACGTAATTTCCGGTGCGGAGGCGAGAAGCGCCTGCGTTCGTCTTTATAATGTGAGATGATCTCATGCAATGTTATTAAGGGGCCGCGGTGGCCGATCACCTCTGGATCCAATGAAGACGTGCCGCCATCGTGGCACGTGAGTTCTCACACACGGCAGTGAGCAATCTCATTGGGATTCGGGTGGCCCGGCAGCACGCTGTCACTCATGTGTGCGGGAACCTAGTGGCGTAGTGTACTGCGACGTATTGAGCACTGGTCTTGCCTCTCTAAAGTGCCGCAGCCTGGCTCCCAATCATTCCCGTAGCGAAAGCCCTCACGGCCGCGTATGAGTGAGTGTAGACATATGGCCTCCTAGAATCCTGCATCGCCATCGCAACCGCCACCTGCTCAGCCGTGTCTGAAATGAGAGTGCCTACTGAGGCCGCAGATAGGAGGTCGCCCTTTTCGCTGACCCCTTCACTGAAAGCAAATCTTTTGGAGCGCCCTTACTGAGCGGCGTCCACGAAACTTTCCAAGCCGACCATTTTCTTAAATTTCGCCCTGGCGCAAGCAGCTAGCCGGCCCGCATTATGCTGTGGATGAACGTTTCTAGGGGAGGGACCGGCAACATAGGTCCCCCTGGCCGTTTTTGTTTAGCTGAACCACCCCACTAGGATTGTAACGCGGCTGCGGCTGCAAAACCCGCCTACTTCCTCGAGGCGCCTACCTGCGCTGGAGCTCGAGAGCCTCGTGATCTGCACTGGTCGTTGCGCCTCTACTAGTTGAAGGGTGGTGTTATTAACGCCGGGCTGCATTTGCCTGTCCGTGCTCGCAGTGACTGGCAGACCCAGCACCTTCTTAATGCTTTTCCGCATCAACGTATCGAGCTTGTCCCTTTCAGTCCTAGTCCACTGCAGTGCCGAAGCCATATAATTTATGTGACTTAAAAGGAAAGTGTTGTGGGCCCTGAGTATGTTGTCCTCAACTAGCCCATCCTTATTCTTTGATACTGGCATGATTAATCTAAGAATATATTCTGTTTTGGAGGTCAGATGTGGTATGGCTTCGGTGTTGTAGCCTCTGGCGTCGAGCAACAATCCTAGAACTCCGATGGAACCCTATTGCAAAAACCAGCGCCCCAGTGCATTTCCAGTACGTTTTCCGTACTGGGAGCACTGTAAACGCGCTGGGAACGATGATATTTAATTAGGTGGTACACACTGGGATGCTGGCAGCACTGCCTTCCACTGGTGTGTGCTGGCTTTGTACTGGGACAAGCTGGCATAGCTGGAATGTCACTGGTACCAGTGAGAGGCTCGCTGGAAAGCACTGTACACTGGGAGGCTGCGAGCTGGCACGAGTGCGAAACACACTGGAAGCAGCCCAAGAGACGCTGGCGCTGGTTTCACAGGCGCACGCTCTGCAGTGGGGCCTGTGATTAGTTGATTTCACTAGGTGTGAAGAGTCTGGGAACATTTACGGCTTCGCCGTGCTTCATCGCTGCCAGCTACAGTGTGCAGCAATTCGCGGCATACGGCGTCCGCGCGCACTAAGTGCTAGCAGCTGTGAATGTTTACATTTGTGCATTTTCCCCGCACTTAGCTCATACAGGCAATGTCACGTCTATGAACCACTCTGGTAATAGTTCTGCTGTAGTGTTCACTTGTCTGGAGGATTCGATGCAATTAACAGTAAAATTTTACATCGCCGCGCAATTTAATGACGCTCTCAAAGCGGCGATCCTTACTCACGCAGAAAAGAAAAAAGACACCGATCGGTATCACCACGCTGCAAAGGCACCTCTGGCGATTGCCGCACCTTCAATTACTTTAGTTGCGCAAAACAGTAATCATATGACAAATCTTCTTGAGCTAATATACAATAATTTTAGCTTTTTCAAGCCGCCGAGCCCCGATCGGCCTGTCCCAGTATGCTCCCAGTGAAGCTTGGGCATAGCGTACCGGCCGAGTCCGTCTACACACGAACTGCACTCCAAGCCTTATGAATACGCTACTACGACGAATCAAAATTACTGCTCAGTACAGCCTTGGCACCGGTTAACCTGAACAGATGATTTTTATTTCTTCCCGGTGCTTGAAGATGAAGCTGTGAGCATCGAAGCGGCGCACTTTGAGCAAGCACATATTGACCAGGGAAAGTTGCTGCCGCACTCTTCTCCGACTCAAATGCAATCACACATATTTGTCGATCTATTATGGCTGAGTGAACAAAGTTGATGGGAGGTTTCCCAGTGCACTGCACTTCCTTTTTGCATGCGAAGCGATTGACAGTTGTTAGCTTCGGTAAACCTGTGTATGTCAGACACTGGTACTGCCGCTGTCCTGAAATATCACCGTTTGAGCGAGAAAACTGCTCAGTGCCACGTGAAGTACACCTTCCATTATTGAGCGGCATTATAGTCTGCACAAAACGCATCTACATATATGTCGACAATTCGTAAGAGCAAGAAAAGGCTAACGAGCTCGGCCGTAACAGCCGATAGGCCCTGCCCGTTGGTCTACTTATAGTTTTTCAGTATTCGGCGGCTTGTTTCACTTCTCTGAAGAACGTGTGAGGTTCAAATGCGCATAAAAAGCGCGTTTGTCTTGTGTGTACAACTGCAAACGAAATGTCTGACGGCAGGTGACACCACTGAATAACCTGTTTATGGCCAGTTCAGTGTGTTCTGGCATGGCGCAGTGGTAGCGCGCCGGGTTGGTAGTGCGAAGGTGCGACGTTCGAATCCTGTTGTTGGACGGTTTTTTTTAAGTGCTTTCTTTTTGCTATAACTCTCGCTTTTTTATATTTGTATTATTATTTAGCATGCATGGCAGTGAAGCACTGCGTTTTTTTGCTCTAAAGCGGTTTTGCGTGCCAGTAACCCGCGCCTCCCAGTATCCCGCGGCACGCCAGTGTGCCAGTATACAACGTCACACTGGGTCCATAATCCGGCATGGCGCTGGACGCTGACTCCCAGTGGCGCTGTGTTTTCGAATAGGGAAGTCACTCTTAGGATCTTCAGGCCATCACACATGTACACATCTATGCTGCTCTGTTCAACCGGAGTTAGCCCACGGACCCCCTGCCTAGCCAGTCTATATAACCCTATTGGAAAACCCAGCGCCACCGGGAGCCAGCGTCCAGCGCCATGGCGGATTATGGGCCCAGTGTGACGCTGTATACTGGCACGCTGGCGTGCCATGGGATACTGGGAGGCGCGGGTTACTGGCACGCAAAACCGCTTTGGAGCAAAAAAACGTGGTGCTTCCCTGCCATGCATGCTAAATAATACACAAATATAAAAAAGCGAGCGGACACATTTTAACAAAAAAAACAATATAAAGCACAGAAAAAAACCTCGCGCGAACAGGATTCGAACGTGCTACCTCTGCATCTGCCAACCCAGCGCACTACCACTGCACCATGCCAGAACTTGCTACAGTGCCCGTAAACACGCTAGTCAGCGGTGTGACCTGCCGTCAGACTTGTTTACACAAGACCAACGCGCTTTTTATGCGCAATTAAACCCCCACACCTTTGTCAGACAAATGAAACAAGCCGCCGATCACGCATGCCATTCGAATAATGGCGACAGCAGTCAGTATATCATAGAATTCATATCTAATACCGACAAAATACAGCTAGACACGACGGGCAGCGGCTATCGGCTGATATGGCGTGAACTCGATAGCCTTTTCTTGCTCTTACGAATAGTCGACATGTATTTAGATGCGTTTTGTGTAGACTGCGATGCCACTCAATAATTGAACGTGTAGTTCAAGTGGCACTGAGCAGTTGTCTCGCTCAAACATTGATATTTTAGAACAGCGGCAGTACATCAAAGCTCACAATTCTGTTAATCGCTTCGCAAAAAGGAAGCACAGTGCAGTGGGAAACCTCTCATCATCTTTGTTCACTAAGCCCTACTGATCGACAAATATGTGTGATTGCATTTGAGTAAGAAAAGAGTGCGGCAGCAACTTTCCGTGGCATATATGTGCTTGCTCAAAGTGCGTCGCTTAGATGCTCACCGCTTCATCTTCAAGCACTGCGAAGAAATAAAAATCATCTGTTCAGGTTAACTGACGCCTAGGCTGTACTAAGCAGTAACTTTGATTCGTCGTAGTAGCGTATGCTTAAGGCTTGGAGTGCCGTTCGCCTGTAGACGGACTCGGCGGGTACGCTATGCACAAGCTTCACTGGGAGCATACTGGGACAGACCGATCAGGCCACGGTGGCTTGAGAAAGCTAAAATCATTGTGTATTATCTCAAGAAGCTTTCTGACATGATTAATTTTTGTCGCATCTAAAGTATTTGAAGGTCCAAAAATCGCCAGAGGTGCATTTGAAGCGTGGTGGTAATCGGTGCTTTTTTTTTCTGCGTGAGTTGGGATCGACGCTTCGAGAGCATCATTAAATTTCGCAGCGATGTAAAATTTTACTGTTATTTGCACCGGCTCCTCCACACAAGTGAACACTACAGCAGAGCTATTACCAGAGTGGTTCATAGACGGGACAGTGCGTGTTTGAGCAAAGTGCGGGGAACATGCGCAAACGTAAACATTTACACCTGCTAGCGCGCTTAATGCGCGCAGACGTCGTACGCCGCACTGCTGCACACTGCAGATCGCAGCGATAAAGTACCGCCAAGCCATAAATGTTCCAAGAGTCCTCACACCTAGTGAAATCAACTAATACTGGCTCAGTGCAGAGCGTGCGCCTGTGAAACCAGCGCCAGCGTCTCTGGGCTGCTGCCAGTGTGTTCCCCACTCGTGTCAGCGCGCAGCCTCCCAATGTACAGCGCTTTCCAGCCAGCCTCTCACTGGTACCAGTGACATTCCAGCTATGCCAGCTTGTCCCAGTACAACGCCGGCGCACACCAGTGCAAGCCAGCGCTGCCAGCGTCCCAGTGTGTACGGCCCAGTGAAATATGATCGTTCCCAGCGCGTTTCCAGTGGTCCCAGTACGGAAAACATACTGGAAATGCACTGGAAGCGCTGGTTTTTGCAATAGGGAACACAAGCTCCGATTTGGTTTGGTAGCATCGCAGACCCGTTCCCTCTAGAAAGGACTCTGTCACATCCAGGCACTCCTGGAGTGCGTGTTCCACGGCCGCCTCCGAGCCTCCCGGGCACCAGATCATAGTAATATCGTTGGCGTACAGCTTGTGCCCCGCATTTGATATGCGGCCTCCCACTTCGAGAGCCCGTGAATTGCAATGTTAAAGAGAAGGGGAGAGACCACCGCCGCTTGTGGCGTGCCGCTGTTGCCTAGCGCGAATGGTTCTGATTTGGTTCGCCCCACCTTGACGACTGCTGTCCTGCTCCTCGGGATGGACTCCACGAACGCGTAAAATTGACCTCCCTAGTGCAATGCCGAAATCTTTTTTAAGATAAAGTTCTGAGACATGGTGTCGAATGCTTTGTACATGTCCAGTGCCAGAATGCCCCTAACGTCTCTGGTCCTCTCGTCAGTAACCTGTCTTTGAAGGAGTAGCATGGTGTCTTGCGCAGAAAGTGCTGCTCTGAACCCTATCATAGTGTGCGGGAATAACTCCTCGTGTTCTATGTATTTCGAAATCCTGTTGTGTATCACGTGCTCTGCAACCTTGCCTAAACACGACGTTAGCGAAATGGCCCGGAGGTTATCAAGGCTTGGGGGCTTTCCAGGCTTAGGAATCAATACCACCATCGCGCGCTTCCACGAGTCTGGTACACTACCTTCCCCCCACAACTTGTTAATTTCTTTAGTAATAGCGTTAATAGACCGGTCGTCCATGTTCCTCAGGAGCTGGCTGGTTATGCCATCCGGTCCAGGGGCGGATCTGCCATTAAAATTGTAAAGAACCTCCCTGATATCCGCCTCCGAAAATGTATCATGAAATTCTGGGGCGTCATCCCCCTCCTATTGAGACCAATATCATCGTTGATCCTTCCGTAACGGAAGTTACTTCTGTGCCATATCTTGAAGGGGGCAAGTATCAGAAGGTCCTCCCCCATTTTGCTTGTGGACTAGTCTGTCTATGGCAAGCATCTGTTTACCCTTGGTCTGTTTATCATCGAGCAGGCGCTTAATAAGTCAGCGCATTCTCCCGTCTGCTGCCGAGCAGGCCTCGCTCCACTCTTGCCTGTCGAGCTCCAGACAGTGCTCCTCTATGGTGCGATTAGGCTCCGCGATCTTTTTCTAAGCCATCGAGTTAGCCTTTGCATTTTCCCCCTTTCCAGCATAGACCTCTTAGCCTCCAAAACATGCGCTAGGCGCGCGTCCATCCTGCGGGTCTCGAGGTCCATGGATAATTTCTTGGTGGCCTTTTCAACGTCCCTGTTGATCTGCGTGAGCATATCTCCAGGGAATCGTAACCCGACTCCTCATCGTCCCGTATCTTTCGGAAGAGATCCCAATCAACGTACCTGAATATCCTAAGTGGGGCCAATCTCAGTTTGATTGATAAAGCTACAATGTGATAATCACTGCCTAGATTTTCCTGCAGATTAGTCCAGGCTGCATCAATATTTCAAACAAAGGCAAGATCTGGCATCATGTCCCTCGAGACCGAGGTGCCTATCTTCGTCGGGAAGCGCGAGTCTGCCACTAAGGTCCACGCACAGTCTTCCACTGTCGTGACCAAGTGACCAAGTTTACTCCCTTCGCCGTTTGTCTAACATACCCCACGCCATGTGCGGGGAATTGAAGTCCCCTGCCACTATCAGAGGGCTGGCACCTGCTATGGAGACTGCCCTGCCTAGGAGGCCGCCAAAACTCTGCATCTGATCTCTCGGAGGGCTGTACATATTGAGGACAAATATGCTGTGTCTGAACCTGCTACTAGGGATTATCTCAATCTGCTGCGTCTCCAGTCAAGTGCGGGCATCAGCTCTGCCTGTTGTGATCTTGTGCTCTTGGAAGGATATTCCCTTCTTAACCGTCGTAATTAGCCCTCTCCTGTGGTCTCCTCTTGTCGAAAATACGCGGTGCGCGGGGAAGGTTGCCTCCTTGCATAGAGTCTTCTGTAGGTGCAGGATGTGCGGTTTGTCCACTTGTGCTTTAACAAACTGTTGCAGTTACGGCCTTACGCCGGTGGGAGCTCGGACAGGTCCACTGCCACACAAATAAAGTATTCCCGCTGCCCGCCATTGTATCTTTAATGAGCTAGCATTCCCTTGAACGTGGTGAATTAGGTCAACGCTTAGAAATTTTGTTGCACTTTCTTAACCTTACCAACCACCTTTGGTGTGCTTACGTCGACTTTGAGCCTCCATTATCCTCATTCTGCTCTTTAGACTAGCAATGGCCTCAGACTGTGGCTTGATAATCCCGGATTGCTACCTGATAGCTCCGGACTGTGCCCAAATCGTCTCCGCTAATAGGTCAAGGATATCTGCAAGCGATCCTTTCGCGAGCGTCGCTGCGGGCGTTGACGCGGACGCGGGCGTCTGCTCTATCAGCTCTATCGCGGCGTCGGTCGACTCGGGGGGGAGGCGCCTTATATGTAACCTGCCCCAGCACTGGCTTTGGTGCTAATGCGGGCGACGTTAGAGTGTAGGCTCACTCTAGCGACGTGTGGCCCTGACCATTTTGTGTTTGCCGAATCAATTCGAGATCTACCCTCAAGTGACGCTTTTCCTCCTTGAGCTGTGCGTTCTCCTGTCTTCAAGCCGCAATACTCGAAACCTCGGTCGGCTCTGGCAGTGTACCATGGGTTACCTTTTTTCCAGTCGTCCTCGCCGTGACCTTGTCCAGACAAGCAGGCCCCGTCTGGATGCGAACACTAGAACGCGACCGCCCCTTGGAACGAGAGCGTGCTCTGCTGCCTGGGCCCCCTGGATCGGGAGTGTGCTCTGCTCCCTGAGCAATCCCTGGATCTGGAGTGGCCTCTGCTGCTTGTAACACTGGCATCACGTGATGCTGCTTGCTCATGCACCGCTCTGGCGCGTCGCTGGCGCCGCCGCCTCCGACGCACGATGTACGGCACTTGGAAGCGCTGGCTGCACCTGCGGTCTGCCGTCTGATGCGCAGCACCGCCGCATATGGCGCACTTTGGGTCGCACTGGTGGTCTTATGTGGGGAAACTAGGCCTTCTTGTCTTCGCCGTTAGGGCAAACGTCTGCCCTATGGCGGAGATGTCCACACGGGTAGCAAATGTCTACTTTCCTGCAATACAGGGTGCAAGGCAGCATAACCATCCCGCAAACCACGTGATTCAGCACCTTGTGTCCTTCAAACAGCACCACGATCGTGGGGGTCTTCTTGTTCCTTAGTACTTCCAAAGCCGTTTGGTTGCTGTGTTTGACGATGAACGTCTTTATATCGGCGTCGCTGATTTCGGAGTCTACCCCCCACACTACTCCCTTATACGTGTCACCTGACGCCGCCACGTAAGCGGCCACATCGAAGGGGCCCTCGTTCGTGTGGATCCCCTGGAGCCTGGCGTATACACTCTTAGTCAGGTCCTCCCTAGAATCCACACCTGCAGGCAGGAGATGAAGTCAAATTTGGGCCGCCGCTATGCAGTTCGTTAGGCGGCTCCGTAGGAGGCATCCAGAGGCAGCGGCCCAATCCTAAGCAGCCCCACCCCGTAGCCGTGACGCAACTTACGCAGGATTTCAGATCAAATTTGTCCTGGCTAGACGCGGCTTGTGCTCCATGCGTGAAGCCAGACAGGCGGCCCCGCGTTTAGGCGGCCGCAAGGTGGCTGCGGGATAAAATGTTAATTGTAGAGCTCATATGAGCATTTCACCCGCAATTTTCGCTACCAGGTAACATGTCAAGGCACTTACAGATTTACATCAAAGTACACACTTACATCAAAGTATGCACTCAATAGGACACTCTTACACAAGCAACAACCACCACCGCGGAATCGAACCCGGGTACGCGCGCACCGCAACCCAATGACTTACCGATTACGCCACAGCGCCACCACACTTCGGCGTGCGTTTTCACGGGTATATATATACTATGTGTTCTTTTTTGTCCCTCCTTCGCCAGCGGTGCTCGTAACTTATACGTTTATCCGCATGTACGTCTCTGTGTTCGCTAAATACAGGACTTTTCGGGAGCTATGAAAACCACTGCAAACCGCTCTTGCCTGAACGTTGCTTCGGTTGGTCGTTTCGTGCCGGTAACGTCATAAATCGTTGACCTCCCGACTTCTGCTTCATGCATCACAAGCGTCGCTGCCGCAAGAAGTACGTAGCAATATCAGCATAACGATAACGTCTGAATGTGCCACAATGAAGTTCACGCATTCCATGCGCATATGGTGTTCAGCAGTAAGCAGTGTTGTGATTATTGCAGCCGCGAGCTACAAGCGTCGTGAGGCCGCAGCGTGCTGTTGGCGGTTCGAGGAATATCTACTATTCGCATATAAAGTTAGATACGGCAGTGCCGAGGTAACACAAATATTTAAAAAAGTCTATAACACCATATACACATTTGACGTACAGCTTCTCGCGAACTACGGGCAACCGCAGTGGCCTATATCGAGCGATTCGACGATCAGCTGTTTTCGCAATCAGCGCTTGCGCTGTGGGCGCTTTGCTGCGCCATGTTCTCTGCACCCCCCAGCACTCGGCGCACAAATATTTAAAAAAGCCTATAACAGCATATACGCACTTGACGTACGCGTTCTGTCGCGAGCTACTGGCAACGGCAGCGGCCTATATCGAGCGATTCGACGATCAGCTGTTTCCGCAATCAGCACTTGCGCTGTGGGTGCTTTGCTGCGGCATACAGTTGTTCTCTGCACAGCACTCGGCGATATAGAATGTTTACGCTGCCAAAGGTCTTACTAATGCACCGTCAATTTCAGTGTCATGTACTAGAAGCTATCAGAGCGTATGTGAAAGGCGTGCATCGGGGTGAAGCACAACTTCCACAAGTTCTGCAATGGCAGGTCTCCTTTTAACAATAAAAACTTTTGATACTTCCCTGTTGCGAACGCCGACGTGAGATCTCTTGCACAGATACTGTGGTATGACTCTGAAATTATCTGTGACTGTAGTTTTCAATGAAAGGACCAAACAAACAACATCGACAGCTTCTATACTATTTCTCTTGTCACAGGTGCAGAAACGTAGGCTTGTTGGTGTAATGGACGGTTAAGCATGTTACGCACACACGAGACGGTGGGCTCTGGTTCCCTCACCACACGTACTTCTTGCGGCAGCGACGCTTGTGATGCATGAAGCAGAAGTCGAGAGGTCAACGATTTATAACAGATGCTTTCAATTTACCTGATTATTACATTACCAGGCAGCCCTTGTTCGATCACCACTGTTAACCCCTTTCTCTCTGGCTTCAGGTTTCCTGTTTAATTCGTGCAATATGTCGCAACAAAATTTTAAGTCTGTTGGGCGGAACATCTGCAGTAACAATGAGAGGCACGCATTTTCGCTGTTTATTTTCAACCACGAGTTCTGTTCGCATGCATGACAATTGGTCCCACAACTAACACAACAATCATTTGTTGTTATACTTTATTGAAATCAAAACAACAAGACTTGGCACGTCAACGTTGTGACATAGACAATTTCATAAGCACGCACAGAACCGCTGTCGCACGTTGCACACATGGAGCAATAACATACAGCACAGCCTCAGCACATAGAGCACAGCCTCAGTGTTGTTTATTAACATATTTCAGTACACGCTCAGCATTGTGCTATCAATCGTGACCAGATTCATCATTCTTTCTCATCGTCGTTAAATACATAATTGATGGGTAGTGCATAAGTAACCTGTTTAAAATGAACACCGGACACCATGGCTGCAAAGTCCCCTTGGAATTAAGCTACGACATCCGTTAAGTGAGAAATTGGCTTCCCATACTGGCTTGTTGCTTGGCACACCGAAGCAAAGCACATATTACATTATGAGCCTAAACGGAAGCTGAGAACATGTAGTATGGAAGTAGCCAGGGCTTAAGCTTGTTGAAATGAAATAAATTTCCTGCTTCAACGGCATACCGTTTAGAAAGGTTTGCAGGCGGTACTGTGCACAACACGCTGAACCATTCCCAAATTTCGCTCTATAGTTCCCAGAAATATGCTAAATTTTTGGTATTGTGTACTATAAGGCCCACGAGAGTCGATAGTATTCCCAGAATGGAAAGCCTTGTGGACAAACAAGTGGGTCAGCAATTCTTGCTGCTCTACCGGAACGGGCTTCCTGAAAAGGACAAAGAAAAAAGAGACTCATTAGGTATATTCTGGAAACAAAAGTTATGTTTCACCTAATATTCCTACTCGACTTCTCTTATTCCAGAATTTTGTTTACAAGGCACATAGTAGGCATTCCACAGAGATTATGCTAAGTGTTTTAGGGCAGCGTTGTGCTGCACTAACATACGTGTGACATGCTGGAAGGCAAATAAATGTGAAAGAAAGTTAGAGGCGGAGTTCTGTCGTGTCCATCTCTAAACTTACTCTCAAGGTCACTGATGTTAACGCAGAATGTTCACTTAAAATAGTTGAAAATTTGTAAATATTAGCAAAACGCATTTTGCGATTAACCACGTTGGACAAATGCTTTTTGATCAAACACAGCTGCTGTGCGCAGTAATGACACTCACACGTCGTCGTCCTGACTGAGGATTAAAAAAAATCAGGTACCATAACTGTGTGAATATGATAGAATTGAAATATGATCATATGACAGCGTGATAACCGCAGTCTTTCGCTTGAGTAATAACTTGTGGAGATTTACGTGCCGAAGTCACGATGCGAATATGAGGTGTGGTTATGAGGCACACCATAGTGCCGCGGACATTTCAACCATTATCGTTCTCATTAATGTGCATTTAAATCTACACGGGCCACTAGCTTTACCCCTCTACCAAAATGCCGCCGCCGCAGCCGGGTTCGAGCCCCCGTCTGTGGAGTCAGCAGCCGAGAACCTTAAGCACCGAGGCGCCGTTTCGCTTCGTTTTATGTTCAGCAAAAGCCCCATGCAGCCACACTCAAGCTTTATCGCAAACAAATGATATCGCACAATATGCCTATCATGGGCGCTCGCGTCTGTCGATCGACTGCCCGTGAAATGACTTCATTGCCTTCATCTCGTTTCCAAACACACATTTCTTTCACGTCGATCGTTTTTAAATGCTAATACTCTATCTTCTTACTTTTTAGTGCGCGTTACTGACGACACGCAGCGTCGCACGACACCTGCACGGACCTCAACAAATAGATCTACATCACTTAGCGTTCGTGTTCTGTACTGGGCCGTGCCTGCCTCGGTGTGCGCAGTGGCTCGCTCACTTCAGCCTTCATGGCGAAGCCTTCTCGTAGAGCGCTGTGTCGTTGTGGTGAAGTGAAGTGGCGTGCGGGGCAGAATGCCATGTGTTTGAAGTGCGCACCACGGATTCATCAACGAAGACAACGACGAGGCAGTGCGTCACTGCACGGTGGCGCGAAACTGCCCGACGAATGAGGAGGCGACACGACGAACAGAAGGTTCTGCCGAGGCTTCCGGAGCAGAGCTAGTCAGACGTGGCCTGACCATCGTGGAACCAGGGCGCGGGAGTGAGATCCGTCGGGTTGCGGACCGGAGATCTCGGCAGGCTCCCACCTGGTGTCCTACCGCCTCTCACTTCAGGCCTGGCGTGGGTGGAACATCGTCAGGACGTTCCCGCCAGGCGATTCCGGCTGCCACTTCATTGAGCGCTAGCCACCGGCCGAGTCAGCAGCACAGACGCCGAACGCGCTCCGGGTCAACAGGGCGCAGCGTTCCTGACCGCGGCGTCGGACATCGCGCCCTCAGTGCTGCCGCTACGTCGACATCCCCTCCATGCAATCACCTGCCGCACCAACTGACCATCGACTTGCCCACCGGTGAACGTTGCCCGTTTCTTTGGTGTGCCCGTGTAACCTTTAACGTGCTTCTAATATTCTGTATACCGTTTTGCATGTTTTTTTCTTCTTTATGCTTTACTTCATCATTGCATCATCTGACCTCTAAATACATTGTTTGTTCAAAAGCATAAACGGCTTCGTTCTCATTGAACCGATGACGGTTAAGTCATCGGATGTACAATTCGAACCTGAACACGAGCGTCTCTCTCGTTTCTAAAAGAGAGTTTGTTTCGTCTCTCCACCCTCCTTTGCTCGTTACATTGGCGTCCGCGACAGGACGAAGCCGTTTATTGCAGGATTGGTTACATTTCTTTGTCGGTAGTGCCTAGATTAGCATTGGTTGGAATTAGAGGATACAGTTAAAAGATGAATACGGCAGATATTACGGCACTTGCGTTGCGTATAGGGCTAGAAGGAGCTGAGTTGAGGGCTTGGGTCGAAGAACGTGAGGCTCGGGCACGGGAGGATAGGGCTGCCGAACTCGAAGCAAGGAAAGAGGAGGAGGATTTGGAGCGGCAACAGAAAGAACTTGAGGTAGCGAAACAAAAAACGCTTCAACTCCAACTTAAATTGGCAGCAGTTGAAAGGGCCCGGCTTGACAAAGAGAACCGTGACGCTAAGAGCGGCATAAGCTGCAATGAGCAGGTGGTGGAAAGATGCTATGCAGGGAGTACTTTCTTCGGTAAAATATCAAACTCGCTCGTTAGAGGTGGCAGAGGATTTCACCATGAGCATTCTCGGGATCCAGGAGCTCAGCCAGAGAGTAACACAGAAGTGAGAGGAGCGTCTCCCAAGAGCTCAGGTGAGCTCGATGAAGCAGATGAAAGCTTCGCGCGCTTGGAACAAAAGAGTTCCAGTTGGGATGGTTTGTACTTCGGGGCCTCCGAGGGGCCAAGTACAGCTATGAAAGAGGCAAGAGTTCCTCAAAATTGCTCTGACGAGAGAGCATCGGTAGTTAGTGTTCGTGACAATGTAGAGGATCCTCAAGAGAATTCTACGCAGATTGTCATGAATTATTCATATGGACCGTTGGATACAGCAGCCTGGGATATCGGCACGGTCTTTGGGAACCAACTAGATGGATCGCATAAGAATCCGACGTTCACTTCAGATGGTGGTGAAGATGGTGACGTCTCGTGTGATACAGAGGTGGTCACCCGAGATAGTGAAAGACACAGTGAAGGGTTCCATGATGCCAACAGCATCTTTGAGAGCAAGCATGTGGAACGCTCCACAGAGAAAATATTGGGCTTTGGAGCCTTTAAGGAATCAAGTACAAATCACGAAGCAAGAGTGCCTCTAGGCAATTACGGAGAGTACCGTACGAACTCCGAGAAAGTGGTTGACACTGCTGAGTGTGCGCCACCAGCTGTGGGCACACACAGAGCGGACATGGTTGATTATCATGCAGATGACGTTCCCACAATGAGACGAAGGTCTCGGGTTGATTCAGAATGGATTTGTCCAAGAAGGGTTGAAAAGAGCGTCGGAGGAATACTCCTAGAATTTCCAGTTGTGTCAAGAGAAGGCATGGTGGAGGACCATGCGGATGGTCTTCACCTGAAGGGTCTGATACTGTGCAAGGTCAGTGCTGATCAGGTTTGTATGAGCGAGATGAGAGTGCCTAAGCGATACTGCAATAATGCAGAAGATGGCGATAGTTTGGCAGCACAGGACTTCCTGAGTGACGGGGAAGCAAATGCGTCTGGTGACATCAGCATATGACACAGAGGCATCTCCTATTAGGCTGCGGGCAGTCACCACAGTTAACCCTAGACAAAGCTTTAGTATGGCTGAAACTGCCATTCGAAGACTTCTCTGTAGGTGTGCCTCACAGCGGCTACTCCATTTTGTGTGCAGTGGTTGCTGTCTTCACGCTTTCACATCGGCTATCAGCCCGATTGTTTGGGTGTGCTCTTACAGACAGGCAAGTAATGCAGAACGCTTCAAAGCGTTTCGAAGAGTATCCTCTGCTAAGCAGGTTAAAACAAGTATCCGTCTGGTGTGGGATCCAATTACTTAGCTCCGTTTCCAGTATCCGGTAGCATTTTCGGTTTCGATGGTGAACACGGAATAACTTTCTTCTCGATTTTGCAAGGCTTTTGGTTGTAAATATTCTTTTGGTACAGAAGGCTGCGGACAACAGACAGCGATAGTGAAATACTTGCATACACGGCTTTCCAGTGTGTTGCTCTGTTTGAGTGTGAACTTTTATGGAGAACATTCATCCTATAGGTTGTAACAAGCCTTCACGGAAGTGTGGTAGTTTTGTTTGCAGACTGTGTGCCATGTATACTTATCATTTAACCTAATCACCTGAATTAGTTCATGTTTTATTTCGTGTGGTTTTCCTTCTGGGTGTGTGAACTTTTACGGAAGACATTTACCATATGTGTTGTACTTACTGGTGCGGTGCAGTGCTTTTGACGGACAATCGTTGACTGTGGTTAAGAACAAGAAAGTTTTTTTTTTTTTTTGAGAAAAAAAAACTTTTTCCCGAAGGGGGGGCATGTGTGATGAAGTGAAGTGGCCGTGCGGGGCAAAGGTAAATGTGTTTAAAGTGCGCGCCACCGATTCCGTCAAAGAAAACGAAGAAGCAGTGCGTCATTGCGCGTGGTGGCGCAAAGCCATTCGGCCAATGAGGAGGCGCCATGGCAGAGAAGAAGAGACGGCCGAGGCTTCCAGAGGAGAGCTAGTCAGACGTGGCCTGATCATCGTGGAACCAGGGCGCGGGAGTGAGATCCGTCGGGTTACGGACTCGAGATCTCGGCAGGCTCCCACCTGGTGTCCTACCGCCTCTCACTTGTGGCCTGGCGTGGGTGGAACATCGCAAGGACGTTCCCGCCAGACAACTCCGGCTGCCACTTCATCGAGCGCTAGCCACCGGCCGAGTCAGCAGCGCAGACGCCGAACGCGCTCCGGGTCAACAGGGCGCAGCGTTCCTGACCGCGGCGTCGGACATCGCGCCATCGACGATACTTATACTTCGACCGTCCCCTCCATGCAATCCCCTACCGCACAGAGTGATCATCGACTTGCCCGCCGGTGAACTTTTCCCGTTATTTACTGTGCCCGCGTAAGCTTTAGTGCGCTTCTGATGCATTGTATTCCTTTTTGTGTGTTTCATTCTTTCTATTCAATCATTTTACTTCTAAATACATTGTTTGTTTGAAAAAGCATAAACGGCTTCGTCGTCAATGCACCGATGACAGTTTTGTCATCGGTATAATCCGAACCTGAACACGAGCGTCTCTCTCGTTTCTAAAAGAGTTATTTCGGTCTCTCCACCCTCCTTTGCTCGTTACAGTCGTACTGTCGGCGTAACACACCTTTCGCGATCACTGAGGAGACCACACAGCGAATCTCGCGGCACAGCAACAGCACAAGCGGCCGACGCGGTTTCACAGCCCCCAGTCGTCGTTGGCGTAACGCTCCTTTCGCGTTCACTGAGGATACACGGCGAATTTGGCAGCACAGAAACAGCACACGCGGCTCACTCGGTTGAACAGCTCGCAGGCGGCGTTGGCGTAACATTCCTTTCGCATTCACTGACTCGGTTGCACAGCTCGCAGGCAGCGTTCACAGAACAAAGATCCAATGGCGAAGCCCGCGACGACTGCGCTTCGGCCCTTCGAGCATGCACAGCGCCGGCGTCTCCTCGCCCATTTTCTTTTCTTCCTCTTTTTTTTTGCAGGCCGCAAGCGTGCGCATGTGCACATGCATTCCGCGGCGCGGAGGGAGCGTCACGGCTATTTTTTTAGGGGCGAAGCTCCTTAAAGCGGCACCCGTTCGTCCCTCGTCGTAGTCGTAGTGCGTAACCAGTCTTACGCTTTGACCTCCAAGGTGGTGCCGGTGGGAGATTTCTCCTGTGGATTGTTGAACAATAAAAAATTCGCAGCGTGCGCGTTAACTAAAAGCCGAATTCTTCTCTCTCTCATTCCCCATTAATAGCCATTGGCAAGTTCCAGTAGGAAACGTTAGTAGAAGTAGAAGTGTAAGTGTTAGCTAAAAGCCGACTTCTTCTGTCTCTCATTCCCATTAGCAGCCATTGTTTACCTCCAAGGTAGTGCCTAGTGAGATTTCTCCTGTGCGTGATTAAACAATAAAAATTTTGTTCATAACCCCGTTGATTGATGAAATTAACCAACGAAAGACGCCAGGTGTTTTCTAAAAGCAAAACGAAAAGACGCCAGGTGTTTTCTAAAGCAGTGGTTTTATATTCAAAACCATATCGCGATACAGGTTTGTCAATCGTTTCACGTCAATTTTATCGGGCGAATTAACGCAAGAAATTTCACGGTTTAACCGATGATTACTTCCAGGAGCTTCGCCCAATCTCATCATCATTCACCTCGTGGATCTGCCGTCAATTTTTTCGCTCGGCTTTCTATAGCCAGCACGCTAGCCGTGACGTTGAGGCGTACCGCCTCCAGGCAGTTCGTTATCCAGTACCTGACTAAGAGTGTAGGCACGTGCATTCGCCTCCAGCGGCGTGGAAATTACTATAATATTTTGGATGCCATTCGGGCACACCGTGTCATCCCGTGACTGCTCCGGCGCGAGGGCCGCCGCCATGGCCAGTGCGCGAGCAAGGTGTATCAAATCCGAGTTCTTCACGTCCACCCGGGCGAGCGATAACCCTGAAGTGCTCCCTTGGTAGTCTGGGGAGCCTCGAGGCGTCCACAATGCGTTTCAACGCAATCCGTGGGGCAGCAGTGGGGCGGCCATTTCTCGTCTTTCTGCTCCGCTTCCGGCCCCGACGTATTCGGCTTGCCCGGGCCATCTTTTCTCTTCTTTTTACCCAGCGCTGTTACCCAGCCAGAGCACTCCGAGTCTTCCGAGGTAATATCCATGCCATCAGCCACTACTCCTGATTTCGACGCCATAACAACATGTCTTGCCGAGCGTCCCAAGCGAACATCTCGCCAAGCAAGCCCCCCCGCCAGGCTGAGTGCATTAGGTTTGCTGGTGCGCCACCATGGTCCACCAAAAAACGGCTCGGTGAAGAGTCGTCAAAAGCACCCACCGGTGAAAGTTCGGTGTCCTCCGGTTCCTTGCGAAGAACGCCATCTAAGGATGGAAGTTGTACCGGTTCAGCCAAAAGAACCTGCCGGAAACGTTTAGCAAATCGGGAGCCGGCGCTCAGTCGCGTGCGTACTGGTAAGCATCCCCTAACAGACTCCCCGATAGCCAAGAGATGAATGTTTTTTCCTTGCTTCTGCTTCGCGGAGCTCAACCAATACATCCGACCCTGTCAGCTCCTTGTCAATATACCACAGGTAGGACAGTCACCCCAGCGAGTAAGTAGTGGTATGTTCCGCAGGTATGGCCTAACGCGATTCGGTAGAGTACCACGTCAGTTTCCGTGGAGTTTACTCTTCGGCACCGCAAACAGGCGGAATTATGCTGAAGCCTTAGTCTGTTGCCAGTTTAACATTTCTAACATCGAAGCGACATAAGAATATCCAAAGTAGCATAAGGCAATAGGCAAGTTGTGCTCTTGAAGTCGTAGGGTCAAAAGTGCGGGCCAATATGAACGACCGGTAATCCAATCAGAGATCTCAGCGAACTATGATCCACCAGGAATCTGCTGCTTAGTCTGCAGAGAACCGGCAGAAACGTCCGGATGGCCCGAAACACTGCAAGCTATCCCAATTGGGTAAAGTGCACTCCCATTTGCGCACAAATACAATGCCCCACTGGCGCCCTCGGAGAAATTCAATCAAGAATACCTGAGTGTCCACACCAGTGGCTCGTCGAGAAATTGTGATCTCATGTAGAAAGTGCGGCTAGAGGACCCTTCCCATAAGTTAAAGAGTTAAAGCCTTAAAGGGGCCCTCTAACACTTTTTTCGCGCCCGTTTTCATGCGCGTATTGCGTAGACTGGAAGGTGGACAGACAAATGCTACAAGAATGACAGCGATAGGAGCAGGCATTGCGAAGTTAGTAAGGAGACGAAGTTCAATTATACAAGCAAAAAAATGCGGACCCTCAACTTGGATTTCGCGGGGTCAGGTGATCGCATTTCACTCTCCACAAACGTCATAGAGCGCGGCCAATGGGATTGGCTTTAGGCGCCTACGTAGCGGAAGTTCGTACGCCATCGTTGCCTGTTCGCTCCAGTGTAGTGATGACGCCGTTGCCATGCCAACAAACAACGCGGAGCGAGAGCGTGCCGCACTGTCAGTTATGAGCTTTTCTGACCGCTGCGACTTGTAACAGTGGACACTTGTGCTACGAACTGAGGCCTTACGCGTTGTTTCGTGTTAAGACACTTCAAGGCAAGTGCCATCGTCTTTAAACTCGCCGTCATGACCATTGAGAGGGGCCGGCGAGTACGACCATACTCGGCAACGTTTCTTCACGGGTTGTTCAGCTAAACCCGCAGACATGGAAGCATAGAAGTGGGAATAGGGAATTTTAGCGTGTAAACATAACCCCAATGCGCAAAGCACTTTGTGTAGAGCGGAATACCGGGTGTAAACATTGCATGCGCGAGCACGGCAGACCACCTGGAACGGTTGCCGTCCGCTTCGAATCTTTTTGAGTGGTCGTCGCGCGTTATGTAGCCCTCGAGTTGCTGACGGTTTTAGTTGCTTTAGCTTT